>JAHZTW010000003.1:1089043-1432796 GCA_020283515.1 Alliaria petiolata | reverse complement strand
AGAAAATAGCTGGGTTGATCCACAAGCCAGTAAACAAACTCAAGTTAAGTGGAAAAGCTGGGGTTTTGAAGGACGACAAGTCACTTGCAGATAACAATGTTGCACCAGGAGAAATCCTAACACTGTCTTGGTTCATTTCAAGGTGGTCGTAGGGAAATGCATGTTTTTTTTTTATTATAGTCTCTAACTAGCTATTTATTTTTACTAAATACAGATGTTTAAGCTGGCTTAACCTTGTAGATCAATAATTTGGGATGCTTTCATTTTTTTTCTAAATCTCCTCTTACTAAATGTAGCATTTGTAAAAGTTATTTAAAATCCAAAGTCATTAGATTAGTCATTTATACAAATTCATTAAAATCTTGTCTTATATCAAAAATTATTTGAAATGATTTGATAGATAGTTTATAGTTAAAAATCAATGGTTTGAAATATTTGTGCTTAATTTATATAAATTTATATGTTTTAAAATACTTTATAAATTGGTTGATTTATCATATAACATCTCATTTCAAATATAAAATCAAAAATAATTGACGCTTTATTCTTTTTTGTTTAAATAAAAGCAAATAAATCGGTAATTTTACAAACTATTCGAATTAGGCGGGCGAGTGATCGGGTTAGACATACGAATAGTCGGACAAAAACAATTAGTAAGATCAATTATGCATTAATCGGCGTGGAGCAATGAAGTATAACGTATTTGCAAAAGATTAATCGGTTAGGCAGACGATTTTTTTGAACGAGGATTATACTATATGTGTCACCCATCAAAAATTTGTGATTGAAAACAAAAGATTATATTATTTTATGGTCGTGTTGCCGACTTCAAGTAATTGTTTCGTCAGACACATTTCCAAGTATCATATATATGGTACTTGGAAATGTGTCTGACGAAACAATTACTTGAAGTCGGCAACACGACCATAAAATAATATAATCTTTTGTTTTCAATCACAAATTTTTGATGGGTGACACATATAGTATAATCCTCGTTCAAAAAAATCGTCTGCCTAACCGATTAATCTTTTGCAAATACGTTATACTTCATTGCTCCACGCCGATTAATGCATAATTGATCTTACTAATTGTTTTTGTCCGACTATTCGTATGTCTAACCCGATCACTCGCCCGCCTAATTCGAATAGTTTGTAAAATTACCGATTTATTTGCTTTTATTTAAACAAAAAAGAATAAAGCGTCAATTTTTTTTGATTTTAGATTTGAAATGAGATGTTATATGATAAATCTACTAATTTGGTATTAAAATGACTTAAAATGTGATTAAAAAGATGGTTTACATGTTAAAATACGAGTGATGACCATGAGTTATAAAACTATGAACTGAATCGAATCCACCATTCACACAATCATGCAACATATGTTAACCAATTGAACTATAAAATATTTTAAAACAGATTCGCACTCTAAATTTATATAAATTAAACACAAATATTTCAATCCATTGATTTTTAACTATAAACTATCTATCAAATCATTTCAAATAATTTTTGATATAAGACAAGATTTTAATGAATTTGTATAAATGACTAATCTAATGACTTTGGATTTTAAATAACTTTTACAAATGCTACATTTAGTAAGAGGAGATTTAGAAAAAAAATGAAATCATCCCAAATTATTGATCTACAAGCTTAAGCCAGCTTAAACATCTGTATTTAGTAAAAATAAATAGCTAATTAGAGACTATAAAAAAAAAGCATGCATTTCCCTACGACCATCTTGAAATGAACCAAGACAGTGTTAAGATTTCTCCTGATGCAACATTGTTATCTGCAAGTGACTTGTCGTCCTTCAAAACCCCAGCTTTTCCACTTAACTTGAGTTTGTTTACTGGCTTCTGGATCACCCGAGCTATTTTCTCCTTCAAACTTGCCACTTTTTCCTTTAACGGATTCCCTGTGATCTCAATGAGATGTCTTTCATTCATAAGAGGAACAGAAACCCTGATCTTAGAGGAACCCTACAAAAAATGCAGACTGCTAATTAGATACAAGTCAAAGTCAACACACAAGACAAGGACAAGGTCCGAAGAAAACATTACCCGAGCAAATGCACGAGCTGTCTCGTCAAGCTTTTGTCTCTTTGGCTCTGGTTCCTCACGTAGAGGCAGTGGTGGAAGACAAGACTTTCCAGGGATTCGTGTTAGCGGGTTCCCCATGAGAGCAAAATATTAATCAACCTCCATCTGAGCAAAGCAGTCACCACCCTCCACAAAAGCATACAAAGTAGCCATAGCCATAGCCATCGGCACTCCCTCCTCTACCTCAAAAGCATGCCAATCAACCGGCACTCCCTCCTTCAGCTTCTCCCATTGAGGACAGTCCAAATATCTCTCAAGAACGGTCTCCGTATCAGCATGATCGGAAGCCCTTAATACTTTGGAATACGCATTAACAACGGCTCTATAAAGAGGGAACCTTCCATCGGCTGGCTCCATAAACTTAAACTCAGGTTTCATATCAACTTTCTTCATCAAATCCCGACAAATGCGCACCCCATACCGCGCCACAAACACAGCTGTGAGCTTAATCCTAACAAGCTCCGTGGGTGTGACCGGTCCAGGACATGTATGCGGAATAGACCAGAGGAGTGGTCCTCGCGCATAATGGATGAAGCTTTCCCGGTTAATCGTCCTGAAAAGGCGTTCAGGTGGATCCATGATATCAGAGTAGCCAGCATCATCCACGGTAGCAAAATAGTCAACACCACTCATAAATGCAATATCCACTCCCATTGTCAGACAGTGGAGAAAAAGCTCAACAGCCGTCGCCATACAGTCATCATCATTTTTCATCATCTTTTCGGAAGGCTCTAATACACTGAGATACACCTTCATAAACCCAAAAAAAAACACATTCCCTTCTGTCAGTTACCTTTATAAACTCAAACAGATGCCTCATACTTGTCATAGACACTCTGTTCATCAAAGCATCAGTAAATTTCCACATCCCAAACCGCGCCCCAAACTGCGCTGTGAGCTTAATAATACGAAGCTCTTGGGGTGTGATCCCTGGGGGAATGGTATCCGCAGAGAGGGCACGCGAACACCTTGAAAGAGGACCGTAGTCACTAGGCAGAGGTCCCCGTGGAAGGTGCGCAAGCACACCAGGATGCTTATGTGTTGGCCGGTTCATCATCATCATCATCACTGAAAGGCGCTCAGGTGGTGGCATGATATCAGAGTACGCAGCAGCATCCATGTGAGCAAGATAGTCAACACCAGCCACAAAGGCATGCAGATCAACCATAGCCGTCTCACTTCCCTCCTCCAGCTTCTCAAGTTGAAGACGGTGGAAAAAAACCTCGAGAAGGGATGCATCAAGCTCCTTCAGGTTTTTCTTGCAAGGCATTAATACTCTGGAATAGGCTCTAACAAGTATACTGAAAACTTGGAACCTGATTTCATCTGGCCCCATAAGTGTTCTGAAAGGCCTTGGACCCTGACGGAAAAACAGAAACTCAAAGTGAGGGAGCATAACCGCTCTCATCATCAACTCCCGAGTAAAATGTTTACCGTAGCGCGCCACAAACTGTGCAGTGAGCTTAATAATACCAAGCTGCTTGAGTGTGATCCGTGAAAGAATAGCAGATGTAGGTTGGATATTGTCATCCTGATTTCGGTGATTCTGAGCACGGTGGTGTGGAGGCATTTCAGGGTGTTGAGTAGGTGGAGGCGGCATATCAGGATGAGTCATGGTAACTGAAAGGGGTTGAGGTGGTGGCATGGTAGCATAAAGGTCACCGGCATCGTCATCCATGTGAGTAAAAAAGTCGAGACCAGCCACGAAAGCATGCAAATCAATCACGTTGATCTCATCCAGCTGAAACCAGTGGAAGAAGCCGTCGAGAACGATATCCACAGGGAAACCACGAACGGGAGGCCTCAAGACTCTTTGATACGCAAGGACAAGGCCATTGTAAAAACTGAAGTTGCTGTCTTTTCGCTTCATGAAGTTGAAACGAGGGTTCAAACACACATAGTCTACCAAGAACTTCCAAAAAACGATCCCGTAGCGGGCCACAAACTGCGCAGTGAGCTTAATAACACCAAGCTCCGTGAGTGTCATCCCTGCAGGAATCCTTAGAGGAGGAGGAGGAGGCTGAGGCCGGTCCCTTTTGGGCCTTTTGGGCTGGTCCCTTTCGGGAGGAGGCTCAAAATCGTCGACGGGAGGACGCACATAAGGGCGATGGGGAGGAGGCTCAAAAACAAGAGTTCCATCTTGGACCTGAGCAATGTATTCATCACGCACCGAACCACAGAACCGGATTAACTCCTCAAACTTCAACCCCTCACGGGCTACCCCACGTGCTACATACTCAACTATTAACATGGTTTTTGGAGGTGGCTCGCTGATTGCTTCGCTCTCGGGAGAATCTCCAAGTAGTTGCGTCATTCTTTTTCTACACAAGCAAAAGAAACGTAAGAATCAGATTCAATTCGGCCTTAGCTAGAAAAATAGCCCCCCAACAAAATCTCCTAAATAGGGCTTAGGGCTTCTTAGGGCTTCCATGGGAGAAAGCAGTTTGACTACTTAGGGTTTCCATGGGAGAAAGCCAGATAGATTATATATTACCTTAGAAAAAAAAGAAGAGGAATTGAATTGACTAGTTACGGCAAGGAACAGTGCCGCGTCGCAACAACCACCGACGACAATATATACAAGGGAAACGACAAAGATCCTTTTTTTTTACTGTTTAGTGTTTACGATAAAGATCCTTTTTTCCTTTTTAGTTTTCACAATTGGAACGAAAGATCCTCTCTCGTTTTACAATGGGCCTTTTACTAAGTCGGCAAAAAAGACCATAAAGTAAATAGAATCTTTTGTTTTCAATCACTAAAATTCTTTCATGGGTGGTGTAACTAACAAAGCTGTCCATCTTCTTCTTTATTATGTTGCTAAATCAGTAACAATAATAATCGTTGTTGTATGTAGCTCTGACTCGAACCTTGCTTGTGTTTTTTTGCTTCCACTAGTGCTATTCACACACTAGAACCGTCTAGTTGCAGATTCTTTTACTTCCTCTAATACCAACCCCAAACCATGAATGCCTCAATTGATTCAGAAACAACAACTTCTTGCATAAAAGACATATGTGAATCAACCCGAGAGTTTCGAAATAGAATCTTCCCACTCCATGTGCAGCATTGTTGCTGTGCTTCAACTAGTGTTATTCGCATTCCTCTATTGAGTATTCAACAATCAGCCCAACTGGAACCTGGATTCTTTTTTACATACTTCTCTCTCATCAGTTTTCTTACAAGAGCAGAGCTTTCCCAATCTCCAGAGGTTGCAAATATGGCGGACAGCTGCACATAAGCAACTGAGTTCTCAGGTTCGAGCTCTAAAATCTTCTCAGCAGCTTTCTTTCCCATGGCTTTATATCCATTTGCTACACATCCTCTTAGAACAGATGACCACATGCTTGCATCCGCATCGAAAGGCATCTCTTCAACAAGAGCAAAGGCTTCTTCTAAATAACCAGCACGAGCCAAGAGGTCGACCATACACGAAAAGTGTTCTCTGTCTGGCACAAAACCATTATCAAGCTTCATTGCCTCAAACAATTTCCTTCCCTCTTCCACTAAACCGCAGTAGTTACACGCTGTTAAAACACCCATAAAGGTGCTCCCAGTGGGTCTTATACCAGCAACATTCATTTTCTTGAACAAATCAATCGCTTCAAATCCATGACCATTCGTAGCATAACCTGATATCATCGAGTTCCATGGTACTTCATCTGATTTGACCATTGTGTCAAATACTCTCCTGCCATGCTCCACGGATCCACACTTGCAGTAGAGATCAATGAGAGAGGATGACACTATTCGATCAGAGTCAAGACCAACAATCGTAGCCCTAGCAAAAACCTGCTCACCGAGTTCCAGAGAAGAAATGCTTGCACACGCACTAATGACACTGGAGAGGCTAAACTTATCTGTAGGCAAATCCAGCTGGTGCATTTGGCGGAAGTAGTCTAAAGTTTCAACTGGACAACCATTCTGACTGAATCCCACAGTCATCGAGTTCCAAGAAATCAAGCTCTTGTTTTCAATTCTCTCAAATACCCGTTTCGCATCTTCAACTCTTCCGCAGCTGAAATGTACCTTGATCATACAGTTCAGTAAGACAGTGTCATAGGTTTTCACCTCGCCGAAAAGTTTGCAAGCCTCCATGGGGATTCTACACATTGAGTACATGTCAAGCAATGTGCTAACTACAACAATGTCGTCGATTAACCCAAGTTTGTGAGCATGACCGTGCATTTGTTTACCAGTCTCTAGGATACCTAAAACGCCGCAAGCATTTATAAGGGGTGCCAGGGTACGAGAGTCTTCCCGAGCTTCATTCCTCATCTCACTGTAAAGAAGCAATGCCTGCATTTCCATGTTGTTGGCGACATAACCCGAAATCATAGAGTTCCATACAAAGACGCATCTGTTACTACTTTTCCTATCGAAAAGTCTTCTAGACTCGTTCACTTTCCCACAGCTTGCATAACCTGAAATTAGGGCAGATAGAGAATGGTCGTCAGGTTCCCCAATCTGATCCACCAAACTGCTAGCCATTCTCAAATCGCCGCACTTTGCATACAAATTAACTAAAGAACTATTCATTACCGAGTCATATTCAACACCACCGATGAGAATCCGAGCATGTACTTGCTTCCCGCATTTCAAAGCCTCCAACTTTGCGCAAGCCCCAAGAACTGTCGTCATTGTGATCACATCAGCGCTTAGTTGCAATTCTTTAAACAGCCTCAGAGCTTCCTGGGCATAACCGTTTAGACTATATCCATGGAGCAGAGAGTTCAGCGTCACACCATCTTTTTCCGGCATGGCATCGAACAACCTCCTGGCAGCACCAAGCTCACCGGCCTTAGCGAGCCCGGAAACAACCACGTTCCAAGAGTATCCATCCCTCTCTGGCATCATATCAAACAGCTTCAAAGAGCTCCCTTTGTCCCCAGAATTCATGTACCCTTCGATCATGGTGTTCCAGGAGAAACAGTTTCTCTCGGGCATTTCGTCGAACAAGTTCCGCGCGTTTCCCGTTCTGCCACACCGCCAGTATATCTGGAGGAGATGATTAGCGACAGTGACAATTGAACTAAGAAAACCCTTCTTGAGGAACAATCCGTGGGTTTGTCTCCAAAGAGTTTCGCGATTCCTGTTGCTGCAGGACTGGAGAAGACTGACGTAATGACGCCGATGATCTCCTTCCATGGCTGGAGAAAAACAAAGTACCAAAAGGTGAAAAGGATACCAAACACTAACTTAAATTATGATATCAAGAGTTAAATTCTAGAAGGTAACCAAAAGAGGAGGAAGTGAAGAATAAGTAAATACAGTTTATATATATTATTATATGAAAAGCCTATTCTAGAAGGAAAACAAATTGTAGAAGTAATGTGTAATGATGACTCTTAGAGTCGGGATTCGTACCCCCTCTAAAAAATCTGACGTCAATCTATCTCGGCTTTTATGAAACTCTAAAATGGCTCTTGGCTATTTTAAATCGGCACACTTAAAAGGAAACATTTTTTTTTATCTTTATCGGATGCCCGGTCGGCATGGATAAAAAGAAATATTCTATTTTTATCTAAAGAAAACGCCAAGTCGGCTTACTTTCTTATTCCAAAAAGGAAAGACCTAATCAAGAAGACCGACTTGAGGGAACTATAAATATAGGCAACCTGACAACGAACCATTCATTTAGAAATCGAGAGAGAAGATCTAGGGCAAACTCAGCAATTCATCGCTTAATCACTTTAGCTTTCTTCTCTTTCAAGTTTAGGTCGGCGTTCTTATTCCGACGACCTAAACTCACCGTGTACCTTTTGAGCTCCGGCTATTTTTAATAAAAAATTTTCTTGAAAATCCATTAACTCTTATTTTCTCTAAAAGATTGATTTGAATTATTACAACGACGATGATCGGTAAAGGAAAAAAAAAAAAGTATGGTGGTAGAAAAAGAAAGCGGCGAAACCCCTGAAAGCTGCAAGATGTTTGGTGACTTGTGAGAAGTACTCATTACAATTTACATATAATGGGATGGGTCCTTTCCTTCAACTCTTCAAATTTCGGATTCACGATGACAACCACATGACATAATAACTATAGGGTTGCACTAGCATAATCTCATCATTTTTGTGACTTTTTTTTAATAAATATTTTACTTTATTCATCGTTCCCTGACATGAACAAAATCGGTTTTTATAAAACGTTAATGAATATCTGTCGAACGTATGCGTATTTGGATAAGTAATAATGTACACAATTTTTTCTTATCGAGATTTTTTTTTAAAAATGAATTATTGAAGAGTGATTAGTGAACGCCTAGCAACAAGACAATACACGTTGACATTTTATTTTTCTTTTTTAAATAGGGACGTGAGCAAATTTGCTATCAGTGTTATAATTATTGCTGTTATTATATGGTTACACGTGGTTGTCGAAATTTTTATATCGATTTGAATTCACACTACGATCACGAGGACCACCGATTGTAAATAAAAAGTGTGATTCATATTAAAATTAATGAAAATTAAATTTTCTTTGTCATAATCGTATATTCATACTCCAGCTTTGCTAAAGGATAAGTAGTCCACTTCTCTATGAATAACAAAATAAATCTTTCTATACATTTCTGAGTGAAAATCAGATTTAATTAGGGCAGGTATTTAGTGCCGACTTTACTGTATGTAACTGAAAGCAACGTGGCTAATGAAATTAAATAAATGGTCTTCGTCGTCTTGATAGAATAAGAGTACAAAGAAAAAGAACCCCATTAAACACGCTCATGGCTTTAGTTGACACACGTTAAAAAAGACTTAAATGAATTTTGCGTATCCCAAACGGCATTAAATGCCTCTATATCGCTATTAATTTCATAATGAGTAGCCAAAACTTTATTGTATTTTTTCTTTTTCATGAAATTTTTTTCATCGCATTACAGCAACCGCAATTACCACACTAATAAATGATTCAGATGATCTTGTGTACAAGAAGACGCATCCTTTTATAAAAAGAAAAAAAAAAACCTAAACCAATTATAAAATATTAATGAGCCATCATCCCTACTAGATTTTCTTATATCCCATATACGGGAATGTACCAACTCGCAAGGGTTCATGTCGTAAAAAAGGTTATAAACCCCCCAATTAAATGATCATAGAAGAAAACACTTTCAAGTTTAATTTTTCTTTCCACTAGGTACGGTTTTCGAGACGGCGAGAGCATTAAAAAGCTCTAACGTGTTTAGTGGTAAACAAGTAGGGACGAGTATAATTTAAGCCCAAAAATAGATGATATTAAACGACAATGATCCTGTTAAAAGATTAGTAGTACTATAAACTGGTAGTATCATATAATAGACGTAGATGATCTTTATTACTCCCTCCGTTTCACAAAGAGTGTCATTCTAACATTTTCACACAAATTAAGAAAAACTTGTAAATCTCTTTTATACATTTTATTAATACACAAACTCAGTTTCTCTCTCTAATTAATAGGTTAAAATAGTAGGGATAAAACTGAGATTTAGTTTAAAAAATTGCATTGAAAAAGTGACACTCTTCGTAAAACAAAAATCAAAAGGCAAAACGATACTCTTTATGAAACGGAGGGAGTAGTTTTCAAGTATTTTATGGCTTAGATTATCTCCGTCGCACGCTCCTTTCTTTGATAGTAGTACTGTATAATCATCGTACCAAACCCAAATGACAACAATACCCTAAACACAAAAATAATTACTTACATTTACTACAATTAGTTTCCAATATTTGTCCTATTGCTACAAATATCTTATTATATAAAAAACAAATACAGTGTTGCAGATGCGAAGGGCGTGTATAACGACGGGGCTTTCTTTGTGAAGTTGTGAACAAGACTTTAAAATCCTAAAAATCGCATTTTTTTTCTTCTGATCTGTTTGTTTGTTCCTTGGAAGCAAAATCCCAAAGATCAACGACCACCATCGCAATGCTTGATCCTTCGTCGAAATCGTTCAACACCCATTTGATTTTCCCGAGAACTTTCGATGATCATCCGGATTCCGGCGTCTGTTCACCTCCTCTGTGGAGAACCAGTCCGCCGAAGAGTCCTTCTCAACGGCACAATAACTACCAGAATCTCTCGCCTGTCTCGAAAGCTCAGGTCATCGCTCGTGGTCAGCGAGAGCTTATGGAAATGGTTAGCAAGATGCCCGAGTCGTGCTACGAGCTTTCGTTGAAGGATCTCGTCGAGGCGAACGCAGACCAAGAGAAGGAGCGGAAGGTGTTCGATGAATTTCCTCAGAGAAGAACCAAGCCGAGCAGAGCCGTGAGGAAGACGAAGAGCGATAAATGGGTCGATCCGGTTCGGAACGGGGGCGTAAACAACAGTGGGTTTCTGCTGAAACTGGTGTTTCCTGTTAGCTTGGGTGCCAAGAAAAAGACGAAGAAGAAAGATGAGGATGATTCTTCTGTGACTAGCAAAGGCTCTCGGATTTCTCCCAGACCTTCCATCTCTGATCTGTCGGTGAAACCAGAGGATAAAGATTGGTGGAAGAATGGATTGTCAGAATCGCGTAGGAGTCAGAGAGGTGTCTCAAGGATCAACAGTGGGAGCTCCAAGAGCAGTGGTGGTAGTAGCAGCAGAAGCAACGCCGATCCAAGTCTAAGGTATGTATGCATAAACTCTTGGGAAATTTAAGGTTTAAAAAAAAAAAAAAAAAGAATCTTTGATCATATACGCATCAACCGGTTACATGCTTTGAGAATGTTGAAAATTGATACAAAAAGAAAACTGAATTACGATTTGTTCTAAAATTAATTTTGATAATATAACCAATCTTGCATCCAGTTCGAGCTCTGGTCATCTTGATATTAATCTTCTTCTAGAGTTAATTTCCTCGTGTCCTTACCGGTGCGGACGAACTATTTTGTGATACTCTTCTCTCTCTATCATGTTGTGAAACTGGTCGTTTTTTTTTGTGGTGGGTTTGAAGTTAATGGTCCTGGAAAGGGTCACTGTAGATGCTTTGGTTGCACGAGATTTTAATTTCAAGTTTTGGACTTTTTGTTTAAAGTTGATGACTGAAGATGCTAATCTGTGGACTTTTTATTTTAATAACACTGCAGATTGATTACAATAGAAACTAGATTCATGCCTAACACTCGTTCTCTCTTTCTCTGTTTCCTAGTTCCGTAACACAATCTCTTGTCCCATCACTGCAAATTTTTGGGTTTTAAATGTTTCGAATTGTGGGGTTTTGATACAGGGATGAAAACAGCGGATGCTTATCTTTCCTCTGGAATGTACATCTACGAGATTGAAACGAAAAGTTCTTCATTGGTCTATACACTTCTTTGGCTAAGAAGTCTACCGATTCATATAACTCGAGCCGGATTTAGTGCGTTCTATAAAAAAATCCATGGACGAATGAATCCAGGAATGGTGAAGATGAAAGCAGAGGACATGAACATCTTCTTCAGTGTACAATCAAAGATTCTATCCCTTTTTTCTTATTCTTCTTGTAGTTCTCCTTTTTATGAGTTTTCTTTGTAAGCCTACGTAATGTATATCTATGGAGTCTATGATGATCATATATATGTAGATAGATACTCCAGCTTTTGCTAACATAAACCGTTACTTACAAGTGTACCCCAATGCTCATCGATAAATATCAAAAGTTTTATGTTTTTGCCTGCGGCCTGACACTAATCAATGTCAATCATCTTTGCCTTCGCTTCAAAGCCAAGAGGAGTGAAATCTATTTTTTTGTTCTGTTTATGCTCTTGGTGAGGCTGATAATTGGTACTGAAGAAAACTGGTCAAGTCGCGTGAGTGGTGTGGGTCCTTGTTCGTGGAATTGTAAGAGATTTGTTTATATCCAAACACGTTTTCAGATTTTTGTTTTTCTTGCGTTTACAAAACGCGCTCTATTTATTAGCGGTTTGGACTCCTCGGAAAACAAGTCAACGACGAAACCTATTCTGAAAGCGACGCCGTTTTGCCATTGTTAGTTATTACGGTGATTTTGCCGGGAATAAACCCCGGTGCGTGACGTCTAATAAGATTTTCTTATTAATCTTTAATAATTACTAGAGTTGGTCCGCGCTACGCGCGGATATTCTTTAAATATAATTATACATAATTTTAATGTAATATATTTATTTTATGTGAATTATAAGTCGATCTACTTAATAAATCTCGATAGTTTTTTTCTTCTCTTTGTTGTGATCCCACTATTTCGACATTTGTGGATATTAAAAAAGGCCTTAACTCTGTTTTTCTATAACCGTATTAATTATGTTCTTCTTTTATTTTCTTTGCGTTTGTTTCAATGTCTCACTAACCTGTATTATGTTTTAATATTATATATATTATTCATATTATATGAACATAATATCAAGATTTTTTTTTATGTAGTTTATTAGAAACTGAGCATTTTTTTTAGAATTGTCGTAGTCATACCTCTGTTTAAGAGTTTGGCAAATGAATGCCACAAACATAAAACTTGTATCTTTGGCTATAATACCTCTTGGTTGATTTATAATTATGTACTGTAATTACTATTATCTATTCAGAAGTCAGTCATGTGTCGTGTAAAATATGTAGCTAGGAGCTTCGCGAATAAGTAATCTGGCGAGAAAATACTCAGAAAACTTTTGGTCACCGAGATATGTAGGTGTCCTCAAATTCACATGCTCTTCTTTACAACAAAATGTAAAAGTTGAACTATATAACATCTCCAAAGTCATATAATATAAATACAAAACTATTTGGCCGGCAAAAATTGCATAAGCACACTGGTCCTTTGTTCTATAAAATATCTGGCAGAGTTTTACTATATACTAACATACTGTACGTGTTTCCATTTATTTTGGGTAGAGAAAGCAAATCATTTTTCAAGAATATTTCTTCTATTACTTTAATTATCTAGCACAACCAAAACTGACAATTTTATAGCGTAGTACATCAAGTGCTACTATGGGAGACTGAAAACTATATGGGCAAAAATATCACTCGACCAATTTGAGATAAAGCTACAATATTTCTCATGGCTGCATATTCACTTTCATCCTAACATATTTGAGCTTTCATTTCTCAAGCAATCAAAATTCTGTAAAGACTGATTTAGTACTGCTTGTTACCCACAATTACAATTCCTTACACTGCATTTTTCTCATTATATAATGTGTAATTTCCCCAAAGGAAAGGATAATTCTATGCAATGAAAACATAGTTTAACCGTAGATGGTTTAGTCAAATCTGTATTTTCCAGTCATCTTTAAAGTACCAAGTTGTTCTAATCCCGTTAGCATCCCAAATTTCAATATGAGAAATGTATGAAAATGGAAGTACCACCGAGAAGCCGTAGAAGAGTCTTAAGGTAGAACGAAACTGATTTTTCACGCAAAGGAAGAAGCACACAAGTTCCGCTGCTGGGAGTGTCATCAGTTTCGATCTGAATTGAAAACCAAATCCGTAGCCAATAGAGAAGCAAGTGGAGAGTTCTGCAAATATAAACCACAAAACTCTATGTCATGGCTACTCTGTTTAGAATTTTCTTTTAAAAATTTAGTAATTTAATCAAGTTTTGAAGTTCTATTCATGGACATGATGAGTTTTGCAGACCCACATACACATACAGACGACTTTGACCATGCAACACAAACTAATCAGCTTAAATTAATCGCAGAATTGCCATCGTCTACCTACTTTACTTTTAATAATAGGTTCATTTGAGAAGCTTCTTCTACAGTCCAAGCTTGATGATACAACAAACACTGATCCAATATATATATTTTTCCTACAAAAGAGAGCAGACGAATTTTGTACCATAAAAAGAGAAAATCTACGGGACGACACCTTAGTATGAGTGATGGTTAAAAAGTTCACTACAACATTGATGCTCTATGTACCTAGAGGTTCTTTTATTGAGTTGCTTTGTAGCTTTACATAACTGTTGACAGATTTAAGAAGTTGCTTAACGTATTCACCATATGTAAGAAATATAATATGGATCTTTCTTACACTATAGTGAATATGATTTCAAAGCTTACATGATCATCAAAAGACGAATTATATAACCCCCATTTCATTATACCATTTGCAAATTATGGTGTCGGCCATAACTTTTAAAGATCTGGAACTTGAAAATGCAGAAGAATATAGTTCCTTCTTACAGCCAAATTGTCACTCCGGATTATAGTGTAATATTGTCATAATATATAGAATTATGCAGTTCATACTGTCCCTTAAAACAGCGAAATTCTTTTAAATTCAAGTGTATCTTATCTTTGTAAAGCTGATGAAAACCAGTGTTACTACTATGCTTTTGAGGTATTTTAAAACTTGTATGACTTCATAAAACAAAAATATTAGAAAATATGGACATTTACCTCATTGGCCCTCCCCCAACACCGTAACAAATGGGTTATCATTCTATCTCTCGCACCTCCAATCCAAATTTTTAGAGATGTAGATCAAATCAGTATCGTTTGTAACCGTACATCACTTTAACTTTGCTTGGAGTCATTTCCTGTTTAACAATAAGCTATACGCTATGTTCATTAGTGACAGGAAAAAAACAATGTTATAACTCATAAATGAGAAACACTATGTGAGTTAAACTTGTGACATCATCACATGCCTTGCCGTAAACCCGAGTCACAATTGCATTAAACAGCAGAAGAAGAAATCTCCGAAAACTATTGACAGACAAAAACTCTCACAAAACAGATTCTTGATAGTTTAGATTTCGGGACTGAATTTCATACCGTAAGATTCGTCGAATCTATTACGAAACACTGGTTTTCGCAGAAATCTCCTTGGAAGTCATCAAAGGTTTTGGTGGATAGGGGATTCGAAGAGGGCAGCGTAGCCGGTGGAGCCATGTTTTGATTCGTATTTTCTGTTACTCAGAGAGATGGTGAGATGGTGGTGCTATAGAAGACGAAAATTTATACCCATCTTTGAGGGTATGTTTAAACGTCGATCTTAGTGGGCTATCAATTCGTTCAATGGAGGGGAATTAAAGAGTGGCTGATGAAGTCGTAACTGCCAGATGTCGATTTGATCTCTCTGGGAGGGATAGGAATCGATGCAATTTTGAATCGAAAACTGTGGATGGATTGGAATCGGAATGTGTTACGGCTGTTTGGGAAATCGGTGAAGAAGGGTTTTTTTTTTTTGGTTAGAGAAAATTTGTTAATTAGGAACAGCAATTGACCCAATAACTTTCGTAGGTCCAATGGGCCTAATTATTTTAATTGTCCGAATGATTTGTGTCTTTTTGAGGGGTTGTGTAGAATTTGTTTTGGGGGTCGTGGGCATATATGGGTTATGGTAAAAAAATTTAAAACAGATTTTGGTTTATTTTAAACAGTGCTGACGTGGCACAATTGTAGAAAAGTTTGAGAAGCTGAGGTGGCACCCCTGAGCCCCAAACTGTCCCTTTTATTAGTATAGATTGCTAATTACCGATCCAAATGAAAATGACGAAAAGAATCTTTAAACGGAGTATTTATTTAATATACTGTAATAAAAGTCGACGGTGACTTTGTCTTAATACCACCGACCGTGACATTAGCAAAAGCGAGAGAAAACCCAAAACACAAGTTAGCAACTTTTGGGCATCTAGAGGAGAAGAAAAGTCGCAGTTGATTCTAGACGGCGAAAGGCTGACCTGACCTTGACACGATCAGAATAATCCTTACCGTGTTCGAGTGAACAAGTTGAATTTTATTCCCCTTCAAATTGTTTCATTTCTTTCGAAATCCTGTGACTTTCAAATCTTAGCTTGCTCTTAATTTGCTTCTTACGTCTGAACAAGGTAAAGTTCTTAGCTTTTGCTTTTGTTCAGCTGTCTTACTCTTCGATTATCTTCTTGCTATTGGCTGTTTGCTTTTCTAGTTGCTGCGTAATCGCGATCACTGTAACGACATATCCAGTGATCGACTCTGTTTGAATTTGGTTTTTTTTTTTTTGTGTGTGTGCTAATTTCTGGCTCAATTGTTCATGGGTTGAAAGCAATTTTGCGATTTGGTCTGCGTTCTCGTTGGAAGCGGTTAGTTCTGTTTTTGTGTTCTGGAAAAAAAAATGCAGTTTTTTCTTACTTGTTCTGTTGCAACCGCCGATACAACTTGATTCCAATGATGTGTTTTTCTTGCTATAGCTGTGTGCTAAGGAGATTATGGTGTATTTTACCTGTCCTTATAGGAAAAATAGGAACTTTGGGATTTGGTTGATACGAGATCCTAAGATGGCAAATGATGCGGCTGCATGTGCAGAAAGAGCTACAAATGATGTGTTGATTGGTCCAGATTGGGCTATTAACATTGAATTGTGCGATATTATCAACATGGATCCTAGGTAAAAACCCTTGAGTGATCTTCTGCAGCTCTTTCTATTTTGAAAATATTTCGGCTTCGGTTCTTAGTAGTAGTCACAGATTATCTCGCTAGTTTCAGTTTCTTTGTGGCTGGAAATGTTAATGGTTTTGACATCTGTTTAATGCCTCAGTCAAGCAAAAGAAGCAGTGAAGGTGCTCAAGAAGCGGTTAGGAAGTAAAAACTCCAAAGTCCAGATTCTTGCACTTTACGTGAGTATACTTGGATTGAATGCTTTGGTTTGGTTTCATGTATGTGTTGACCTCATCTGCTGATGATGTTCTGGTGCAGGCATTGGAGACGTTAAGTAAGAACTGTGGCGAGAACGTGTACAGGCTTATCGTTGACCGTGATATCTTGATTGATATGGTCAAAATAGCGAAGAAAAAGGTTTTGCTATATTTCACACCCGCCTCTAACATCTCGATTCTTCCTTGTGTGTGTATATCTCTGGAAACGTGGCTTACAAGTCCAAAACATGATAATGCAGCCTGACCTGAATGTGAGGGAAAAGATACTAAGTTTGCTAGACACATGGCAAGAAGCTTTTGGTGGGCGTGGTGGTCGATACCCACAATACTACAACGCGTATAATGACCTCAGGGTATTGTTATCTTTGAGAGATTGTGTCATTTTTTTATTCATGAGAGTTATGACGACTTATTTTGTAATTCGTTTTGACAAATGTTTTAGTCTGCTGGAATTGAGTTTCCACCTCGAACGGAAAGTAGTCTATCCTTCTTTACTCCACCTCAGACTCAGCCCATTGCACACGCGGCTCCATCAGATGAAGATGCTGCTATTCAGGCATCGCTGCAAGGAGATGATGCTTCTAGCCTCAGGTACTCTCTCTTCTTAGTAGATCTTCATGTTCTTTGCCTGTTGGATGGGTTTTGTTGATAATTTTTTCATGTTCTTTGCCTGTTGGATGGGTTTTGTTGATAATTTTGAGTTTTGTCTTTTTATATTTGTGCTAGCCCGGAGGAGATTCAAAGTGCTGAGGGATCAGTTGATGTTTTGATGGACATGCTTGGAGCAGTTGATCCCGGGAATCCCGAGGTAGGGATTTGCTTGCTCAATTGTATGAATCGCTGGTTTTGTTTCAAGTAATGGAAACAGTTTTTTTTGGTTTTGTTTTCTTCTGGATGTTGGTTGCAAGGGGTTGAAAGAAGAAATCATACTTGACTTAGTGGAGCAGTGTCGTGCTTATCAAAGACGTGTTATGACTCTTGTGAACACTACAGCGTAAGTTTATGTTCCCTCCCTGCCTTCATCCCATTTGCAGTTTCCTCCAAATTTGCTGATGGGTTTTCTCTTCTCCAGAGACGAGGAGCTTCTGTGTCAGGGATTAGCATTGAACGATAATTTGCAGCGTGTTCTTCAGCGCCACGATGATATTGCGAAAGTCGGCTCTGTTGCGAACAATGCAGCTCCTCCTCCAGTTCAGCTGGTCAGCGTAAATCATGAAGATGACGAATCAGATGATGATTTTGCTCAGCTAGATCACAGGTTCATATTAGAATTCCCCGTTTGGAAAGATATCATCATCATCATCATCATCATCTTCTAACTTTGTGAATTCAAATCTGTACAAGGTCTAAAAGAGATTTCAGCCCGATTCTTCCTCCTCCTCCACCGCCACATACAATGAGACCAATACATGGTAGTGAATCAGGTATGGTGGATATCCTTAGCGGTCGTGATGTCTATAATAAACCACGACAAGGAGTAAAGCCTCCTCCTCCTGCTTCTTCGTCATGTCAAGTTTTCGATGATCCAATTCCGAAAAGAAAACCCCCAGAGGTAATCATGAATCTTCCACCTCCACCTTCAAGGCACAACCAGAGGCAACACTTCTTTGAGCATCATCACTCGAGTAGCGGCTCTGACTCCTCCTGCGAGGGTCTTGTTGGACAGACCAGGAACGTCTCTGTGACTACTGTTGAGCCGAAGAAAGAAGAGAAACCTGAGGATGTGCTTTTCAAAGATCTGGTTGAGTTTGCCAAAACCAGGTCCTCCTCCAAGCCCAACAATAGGTCGCTTTGAGTCTTTTACTTGTGTTACAAGTATTGCTTTAGCATTCGTTTTACTATTAATATTTTTTTTCAGTGGCATTTGAATTAATGATGATGATATTAGAGTGTGCCTTATATAAAGAAGAAATACATTTTGCAATATGCAACAAATACCAAAGCAAGAAGTAACAATAGGAACAAGTCAATTGTTTGTTTTTTTGTAAACAAAAATAGAATAAGCACCCCTTCTTAATAGGAATCGATTCCCGCTTGCCAAATTTTCATGTGTTTGTAGGAACCATTGATTCCAATGCCAAGTTTCTTATTTAAAGGACCTAGACATATATATATATATGTATTCATCTCCTTCTTGACCAGCTACTATAATGAAGATGGTTCATTTGATGCTCATTGCCTTCTTGACATCATTATTTCAATCTCCGATTAAATTCGCGTGTGCCGCGTATAAGGCACCGAAGGTGCCAGTGCCACCAGAATGCAGAAATCCCGATATTTTCCCTTGCGCCGATCATTATATAAATCCAGGGTGGGGCGAAAGAAATTTCGGAACTCGAAGTTGTTGTGTAAGATTTAGATCGAAAACTTCGAAACAATGTTTGCGTAAAGTTTTTACATCGTCCCAGGATCCTAGGCTAAACATAGTTGCTGAGGGGTTTTTTTCTAGGTGTATTGTCCCGGTTTGTCAGCGTCAGCCGCGGACCTAGGGATTATTATTATACATATAATTAAAAGAAAATAATAACAATATAGCAAACATATATTGAAAGAATGTACTAATTATAATTTGTTTTATATGATTAAATAACTTATTATTATTGTTGTCGATGTTCTAAAAGCATGTCAGCATGTGTGCGCTTTTTCCCCCAGTATGTGTGCGTTTGTATTACTATATATTTATCTGAATTACATATATATTGGTTGAATCTAAAACAATTAAAATAAAAAGTAGATTACATAGTGACTTAATTAAATATATATATATATATATATGTCAAAAGGTAATTTTTCTTTTTCTAGGCTTTTTTCCTTTTTAGTGTCTCTTGGCCTTGTCTTTGTACAGTGTAAAACACAAACAATCTCAAACATATTTTATGATTGATAACGCAGTTAACATGTATGGTCTTAAGTTACCTATAATTACAATATGTAGAGTATACATATAATTACCATTTAAATAAAAATATATTTACATCAAGCCCTAATCAAAAATTGGGGAATTTAAACAGATTATTGTACACTATATTATTTATAAGGGACATGTAGCAGAAAAAATCTAAATCCTAAATTGTAATAGAAAACCCAAACACATTGCCATAACTACTTAATGAGATGATATTAGCTTATCCGAG
This sequence comes from Alliaria petiolata, assembly GCA_020283515.1. Lineage (NCBI taxonomy): Eukaryota > Viridiplantae > Streptophyta > Magnoliopsida > Brassicales > Brassicaceae > Alliaria > Alliaria petiolata. The sequence goes on along the minus strand of JAHZTW010000003.1, from coordinate 1,413,010 downwards.
AAAACGCTAAATTCAAAATCACAAATTAACGATATTAACCTAACCGAGAAAACGTCAAATCCAAATCAATTACTCTCTATATTCCTAAATAATATATGTTTTTGATTTTTCACACATATTAAGAAAATTTTACAAAAGACTTTTCTAACCTTGTTTTTATTAATTATTACTTAAGTTCTTCTTTAAATAATAAATGTTATAAGGGTAAATTAAGTAAAAATGAACAACAACTACACCTAAAAAATTGAAAAAAATCTAACTATTTGAAACAAATTTTTGTTTTAGAACATAGGGAGTATAATATAGGGAAAATTAAAATAAAAGGACATTTTTACTATAGCTTTGGGAAACTATACATTTGGCTCTAAACTTTGAAGAACTATACCTTAGATTAATGTTAATCCTAATTTGTCCTTAATAATTAAAATAAAATTCAATTAAAATATTTATTAATAATAATTTAGTTTTGTGTTAATTGACAAACTTCTAATTTATATAGAAATTTTTCAAATAATGATTTTTTTATTAATAATAACAAACTTGCAATTCATATTAAAAATTTAAATAAAAATTTATTTTTACTTCTTTCATTATTTTTCTTCTAATATTATGATAAGACTAATGACTTGATATTTTATAAAAGTTTAATTTTAATCTATCATATCTATCTAATATTATATCAAATAATTTGCCAAAAAAGAAGAAAACAAAAAAAGGAAAGAAGATGAAAAAGACAAAAGATATTGCATAATACTATATGATATAGATATTTATGATATTTTATTTTCTTTTAGTATACACAGAATTTTAAATTTCGTAGAATATGTATTACATAATGACTTAATTAAATATCTATATGTCAAAAGGTAATTTTTCTTTTTCTAAGTTTTTTTTTCCTTTTCAGTGTCCCTTGGCATTGTCCCTCTCTACAATGTAAAACCCAAACAATCTCAAACATATTTTAATGTGAAAACCTTTTTAACAACAACAACAAAAAAAAGAGAGTAAAAAATGTAAGAAAAACAAAAGTATAATAGTAGAGCGACTTCACTGAATATCTAGCGAGAAACTAGCACATGCAGTAGTAGCACATTGCCATAACCGATTTATTAGTATCTAACTTTTTGTAACAAAAAGTTGCATTTTTAAATCTTTCTGACATGAACAGACATTTACAAATCAATTTTGTACTAGCATTTATTTTTAGTAAAACATTAGTATAAGTATTATTATTGTTCAAATATGTTTGATTGTCCTTATTTATGATTGGTAACGCATTTAACATGTATGGTGTTGAGTTACCTATAACTGCACTATGTAGAGTATACATATAATTACCATTTAAACAATAAATATATTTACATCAAACCCTAATCAAAAATTGGGGAATTCAAACAGATTAAATGTGCACTAGATCATTTACAAGGGACATGGAGCAGAAGAAATCTAAATCCTAAATGGTAATGAGATGATATTAACCTAACCAAGAAAACGCTAAATCCTAATCAGTTATAATATATCTCTTAAATCATGAACTCTAAACCCCAATACATTTTAAATTACAAAATATGAAATAAAACCCTAAATCTGTTAAAATCTAACTCCTAAATCAGTAAATCCAAACCTTAATCCTGACAACCGTCAGCAATATTCAACAACGCTTAAATGTTTTTTTATAATCCTGACGTGTTTGGCCTTAATATTTAATTACTACTAGTTAACAACTAGAATATTTTACTAGCTGATAAACTCTACGGACATGTTTTTTGTAATTTTTATCTATTGATCTGTAATTGTCAAATAATGAGCAAAAATTTGGTGGAGTCAGCAGTATCGGAGATTGGCAACAAGATACGTTTTTGCTAATAATGTTCACTTTGCATTATGCAACAAATACCATTACTTGATTTGTAAATAAAAATAGGATTAAGCTATGGAACAAGTCAATTGTTTGTTTTGTAAATAAAAATAGAATTAGCATCCTCCCCTTCTTCATAGGAGGAACTTTCCATTTTTTCATGTTTTGTAGGAACCATTGATTCTGATTTCTTATATAAAGGACTTAAAACAAAATGAAAGAGAAATAAAGACTATTCTAACAAATTAAATAAAGTCATACTATTGTTTTTGTTGGAATCTTGACCAGATACGAGAATGAAGATCACCATTCCATTAATAATGTTCATTGCCATCATCATGCTCTTGACATCATTTCCGGTTCCCATGAAAGTCGCCGGTGCCGCGAATGTGCCTGTGCCATCTGAATGCAGAGGGGAGATTGAACCTTGCATCCGTCCCGTCATAAACGGAGCCTTAGGGCCACGAGGTTGTTGTGTAAAGTATACATTGGCGAGTTCGTACCCATGTTGGACTACACTCGTGAGGTCCAAGGATCCTAAGCTAAACCTAGCTGCTTATTCCATTTTTGAAAGTTGTAATGTTCCTAAGCCCAATTGTACGAAGTAGATCTAGATATTAGTTATTACACATCTTACTAGATGAACACAATTATAACAATATGGCAAACACATTTTGAAATAAATAAATGATTGGTTTTAAATAATTATTTTTTCCTTATGTATGTCAGCAGCGTTTGAAGTACATTAGTATATCTTTCTTTCAGAAATTAATATATATTGTTGAATGTATACCAATTTGTTTTTTAAAACTTACGAAATTAATTGTTGAATGTCAGCGTTTGCTCCTTTGTTCTGTGTAACTACGGAATCAATGTCAAAAAGGTAGAAAGCAAAAGTAATAGTAGAGCGACTTCATTAAATAGCCATTGCCATAAGCGATTTATTGGTAAGTAACTTTGTGTAGTAACTTTGTGTAACAAAAGCAAAAGCAAGGCATGGTCAATAAATTGCGTATAATAAATTACGTATACACACACATGGGTTAACCATAAAAAGAGTTTGTCAATTGAAATCAAACTCGGTGGCAAAAATGAAGGTGTTGAGGGGTTTGTTATTGCTTTGCTTATTTGAACCCTGTTCTGTTTCAACAATGTGCATTATAAAGAAATACATTTTTTATGACGACGCATACATTTTGCATTATGCAAGAAGTAACAATACGAACAAGTCAATTGTTTTTTTTTTTGTGTGTAAACAAAAATAGAATAAGCACCCCTTCTTTATAGGGATCGATTCCCACTTGCCAAATTTTCATGTTTTGTAGGAACCATTGATTCCAATTTCAAGTTTCTTATTTAAAGGACCTAGACATAGATTACATGTACGAATTAAATATATATATATTCATCTCCTTCTTGACCAGCTACTATCATGAAGATGGTTCATTTGATGCTCATTGCCCTCTTGACATCATTATTTCAATCTCCGATTAAATTCGCGTGTGCTGCGTATAAGGCACCGAAGGTGCCAATGCCACCAGAATGCAGAAATCAAGATATTTTCCCTTGCGTCGATCTTTATCTAAATCCAGGGGGGAGAATGGACATATTGCATGGACAGCCAGTTTGTTGTGAAAGATTCAGATGGAAAACTTCGAAACAATGTTTGCGTAAAGTTTTTACATCGTCCCAGGATCCTAGGCTAAACTATGTTGCTTTGCAGGTTTTTCGTAGGTGTATTGTTCCGGTTTGTCGTCCTCAGCCGTCGACCTAGAGATTACTAATACATTGATACATATATACATACATAAAATAAAATAATAATTATTATTATTATTATTGATGTTTCTATAAGCATGTCCACTATGCATGTGTGCGTTTGTATTACTAGATATAATTATCTGAATTACATATGTACTGGTTGAATCTAAAACAATATAAATAAAAAAAAATAGTTTACATAATGACTTAATTAAATATCTATATGTTAAAAAGGTAAATTTTTCCTTCTCTAGGTTTTTTTTTCCTTTCTAGTGTCCATTGGCCTTGTCCCTCTACAATGGTAAAACCCAAACAATCTCAAACATATTTTAATGTGAAAACCTTTTTAACAAAAAAAAAGAGAGTAAAAAATGTAAGAAAAACAAAAGTATAATAGTAGAGCGACTTCACTGAATATCTAGCGAGAAACTAGCACATGCAGTAGTAGCACATTGCCATAACCGAATTATTAGTATCTAACTTTTTGTAACAAAAAGTTGCCTTTTTAAAGGAGTGATCCCCTATCTTTCTGACATGAACAGACGACATTTACAAATCAATTTTGTACTAGCATTTATTTTTAGTAAAACATTAGTATTATTATTGTTCAAATATGTTTGATTGCCCTTATTTATGATCGGTAACGCATTTAACGTGTATGGTGTTGAGTTACCTATAATTGCACTATGTAGAGTATACATATAATTACCATTTAAACAATAAATATATTTACATCAAACCCTAATCAAAAATTGGGGAATTCAAACAGATTAAATTGTACACTAGATCATTTATAAGGGTCATGAAGCAGAAGAAATCTAAATCCTAAATGGTAATGAGATGATATTAACCTAACCAAGAAAATGCTAAATCCTAATCAGTTATAATATACTCCATCCGTTTCAAAATAAGTGTTATTTTGACACTTTTCACACATAAACTTAATAAAAATTTTATATTATCCTTTATTAATACACTAAACAAAATTCTCTTTCTAATTAATACACTAATATAATAAGGTTAAAACTAGATTTTTGTTTAAAGTTTTGCATTGAAAATACAAAACGACACTCTTTGTGAAACAAAAATAAAAACTTAAAACGACACTCTTTGTGAAACGGAAAGAGTTAAATCATGAACTCTAAACCCCAAACATTTTAAATTACAAAATATGAAATCTAAACCCTAAATCTGTTAAAATCTTACTCCTAAATCAGTAAATCCAAACCTTAATCCGGACATCATAAATGCTAACAACCGTCAGCAATATTCAACAACGCTTAAATGTTTTTTATAATCCTGACGTGTTTGGCCTTAATATTTAATTACTACTACTAGTTAACAACTAGGTTATTTTACTAGCTGATAAACTCTACGGACATTTTTTTTGTAATTTTTATCTATTGATCTGTAATTGTCAAATAATGAGCAAAAATTTGGTGGAGTCAGCAGTATCGGAGATTGGCAACAAGATACGTTTTTGCTAATAATGTTCACTTTGCATTATGCAACAAATACCATTACTTGATTTGTAAATAAAAATAGGATTAAGCTATGGAACAAGTCAATTGTTTGTTTTGTAAATAAAAATAGAATTAGCATCCTCCCCTTCTTCATAGGAGCCACTTTCCATTTTTTCATGTTTTGTAGGAACCATTGATTCTGATTTCTTATATAAAGGACTTAAAACAAAATGAAAGAGAAATAAAGACTATTCTAACAAATTAAATAAAGTCATACTGTTGTTTTTGTTGGAATCTTGACCAGATACGAGAATGAAGATCACCATTCCATTAATAATGTTCATTGCCATCATCATGCTCTTGACATCATTTCCGGTTCCCATGAAAGTCGCAGGTGCCGCGAATGTGCCTGTGCCATCTGAATGCAGAGGGGATATGGAACCTTGCATCCGTCCCGTCATAAACGGAGCCCCAGGGCCACGAGGTTGTTGTGAAAAGTATACATTGGCGAGTTCGAACCCATGTTGGACTACACTCGTGAGGTCCAAGGATCCTAAGCTAAACCTAGCTGCTTATTCCATTTTTGAAAGTTGTAATGTTCCTAAGCCCAATTGTACGAAGTAGATCTAGATATTAATTATTACACATCTTACTAGATGAACACAATTATAACAATAACACATTTTGAAATAAATAAATGATTGGTTTTAAATAATTATTTTTCCTTATGTATGTCAGCAGCGTTTGTAGTACATTAGTATATCTTTCTTTCAGAAATTAATATATATTGTTGAATGTATACCAATTTTTTTAAAAAAACTTACGAAATTAATTGTTGAATGTCAGCGTTTGCTCCTTTGTTCTGTGTAACTACGGAATCAATGTCAAAAGGTAGAAAGCAAAAGTAATTAAATAGCCATTGCCATAAGCGATTTATTGGTAAGTAACTTTGTGTAGTAACTTTGTGTAACAAAAGCAAAAGCAAGGCATGGTCAATAAATTGCGTATAATAAATTGCGTATACGAATAAAAAGAGTTTGTGAATTGAAATCAAACTCGGTGCAAAAATGAAGGTGTTGAGAGAGAATTATGTGTGGAGGTTGTTATTGCTTTGCTTACTTGATGCGTGTTCTGTCTCAACGACGAAGTCATCACGCACAAATTGCCAAAGCACTTGTGGAGATCTCACAATCGAGTTCCCCTTTGGAATATCTTCGGATTGTGCGTACGATGAGAGATTTCTCTTAAGATGTGATGAGAAGGAGCAGAAGCTGTTTATGAGTAGCAGTAATCTTGAAGTCAAGAGCATTTCGTTGCAAGGAGAAGTGGAAGTGCTATTGGGTGTCATCCGGACCTGCTCTAACGTGAGAGGTGATATCATCGGTGAAGATATCGAACATGGTGGTTTCGATTTTTCCAGCAAAAACGATGTGACTGTAGTTGGTTGTAAAACCTACGCCCTTTGGGAATATTATATGGTAGTTGAAGTAGTGACAGATTCATGCTCTACCGCAGACTGCAGTTCCTCGCAGCAGATGGATGATTCATGTTCTGGTAATGGCTGCTGCAAAAGACCAATCATATACGGAGCCTACCGTTTATATGTAGAGCCTGCATTGAGCTTCCGTGATGGGTCAGAATACTTGAGGAAGTTAAATCCTTGCATCTACGTATTTCTCGTCAAAGCTGGATATTTCATCTTCTCTGCCGAACAAGACCTTAAAAACCTCCGGAACGTTACAAGGTTTCCGGTGATACTTGATTGGACCATGAACGGAACTTGTCAAGAGGCTGAAAACACAAGCTTCTGTGGAGAGAACAGCAATTGCTACACTAGTACTTCTAGAAGGGGAAATGGGCATTCTTGCAAATGTTCAAAGGGATTTGAGGGGAATCCCTATGTTCAACATGGCTGCAAAGGTATACTCTCCTTCCTTAATTATACTCTCTTCTAATGGTATAGAGTACTTGCTGCGCACTAATTGCTCTGTTTTCTCTTCTTCTTACTAGACATTGACGAGTGCATAATGAGAATTCATTCCTGTGGGAAGCATGAAACCTGTAAGAACCTTGTTGGATCTTTTCGGTGCAAGAAAAGCACTGAGTGGAAAACAATCCTTCTTGGTAAGTTCTTGTGGTGTTTACTGTTTTTCTTCTAGTATACCCTATCGAAAACTCTCGCATTAACTAATCCAGATCCAATATTTAAATCTTGTGACCAGTAAGCGTCATTGGATTCTTGCTCTTTTTGATCGGAGTCTGCTGCCTCATACTAAAACTCAAGCTCTGGAAACGAGCCAAGCTTAAAGAAAGGCGGTTTGAAGAAAACGGTGGGATCTTGCTAGTACAAAGACTCTTAGACGAGGGCGCACAGTCATCGAATGCTTCTATCAAGATCTTCACCGAGAAAGACATCAAGACAGCGACTAAAGGCTATCACGAGACCAGAATCCTTGGTAGAGGAGGCCAAGGGATCGTATACAGAGGGATACTCTCGGACAGCGTTGAAGTTGCCGTTAAAAAATCTCGAGATTTGGACCGTAACCAAGTTGCACAATTCATCAATGAGCTAGTCCTCCTTTCTCGAATCATCCATCCACACGTGGTGAGGCTTTTGGGTTGCTGCCTAGAAACACAAGTTCCCCTTTTGGTATATGAGTTTGTCTCTGGTGGAACCCTCTATGACAACCTGCTCGGTTCTTGTCTGTCTTGGTCGGACCGATTGAGGATCGCTGTAGAGATCGCCGAGACTCTATCATACCTCCACTTCTCTGCTGCTGTCCCAATTGTTCACCGTGACGTCAAGCCTGCGAACATTCTCTTGGATGAAATGCTATCTGCCAAACTAGCTGATTTTGGAGCGTCTAGGCTTGTCCCTGCAAACACTGAACAGCTTACAACATTGGTCCAGGGCACTCTAGGTTACTTGGATCCAGAGTATTTGCAAACGAGCACATTCAGCGATAAAAGTGACGTCTACAGCTATGGGGTCGTCCTCATGGAGTTGGTTTCGGGAGAAAAGGCCTTGTGCTTTAACCGTCCACATGCTCAGAAGCATCTCGTGAGTCACTTAGAATCTGCTCTGGGAGAGAATCGGTTGAGTGAAGTTATGGATCAGAGGGTGGTGAATGCAGAGAATCACGAAGCGATCTATCAAGTAGCTTTGTTGGCGATGAGGTGCACTAGAGTGAAAGGCGACGAGAGGCCAGATATGAGACAAGTAGCTGCAGAGCTTCAAGGTTTAAGAGCTTCAGGGTAGGTGCAACAAGAGTCGGGCCCATCTGTATCCGCGTTTGAAATTGAAGAAAGTAACTGATGTTTCCTTTGGATGAACCAAACTGTCTATCTTATCTCTTGTCTCTTTCTTGTGTTTGATTGTCTTTTCTTCTGCAGTATTTTATGATGCTTGAACTACTACTATCTATCTATTTCTTGTTTCTTTCTTTCTCTTCTTGTGTTTGTTTGTATTTTCTTCTGCGGCCTTTTGGTTGTTTATGATGCTTGAACTATTATGTATTTATGTTGCCATGTCGGCTAATTAAGTTGCAATAGAGTATCGTCTATTATCTAAAGTACCTCTAATCAATGACGTGTCTAATTGAAGTAACTGAAGTAACATGAAAATGAAAATTCAGGGGAAACACTCTCGCCCCTTCTCTTCGACTTCGACCTATCTTGTTGATATCCAGATCTTGAACGTTTAGTCGGACAAGTTATCTGTTTTCATTTAATCATTTCATCGAAGAAGTTAGGTTCACTTAGTTAAGCTCCAGGTCCAGGATTTATGGATTCTATTAACTACCTTAGGCTAGAAAAACAGAGCCTCTACCCAAAATCGAGCTTTTGAAGCCAAAAACGGAAAGATAGTTAGCGATCTCTTTTTTGCTTGTGTAACAAGTTTGCCTTATTGTCAAACAATGAGCGAATTTTAGAGAGAGTAAGATCCGAAATTCCCAACAACAACATATTTGAAATAGGCACGAGGCAATCTTTACGCCGTTGGATCTTGCATTACGTTAGAAACACCTCAAAAGCATCTAACGAAACCTCCCAAATAGTGGCTTAGAAAAACCATTATATTGACAAAGATTTGCAATTTAAGCTAATTCGGGGAAGAAACGATTAATTGAAAATTGATTAAATTTTGGAGACTATATAACTTGTACGAATGTCATAGACAAATTTCAAGAATATCAAAACTAAATATATACATTTTGAAGAAAATTTTTTGTTTACATTACAATAAAGATAATCCTTTTAACATATAAACTACAATACTTACTAAATAGGGTAAATATAGTTTTGTAAAAATATGGAACCTAATCTAGACGCCAACTGAATTAGTGAATTGTACGATGTTTCAAGTTATGTTCAATCACATTAACGTTGCGTAACGAATCAACTTAAGACTCGTACATTTTTGAAACAAATAACAAAGCAAGAAGCACGTGGCAACCTCCTAAAAGAACTCAAATCCCCACATAATTAAAAGAGAACTAACAATAGGACGAAGTTATTTGAACGACTCAATTGTTTTTGTTTTTGTTTTTTTTTTTTATTTATTTTTATTTTTGTAAATAAAATATAGAGGATTGCCATCCTCCGTTCGTTATAGGAATCGATTTCCTCTTTCCCTATTTCCATGTTTTGTATGAACCATTGACTATAATTTCCTATTTAAAGACCGGAAAAAAAATTAAATAAATTAAGCAGAGCTCATGTCTACATATTAAAGCAAATTCACATCTTGACCAGCTACAAAATCATTAGACATGAAGATCATTACGTCGATGCTCATTGCCGTCATCATACCCTTGACATATTTTCCGGCTCCGATCACAGCCCCGGGCGGCAGCTCTGGTGGTGGGGGTGCTGGGGGTGGCGGGGGTGGCGGGCGTGGTGGCGGCGCCGGCTGGTCTAACACTGGCAGCGGCTATAGGGGTGGGGATAGTACCGGCGGCGCTAAGGTTGATCCTAATAACCCAGAGAATGGCGAGGGCTATAAGGGTACTGGGAATCTACGCGGCAAGCCTGGAGGTGGCGGCGACGCGGGTGCGGCCATTGTGGTAATTCCCAAGCCCCTTCCGGAGAAGCCACTGCCAAAAGAATGCAAAGCGGAAGTTCATGGATGCATCACTAAGCATATATACAAAGGCGGTGGGGAGCCTCCACACCGAGGGGATTGTTGTGTGAAAATTAAAAACTCAGTACCATGTCTTTGTACATTCATAACGTCCAAGGATCCTAAGATAAGACAAGAAGCGGATGGTGTGCTTCAAGGTTGTCATTATCGCAAACCCATCTGTATAAAGATGCCAATGCCACTAACATGCAGACAAGAGGTTAGACATTGCGTCGATACGCATCTCTACGGAAATGGCGGGCAGCCTCCGCACGGAGGGGCTTGTTGTTTGAAATTTAAAAACGCCAAAGAATGTGTGACTAGATTCCTTACCTCCCCGGATCCTAAGCTTAGCGAAGCTGCTAATGCTGTACTTCGAGGTTGTCATTTTCGTAGACCCCCAAATACCTAGAGATTATTATTATTATTATTATTATTATTATTATATATGTAAATTATAAAAGAAAATATAAAAATATTGCAATTCTGTTTTGAAACAATATGTACAAATGGTTGGTTTTTGTATATGGTCAAATAAAATAATATAATGTGTTATTTTGGAAAAACAAATAATGTGTAGTTTCTGATAAATTATTCCAACATTGGTATACAGTATATTAAAAGAAGGGAAGAATGATCAGTATTGAGTACTTTAGGATTTCTTGAATCCCTAGTTTTCAGATTCAGCTCCAGTGATCCGAGAACGAGAGCGATTTAGGATTTCTTGAATCTCTTTATCATTGAGCAAACCTTGGAACTCTAACATATCTTCTTCGAGAAACTGACCATTACTTCCATCTTCTTTGATCGGACCTAGTAGTATTATCAGTGCTCGAATTAGGAATTTGGCCGTTTAAAGTAATTCGCAAAAACCGCAGCCAATTTTGATTTATCATTTGGACTCTGTTTTACACAATGTGGATCTCAAAACGGTTACGTTGGCGCATTATAAACCTCATGAAAGGCCTATTTTATTTGTAGACCTCTTATTAGATTACCTTGATTAGTCTAATGTCATAACTTCAAATACGAGATATATGCATCATATCTGATACAATTTGGAGTCGTGATTTATTAAACTGTTAGGATTATAAATTATACAGATCCCATGTGAAATAAACCCGATTTGACTTTTAATTGTACTACAAAAAGAGTGTTTGATCTGTTGAGCTTATACAGAGTTTCAACTTTCAACTAAAATATTTTAAACCGAAATGAACCGTCCGGTCAGACCACTCGTGACTGTCCGGCCTGCAAGTAATATATATTAGCTTTTGTGAAAAGTTTGATTTACACACACAACTATGAATTTTCCAATTTGGTTACATTATCACACATCAAATAAACAAGGATCTTGCTTAAATACATATCAAATAGAATAAGGTTTGTATATCTATATTTTGACACTATTTGCTAGAGAATAAAAAGATTGCTCGATGATGTTTGTGGTGCTTTCTTATTAATTTGCATAAGGTTATCTATCTAAACTGCAGTTTAAATTATAATGTATATGGATCTCTCATGTACGAAGATTTAAATTGAAAAGAAAAGAAAAAATATATCAAGATATGTAGTCTAGTTAATTATATTGATGTCGTTGCTGATGCAGTTGTTAAACAATGATGATCATGTGAAGGTATTATTCGTTTAAGATGCTAGAAGATAACTTAGCCAGGAAAGCCCATTAATAACGTCCAATGTCAAGGCCCATCATAGTTGCCTCTCGAAAAGAGGTCTCCGTTCGTCAAAAAATCAAATTTGAGCGATGTGAATTTTTTTTTTTTTTTTTTAATATAGGAGATCACTATTATCTTATCGTATAAAATGAAATATGTTTAATCAGAGTTAGACTTGGACACATATTATAACCACAATTACAATCAATTTGATTGTGGTAATTATTAATCAATATGAACTTATTAACTGTTAGTTATAGCCAGAGCCGGCCCTGAGGGCAAGCAAGCAAAGCATCTGCTTGCGGCCCTTTATAGAATAAGTAAAATTTTGGTCTCATTTTTTCATAAGTATTCTTTAGGCGAGTTGGTTGCAGCTTCTAATATTGTGTGAAGAGGTGGTGAATTCGACTAACGTTTACCTTTTGATGTTTTTTTCTTTACTTTTTCTTTTAACTTATCAATTAATAGGCCTAAGTTTTTTTTGGTTTGAGGCTCAATAATCTTCAGGACCGGTTCTGGTTACAGCATATAAAAGATATCTGCGAAATGACCGACCATTACTTTTTTTTCTTTCTTTTGTATATATATACAAATGAAATATGTAATAACGTAGGAGAGCGATACAAAATATATACTTTTAAAACAGAATTATAGAAAAAAACAACTTAATTTTATGTATCTGAAAAGTTGTAAATGAATCCAAGACCTTCAAAGGGAATTCGAGCAATTGTCCCTCTCATTCAATCACAGGCAAGCAAATCAAAAGGGGAACAAAGTAGCGAGACATTCCTTTTCGTTTACTTCCTTCGATCGATGCCATTACAACTATAATTGTATTCCTTCTTGGATTCAGTTTTTCTTGTAGACTCGTCATTGATTAGCCTCAAAATATTCCCGTAACTGAAAAGGAATTTTGAAATCAAAAAGAAGAAAAAAATAATCCATATGTTCTATCTTTAATGATGTAAAAAAAGATTATATACTTCTCTTCAAACAAAAAAGAAGATTATATGCTTAAGTTTTATCCTGTATCAATTTTTTCTTATCATGAAAATACAATACCGTCGGGCTTTTCGTAATTAAATGCTTTCTTTTTTTCCGGTGGATTTGGAATTTTCCAAAGGACTTAAATGCGTGACATACAATAAATAAAAGCAGGACTACCTGAATCTATCTAATAATATTTTAAATTACATGTCTTTTCATTTTGGCATATGTCATCAGTTCTGTCGGCAAACTGAGGTCCACTTTGATCTTTATTTTTCTTTTTGCATTTCTCCTTTTGTTTAGTGAGCTCCATTATAGTATTACCTTAATATAGTATTTTTTTTTTAGTTAACTTTTACATATATAAAGGAGCTCAGCTCGATTATTTTACTTGCAACTTTTTACAAATTTCTGTATTTCGGTTATATAATATAGGCAAGTAGATATGTATGTGTTAGTGTGCAAGTGTTTTTGTCGGTGAAATTGAGCGTAAATCTTGGGAGCTTATTTATTAGCCGAGCTTCGCGTTAGACGAAAATATTGAATGAACCATCAAGTGTTATGTGTAATACTTCAAAACTGCATAGTTATTTTCTATTTGAATAATCCAAATCGTATATTGGGTAGTATTGTGATTTATTACAAACATGCCTAAACAGTACTGTAAATATGAACGTAAGACGAAGAGATGTCAGATCGTTGAATAAATGTCCTGATTTGACTTTTTACTTATTTAGGCTAATGATTTTCATCTAAACATGATGCCTTTCCGTATTTAGAACTAACATCGGGGGGTTTATATCCATATATGTATTAGGATAGTTTAGACGTTTTCTTTTTTCCATTACTTTACGATTGAATTTGTTATATATATGTTTGACTGGCATATTAGAGAATAGCCAAATAACTGAAACATAAAAAAATCAAAAAAGCATCAAACAAAACAAAAATACCCGTAAGCTGAAAATTTTAAAACATAATTTTTTTAACTAAGTCATAATGAATAGACAATTGTAATTTAGTAAAGTTAACCCATCCAATAGAAAGGGCGATATAACCTAATCGCTGTTCCAAAAACAAAACGAGAAGACAGGGCCGAGGCAGTGGGACTCACTTAGTATTTTGTTTTGTAAGTTAAATTTTTCAAAACTCAGTGTGGCCCCCCGGTCATCTATCTTTCCTATTATAGTATTAATGTTTCACAATCCATTTCCCCCTTCTTTATTCGTTTTTCTCCTTTTTGTTTTTGTTTTTCTACTTTAATCTTACTTTATTTCCATGTTCCTCACTAGGCCTATTCCTCACAACTGCCATTTGAAATTTAAAAATACATTTTTTTATTCGTACTAAATTTTTTGTCATTATTCTTACTATATATATCAATATCATTCACATTTACTCTTATGAAAGTTCATCGTTTGATGGGAAGAAATGGGGAAATGCTCTTTTGCCAATTGTAAATATTCGAAGAATTAAATCAGCATTTTTTCCAGGAAAACATACTTATTGAAATTTCATACATAATTAAAAATGCAAAGATATATATATATATATATATATATATATGCTTTAGAGTCACTAGCAAACATCGACCAACAATAAAATTACGTTTGATTTGTGCTCGTTGGTTCAAATGATATAGTTAAACGACTGATTGCTAACCTGCAATTTATAATGCTAAACTTTTCAGCGCTTAAATGTTTTTACCGTTTTTTGTTTTTTTTTGTTTTTGTTTTTTTTGTTTATAACTTATAGTTGAAAGCCAACTTGATAGGTCATTTGGTTTCAAGGATTTTTCGGCGAGACTGAGTTCTTGTTTATAAGTTTGAGTCTCCGTTTGGGAGGAATAGATTACACTTTACAACTTAACATGTATTACCAGACGGCTAATTCCATATTAAGGTCCTAAACTTTTTGTAAAACAATCTTAACATTAATACCAAAAAAAAAAAAAAAAAAACTTTTTGTAAAACATAATCCTTACCGCTGAACCAAAACTAAATTCGATTGCTTTCATTGGTTGTATGGTTATTAGCAACCGCAAAATAAACAATAAAATAGTCGTTATTACTGATCGTTGTCACCAACAACCGTGAAACAAAGAAAGACATAATATTTTGCAAATTAACATATACTATATGAATACCCTAGATACCCCCTCAAAAGTATAAAACATCCTACCCACTCCCACCTCTAGACAACACAATCTTTCATGCCTTTAATCAAGCAATTCCTCTTTCTAAAGTACACCGATCTTTACTAGAATATTTAATTAATTCAATAGCAATAACTTATACTATAAAAACATTAAAGTCGCCATGTGGATGCTTATAAAATTCTAATAATCAAGTCTCAATTCATACAACTATTTGAAAAGTTTTGGTTTATGGATCTTCTTGTTTTGTTCTCCTATAAAAAAAAGGAAAACTGTTTTGCTGGAGAGTTTATGATAAATGGTGTTGACTGTTGTAGAACAACCCCAAGTTTTTATAGTTTTCAATAAACAACAAAAATGAAAAGCAGTGTATAGAAACCAAATATAATATTTTTCCTCTCAAGTGTCGATTTAAAGTTAATTTTGTTTTCGCAAAGATTTGTATATAATTTACCTTATCCAAAGACAAATAATAAATTTAAAGCTATCGCAAAACTTCAAAAGCGTTTAATAATATGGAGGTATACTTGAATAATTTTTAATCTTTGTAAAAAATGTCATAATCAACTCCCCTCTATCCATGTCATAATAGATAGTACAATTAATTAGTTTTCTTATAAATAAACCAGTCTCCCTTTATATATATATATTGAATACTCACCTTAAAAGACAAAACACTCAGCATTTCTTCCTCATCTTCCATCTCACCTGTTTTGTGAAAGGAAGCTTTTACAATAATGGGCAATAAACGCATAGAAGCAATGATGATTCTAGTGGTAGTCATGATGGTGTTCTCATGGAGGATTTGTGAAGCGGAGAGCTTAAGAAGACACACATCATCGTCATCATCAAGACCACAAAGATTTTTCAAGGTGAGAAGACCAAATCCACTACGTCATCATCAGAATCGTGGTTTCATTGATGATGATTATCCTCCAGAAAGTTTCTCAGGATTTTTGCCCAAGACAATGCCAATTCCACCTTCCGCTCCTTCAAAGAAACACAACGTCTATGGTTTACAGAGTACTAATTCCCAAAGATATCCATGATCTTTATCACCAAGATACTTACACATATTAATTACATATACATACATATACATAGCTATGCATGATGCATATTTATATAACATAGAGATCTAGTCATGTCTATCTTCTTTCTCCCCTTTGTGTTGTTTTCTTCAAGAAAAATCTCTAGGAAGGAATTATTGTACTCACTAATTCCATCGAGAATAACCAAATTAAGGTCGAGCTATTTTTGGATGCCGGCCTACTTATTTGAACCCTACTTGTATTATAGTTTGGAGAATTATATATCTATCTATATGCGAACTCATGATTGAATCATTGTAATGCATCATGCTAATGTACCTTGTTCTATCAGTCCAGAAACTTTTAATCCTTGATCAGCGGTAATCATTGTAATGCATCATGCTAATGTACCTTGTACTTTTTATTTTTAATTTATTTTAAAGTCCAGAAGCTTTTAATCCTTGATCAGCGGTAATGATTTCTCTCCTAATAGTATTAATCACCAACAAATATGTACCAGCATATTTTAACAAACAAAAGATGTACCAGTATTTGACAAAAACAAAAACAAAAAGCTAAATATGTTCCAGTACCGTAAATGTTTTTTTTATAGATCTCGAAGAAATAAATATGTCATAATGGCCAACTACAATTTTTCTTCGGACTACGTACATACATATTAACATGGGACCTGTAGACGCTATTTTTTACATAAATGAAGTCACCGATTTAATGAAGAAAATAAAATTAAATGAAGTCACCATAAATGATACTACGGTATATATATATTCTTGGCATATATTGATATATATGCTATCGAACTTATTATTTTCATACATAGTTGCATACAAAGTGATTGTATGTAGTTATGTACCATCATAAATCTTCGAGCTGACGTAAGTTTGTTTTGAAGTTTCGATTTGATTATCCAACAAGGACTTTGAAAATGTGTATTGAGGGGAACCAGCACATTTATTAACAGCAACCAACCAAACCAACCATAAATCAGCGAACTTATTGCAGCCAATCATTCCAGATCGAGTTTTGCTTACCATTGTAGTTATTAATTAATGTATTAAGGTTTCTGTTGTTTGTGTCTACTTCTGCGTTCGACTACATTTTTTTAACAAACGAACACACACGGTCTTAATCATTTTAAACAAAAAATATTTGTTAAATCTAAACGTAAACGCTACATGCAATTGCAAAAATTAATTACGAGTCTCGCGTGTTTGAAACAATGGAGACATGTAAGTCTTACAAAGATAAAATCTATCGAGCAAGAATTTCTTAATTATAAAATCAAAAGTAACCGTATATATATTGTAACCGATTGAGATTTACTTGAAAAGCCGTTTAGGTTGTTTCCAAAGCATAGAAGTCAAGGAAAAAAAATAGGTCGATGAATAAAAAAGGTCAAGAGTTGTTATGAGATTTTTCTAGGTAATGTAAGACCAATAATTTATTAAATTTTTGTTCCAACAGGTATCATATAAGTCAACTTTTTTAGTTTCTGCTTTAGGCAAATGACAAGTTGAAAAGGGCGTCGGTCAACAAATTAATTAATCAGAGTTATACCATATACTAACGCAAAAATGATGTATTAAAATCTAATGACTAATGAATGACCCAAATTATTGCAAAGTCTAAAAATGGTAGAACAAAAAGAATATGAAGAATGAGAATGAGAAAAATGTAAAGCCTATAGCATTGGAAAATTGATGGATATATTAGTTGCTAAAAATTCCTTGTGGGGTTTGACTAATATTTTGGTAACACATTTGTCACCTTTAGTCACACAATTAGGTAATGACAAATGGTTGCCGTCGTCAGTCTTTTAATCACACAAATCGAGATTAATTCCAATGTAACAAAAAAAAATGTCAAAAGCAACATGATTAGGCAAAAGCAACGAGATTAGGCAAACTTTAATACTCCAACGATTTGTTCTTAAACGTGATCCGAGAACGGGATATCTTTTTATATATACAACATACATGAAAATTAATCTCGCACATATCGAATCGAGATAGAGAAAGGAAAAAAAAAAAGAAGGAAGAGGAGTTAAGAGGTGAAGGAACAATGAAGAGTTTCGGGGCAAAACGTAGAGAAACTAAAAATTATGGGGCAAAATCATACAAATGTTTTTATGACTACTACAGAGGAATGTCTTCTTCTTCTTCGTCTCTGTCTCTATGCGTTTGAGAAGCTGTTGATTTCTCCGACACTCTCACATTATATTTCTCATACACTTTTTCCCGATTCTCCGACCACCATGTCTCTGCTTGGTGTTCTCCGAATCTTCTTCGGCTGCAAAAAAAAAAAAAAAAAAAAAGAAACCATAACCTTTAGCATCACCACACTTGGGTAGTAAAAATTGGGAATGTAATTCAAGAATACGAGCAAATGATAACCTGAAGCGGACTCTTCTTAGATCTCTAGTTCCATCGTGGAGGGCGACAAGGGTTATATACACGCCGGGCTCATACTGTTCGATCCACTCTGCTTCTACCTGATTAGTATTGTTGTTAACAGCTCCTGCTTGGCTCGAACCATTGTCGCTGTTGTTCTGGAACTGGAAAGGCTCGTGCCTCTCACTGATTACTGACCCGCTGCTGCTAAGCCGTGGGTCCGCTGGATAAGCGTTGTTGTTGTTGTTGTTGTTGTTGCTGTTTCTGTCGCTGGCTCTAGGCGTGTGCTTTGGTGATTGGAGATTGGACCAAGACGCATTTGCAAAGGCAAAGTCAAAAGGAGCAGCTGAAGATATAGAAGAGGTCATCGACTCCGACCTTGAAGGATGGAAACCATTTTCTTCAGGGAAGTGGAAACCGTTGTGGTCGAGTTTTATACTCTCACCAGGAGGCAACTTCTCAGCTACATCCTTGAGCTGTTGTTTTTTTTTTGTTTTACACAAACCAAAAGATAGCTTTACGAGTCAACAGAGTCCCTTGTGAGAGTAAAAATCCAGTCTTATGTCAAGAAGCTTCAATCACAAATGTATATTACCTGCGCTGTGAGCGACTTTATTGCCTCTTTTGCGGCTCTTGATTTGGCAGATTCCTCCTCTGCCAATGCTAAGGCCTCCTGAGTCTTCTTTACCGAATTCTGGAGCTCTACTTCTTGGAGTTCACACTTTTGTGTCAGACTGTCAACCTAAACCAAAATCCGCGGTTTTAAATTAGACTCGAATGAATGACAGAAGAAGAAGAAGCATGAGTGAGCGCCTTCTCTCTGAGAGATGCATTACCTGTGTTCGTAACTTATTGATCTCCTGATTCAGGATTTCATTGGTTTTCCTCATATTGTCTGCTATACCCACCGGAAAATAGATTCCAGAAGTTGAAGGCATAGGAGTCGCAGAGCGGGGAGGGCTAGATCTCCTGGAGAAAGGTGACACCGACCTTGAGCTAATACCTGACGGAGCCGGAACTAGCTTCGGAGCAGACCTCCGCATGTCGCCTATATTAGACTGCACGGCATCTTTAAGCTGCAGCAGAGAAGGCAGCTGAGAGTTGCGACCGAGCGAGAAATTGTCAGCCTTCTTTCCTTGCTTTGCAGCTTTGCTATCCAACTGCTTGATCAAGTCCATATTGGATGTACCAAACTTGGCTAATCTTATCTCGGATTTATCCAGTCTGTCTTTGTTCTCCCCTGAGAGACGAGGCACGGCGTTGTTCCTTCTGTTAGCATCGCTTATCTCAGACACTTTGCTGAGCTTCACATAACAAGAGTCGCAGACGCGGTACAGCCTCCCGGCGCTAGGGGCCAACGCGGCGCGGAAGGCCTTCTTGGAACTGCACGAGTGGCAGTGCACGAGCCCACAGTTGTAGCAGTTATGCCTTTTCCGTGTAAACCCAAAGGCCAGCCTACAGGTTGAACACTGAGACTGCTCAGCACCGGAGACCCAATTGTGCAGACATATGGCTGTGGTGTAATTTGATCCACAAGCAATGTACTTTACGTGTCTGTCCTTCAGAGCCTCCACAAGAGTTGGTACTTTACGATCCTCAAGATCACCATGACCTAATCTCCCATTGGCTCCTTTACCCCATGTGTAAACTTCATTTCTAGACGTTAAGGCCGCCACGTGATATGCCCCGCAAGAGATCTCCTCGACAAACTCGCTCCCGAGCTTGTCCTCCACCAGACACGGTAACTTCCCGTCGGTATGTACGTTCCCAAGCTGACCATAAACCGTACTCCCCATCGTGAAAACTTGTCCAGATGTGGTCAAACCTACTGTCAAGCTGTGTCCACAAGCAATCTTGTGGAAATTGTAATCAATCAGTGCAGGAACACACGTCGGTTTAAGCCGAGGGTCCTTGTCCCCGTGTCCGAGACGGTTCTTGTCTCCATCTCCCCACGTGAACAGTTTTCCAGACGATAAGGAGCTAGAGTTTGACTGTGTGACAATGATCTCGACAACAGCAGCGGTGTGCCAAACCCCGCAAGAAACCGCAATGGTTCTCAATCCTGATAAAGACTCAACTTCCCTTGGATACTGAACTGTCTCCCTGTCACCGTGCCCTAAGACACCAAACGTTCCATCTCCAAATGTGAAAAGCCTACCGTACGATGTTATCAGAGAGGTATGCCATGGTCCACAGCTCACGGAAGCCACATGAAGCCCTTCGAGAGAACCAGCGATTCTCTTTGGTATCCAGTGACTGATATCAGAGCCATGCCCTAAAAGCCCCACGTTATGTGTACCGTCACCCCAGGTATAAAGCTCTCCAGCCAGAGTAACAGCGCAAGTGTGGAACTCCCCACAAGCAACCAAGTCAACAGATGAAGAAGCTGTGAGAGAATCAACGAGACGGGGATGGAAAACATCCTTCCCAATACCATGACCCAGTCTTCCTCCAGATTCTTCACCCCAAGTAAAAATCTCACCTTGCCTTGTCACAAACGCAGCATGCCTGACACCGCACGCGATCTGATGAACATCCAAGACAATATTCGACTCCAATGGCTTGGGCACAAGGACATCCGTTCTTGTGGTCAGATAACTTGCATTCTTATCAACCCCGACCTTGACGACATTGTCACATATAACCTCACCCCAAATATAAACGTCACCTAGAGCATCGGAATCATCTGCTGCAGAGCCGTGACTAGAACTACTTTGGGCACTCGAGACACTAACCCGAAAACCATCTGAACCACCAGATACCTTTGTTTGCATATTTTTGGTTTCCAATGCCACATGTGATTTCTCTGAATCAGTTAAAGGAACCTCAGGCTCAGCACTCTTGGGAGAGGCAATTGGATCGAAATTAAAGGGAGTCCCAGGGGAGCTGTGACCCAGTGAAGCGCTCGCAGAACTGCTGCTTGGGCTGCTCGATGTCAAGTCTCTGCTGGCCTGCAATTTTATTATGAAAAACAAACAAACGCATTCAATGTTTCATATCAACCAAAAGAGTTCAACAGACCAAGACGGTGCAGTATTTGGCATACAAAAGTCCTGAGAAAAAAACTATAAAAAAAAGGGCATACACAGAGACAGAGTGAGTCCTTGCCTGACTACTTACGTCAACTGAAAGGTTTCCGCCACTCCAGCCATCAATTTTTGAGCGACCGCCTTGCCCAGCCGATATTAATGTTTTAAGGCCTCCAATCCAAATTTCAGCCTCGACCTTGTCCTTACAAATCTATTAACAAGCAAACTGTTATGCCTCGAGTTATTATCAATTCTTGTCGAAATTACACGGATGACTAACCAAGTCAAGAGACTTCTTTTTACCGTTGTATAAGAGAGAGAAGGATAAGTAATCTTTCTCTGGGCGAAGATAACGCTGGAAAACAGCCTATTGCAAAAGATTAGAGATTGGTCTGTAAGATATGCTTGAAAGCATTTTTCATATAAAAGACTGCATAGAAATGAAGATATCTTACAGTTCTTTGCCCAGGTACAATTTTAGATACAGAAGCTAACTTTAGTCGCTTTTCACCACTACTCGATATCCAGATCAAAGATTTTTCATCCTGCACAACCACCACCAACGACCATAAAAAAATTTTCCCCCTCAGATGAAGCGATTGTCCAGAATACAATAGTAAAAGAGAAGTGTTTGAGCAGACAAGCAACTCACACTAGACAGTCTAAAAGGATAAAATTTCGGCTTTCCTTTCCGACCATATTTCAAAAGTTGTGTGCCCTTCTTCAATGTGATCAATGCCTGCCAAATGTACAAGATCCTCGTAAGAAAACGACAACTAGCTACAAGTAACATCGAAGTTTACGGCTGCATACCCCCTTGCATCACCAAGTAATCAGTTTCACTGGTCGTTTTACATGGAAGTTTCAAAAACAACAATTGACTACAACTCCACTCTTCGACTGATGTATTATTCCCCCCATAGCTTACAATGTCAAGGTCCTGCTTTTTCCATAAGCCTACAAAGTTCACTAGAAAACCGGATTCTTCAATACACAAGTTCTATAACTCTGAGTTCAGGTTTCAAATCTGGTGATAGACTTCTTGGGGAGAAATCATTGTTACAAAGAACAATTAACAGAGAGACTTGGAGATTTGCTGGAATTTTTTAAAATTTGAACTAACAAAGCTCCAAATTTTCTAACTTTGGGCTTCATACTAGTTAATCACCCCCCACTTCAATCGCTAAGAGCTTAGTAATCACTTTCTACTGCTTAGAACAGAAAATCTTCCCAAGCGATGTTAAACTTTGCAAATCGAAATCATAGTGAGGAAGAGAGATAGAGAGACGAACCTGCTCGACGTTGTGGTCAGCATTACTGTAGGTCACAAGATCTGCCATTCCATGTGAGATATTCACCAGAACACCACCACCCTCTTCGATCCTTACCCGACGGGCCGTTCATCATCTATAAACAAAAGCCCCGGAGATCCTAGCCGCCGTCGAAACCATCAATAAAACCAGTAACCAGCCGGTGAACCAGTTACCAAAGAGAGAGGGAGGGAGAAACGTAAAAGAGAAGCTTAAAACTTCCAAGATGGCACAGCCCTTTCCGCTTAATTGACCTCCCAGATCTAACGAGGCTTCTCTAAGATGGGAAAGACCGGAACTTTAATAAAAAAGCTACACGATCTTCAGAATTCCCCCCCAGGAGCCAAATTTGATCCCGCAAGTGCTGCTTTAGTATGTACTGTGGGAAACAATTCGCCTCTCCGGCAAACAAAGGCCGACCTACCGGAGATATTAGTGGTGGAGAGAGAAAAAAATCCGGCGGAGAAAAACGACGGAAAAGCAAAAGGGAAGAAGGAGGAAGACAGGGAAGTCAGAGACAGCGATGACAGAAGGAAGAGAGAGAGAGAGAGAGAGAAGAGAGAAGAAGAAAAGAAAGTGACGACGGTGTGAGAGACGGAGTCAGAGACGGTAAAATACGAAAAAACAAATAAAGGAAACTGTTTCTTTCTTGGAATTATTAATTACTTTATTCTGTTTTTTTTTGTATAAAATCTTCTTAAAATAATTTATTTATACTTAAAAGGTAGAGGAGGCATCATCCCTATGAGACTCTCCATTGAGAGGCTAGTGAAACAAAAGAAAAAGTAAAGAGGCGTTCCCCATGCAATAGTACATTCGAGTAAATCAAATTATAATCTTATTTTTTCATAATTAAACTTAAAATAAGCATGTTTTTTTTTATTACAAAAGCACATTTTGATTTGAAACCAATGTGAACGAAAAAAGCTAAAATTGAAATCTGTCCAGAAAAAGTGATGCACACAAACAAACCAGAGTCTATTATGATCTGAACCATAATTAATTCACACAAATAAATTGTTTTAGTATCAATTTGTTATTTAACCCCTTGCCCAAAAAAACAAAAAAAAACAAAAAAAATTTTATTATTTGTTGTGGTTAGGGAACGGGATACATCGTATTCGTATCTATTTTAGAGCAAACAAGACAATCCACAAGGTCAACTAAACCGACTTTTAATCCGTTTCAAACAAAAAAAAACACTTTTAATTAGCTCTATATGCAGCATTTGTTTACGGAAATTTGTCTTTGTTTAAATATGAATAATATATTGACTTTCTTGGTTTCAATATCATCGTCTAAAACTGGTTATTTTTCAAAAGGCAATTCTGGTTTAGTTCATATCGCGGATTAAATTAGGCCGGTTCATTTTAGTCCGGTCTAAAACTCACGTGCGGGGATTGGGGCCTATAATGGTAATTTTCAAAGAAGAAGTGGTTTATTCTTCGCCGCAGTCACGTTGAAAGTTGGTTGCCGGTTGCACTGAAAAGACAGAAACACCCCTAAGAGGGGGTAAGTGGGCCCGTTTGGTCTGGTGCTTTCCCTCCACATTTCGGGGAGTTAGTCGAGGAGAATGAATCACTTTTTGGTGAAAACAATAACAGTGCCAATTTCTCATTTTCTCTCCTCTTTTTTCTTCTTCATTAGCCAATTGATTATTGTTGATATGATTTTTTGTAATTTTTGTGTAGCATCCTTTAAATTCACCGACAAAGTAAGAAATTTGTGGTTATAAAGGAATATGAGTGTGTGATTTGTTTGATAGCAATGCATAATTACATAGGATCTATAGCTCGTCTCGACATTGTCAAAGCAAATCGAGACCTTGGATTTGTGATGCATATGCCCAAGGATCAAGACACAAAGTTGTAGTTCAATTTTCCATACAAAATATATAATATCTTATCGTAGGTGTTTAATTGTATATGTCATTTGGATTTACGACATTGAACATCTGAACATCTCTTAGATTGGGGAAAAAAAAGTAGCCTCTTATATACGTACGTAATCTATCTTTGTGACGAATGACATATAACATTATATAAGACGAAGAATATTTCGGTTCATAAACCCTTTCTCCAAAAAAATAAAAATAAAATTGTTCACATAAAAAATTTCACATGTTGAAAGTTTGTTTATTGAAACGTCGTGTGATCTCGTTATAATACCACTTGAAATAGATCAGTCTAGTTAATTATTATTGGTGTTTTGAAAAATTGAAGGTTAAAATTGCTATAAGTAAATAGTATATTCCATATCACAAATGAAAAAAAAAAAAACTATAGTAAGGTTTTTGGTGAAAATGTTTTGGATAAAAATAATGTAAGAAGAGGGAATGCGATGATAGATTGTATGATTGGACTTTATAAAAATAAAATAAATGATGATTAAGGCAAATGCTTGAGAACAAAAAGAAAAGCTCCAAGGAAACATGGAAATCTACTTACTTTGTTGGTTGTTGTTGTGCATGGGCCCCTCTCTCTTTACCTATGATATATATATCTCCTCATTTCCTACCTTTTATATACACTTGTAATAATATAATAAACATTATTCATTTATTTTGTCAACTATTATTAATTCGCTTATACGAAAGTTCTCTCATTCATTGTGATTCTGCATGTCACCAAATGACAGAATCATAAATACTCCAAGACAACATAAACGTATTTTTCTTGTTACTCCTAAGAAATCACCTATACATATATACACACATGCGACAATCCGTGATTCACTTTAATTACACACATTCGATTATTTGCATTAGTAATATGCGAAAATTTTATTTATTGGACGACACTATATTGTTGGATACCTTGAAATCAGAATATGGATTGAAACCGATCCCTGGATACATATATAACTGAAATCGGGTCATTAGGGCCCACGAGAAGCAGTCTTTTGTTAGCTGGGCCTAAGAATCGATGAATTAGAGGCCCGTTAAACTGGCGCGGAAAGAGATCTCATAGGTAGTAGTTTTTATTTTGCCGGTACGGATCGGGTCCATGAAACGGGCCGGGTCGTCGAGATTCGGACCTTTAACTCAAGCATTCGAGAGAGAAGAATGGAATCAGAAATTTCGAGACACAAGAAATTGAAATCAAGCGATTGAGAATTTTGGATTCGAGAGAGATTCGACGCAGAAGAACGAGCGAGCGAGGGTTTTGTTGAATTTGAACCAGATAGAATCGAAGCTGTTCATTGAAATTAGGGCTTTTTTCCTTCTTGCTGTAGCTTGTGATCCCTCGATATTCTGTTTCTGTCGACTTCCATGGCGGATGGGTACTGGAACCAGCAGCGACAGCAGCAGCATCCTCCAGGTGGTCCTCTGAAACGCCACCGTTCCGATTTCGGTAAGCTCCTTTCTCTTATTCTCGCTCGTTGGTTGTCGGTAGCTAGAAGAAGCACTATACGCAGTTTCAGCAACTCCTTGATTGAGGCCATAATTAAGCAGCTTGATCATAAACATAGGAGAAAGAAACACATGGAATAGTTTGCGTGAGATAGATAATGCCTGTCTTATAATAGCTCCAGATTCTGCATTTTTTTTTTATGTAGTTTCTCTGTTTCGTCTTTTCTCTAAGGAACCCAGGGATTTCATAGTTTACAAATCCATAGTTTGTGTAACAGACTTGTGAAAGAGTGAATTCACTTGTTATGTTTTATGTTTTTGCCGTCTTGTAGAAGCTCCACCATCTGCAATGCCTTCAGGGCATGAGATGCACGGTGGTTATTTCCGGCGGGATGAGGATCTCGATGTTCCCGATACCAGAACTATTGGGTCTGCTTATGATCGCTACCTCCAGAGCGTGGTACCATTCTTATTGATTCGTTTTGAAAATTTCCCGGTCCATTCTTCTTTCTTTGCTGACCTGATATTTTTTGTTTTGTTTTGTTTTGAAGCAAACACCTTCGGGAGAAGCAGGTCCTCGTAATGGTGTTGCCATGGGAAGACCAGGAGGTAACGGGCAATCCATGGGTGAGTTTATGATGAGACGCGGTGGAGTTCTCCCTCCAGACCACGGTCCAGATGGTCGTGCTATGGGTTTTGACCCACCAGAATCTGTTGATAGGCGTAACCGTGAACCACTCCCTCTACCTCCAGATGCATCCAACACTCTATATGTTGAAGGACTTCCTTCTAATTGCTCAAGGAGGGAAGTAGCTCGTATCCTATTTGATGACACTCTTTGACATGTTTTTTGTTTGCTTTCTTTTCTTGAAACCAATATATTTTTTCTTCCTTTAACTAACTTAACGAAAACAACCTTCCCTCCACTTTCCTTAACCGAAGTCTAGATATTTTTCGACCTTTTGTAGGATATAGAGAAGTGAGACTTGTGACCAAAGACTCCAAACATGTAAGATTCCTTGCTTCAAAGTTTGGATATTGTTGAAATCGTTTGTCCCAGAAATTTTATTACTTTGATAAACCTACTAAAAGGTTCATATTTATGGTTAATGCCAGCGGAATGGAGATCCTATTGTTCTTTGCTTTGTTGATTTTACAAACCCTGCCTGTGCAGCTACTGCTCTGAGCACCTTACAAGGTAAGGAATAAGCTTACGAGATCTCTTTCAACTTTATATTTGTCGTTTTCCTGGATTGTTAATCACCTTTATTTTAAATCTGTTTTCATTGTGCAACCTACCCTTTTCTGTTGGATTGTCTTTCGGTTAGTACATATTGTGATACATTGAGTTCGGTTTTGCAAAAGCGCAACCCTACTCTATGGCCCTGTGTGCTATAGACTGAGCCTTAAATCGCAATGCCCTCGTCCCTAAGCCATCAACACTATCCCCTATGCAGCTATGCTCTAAATCTCATGTTCTTTAAAAAACCAATACATTTCACAGGCTATCGAATGGATGAAAGCGAGCCTGATTCCAAGTTCTTACGGCTTCAGTTTTCAAGAAAACCAGGTTCAAGACCAGGACAACGAGGAAGAAGGTGATGACTCATGGACATTGCGGTACATCAACCAAATGGTAATTTTATTGTTTCTCGTCTGCTAGTTTTAACGGAAAGAGCTCTCATCCTTCTAGTAGAATCTCAATGAAACCGAACATTACATCACTTGTTGCATCGTTGAAGCAACCTGAATCGAGAGAAACAAAGATGCGTGGAGAGTGTAGAATATGAGACCTTAAAAGGCTATTTTTACATACATATATATTCCCTTCCTAGAATTCAAGCTCATATGTCCTGTTATAGAGCTGTGTTGTTGATATCAAAATGTTCATTACAAAAAGCTCGGTTTTAGATATGGATTGATCCTTGGTTTGATGGAATTTTTATATGAAGAGGATTTTCTATGGCTAATCAAACATTTCATTATTTGCTCTGCTTTCTCCATAAGTCTTCATTTGTTTGGCTTGTATTTTTTTTTTTTTTTTACTTACTTTGTTTTGGGTGTGTTCCTCTCCTATTTGTTTTCTCTTTCCATTTTGAAAAGGGTTTGTTTTCATTTTTATTTGTTTTTGGGGTCTTTCCTGTCTGTGTATTATATGAAGACGTGTTTGGGGGTGCTGTAGTCGGGGAAGACTTTGTGATATTTGAGATAAGTTTTTAATAGATTATTTATTTAAATCATTTTGTGGTCCGAATTATGTAATGTTATCTTGTTTACATTCATTGTCTGAATGAGTAAAAACTTTCTGTACACTGGAACAAACAAAGAGACGTGATTGCTTTCGGGGTCATGTTTTTTAAGACAGCATGATTTTTAATTCGAAATTATTTTCTCTTTCTATTAGTTAATCAATTTTAGCCAACAGATGGCCACAACAATTTTTACTGTCTTAAATCTACAAATTTTCACTCATTATATAGTTTTTACCGTCTAAAAATCTACCATCAAACAGTGATAAACCTAATACATCAAATTTAGAGATACACCATATTATTTAATACGATACTATTTTAATAAATAAACCTAATACATAAAATTTAGAGATACACCATACATTTTTCTATCCGTCTAAGAAGTTTGGTAATTTTTTACGAAAATGAGATAGTAAATATATTATTTTTTTTTTGGATGAAATATTCAAATAAACTTTTTTTTTTATGAATCGTGGGAGTTCCGCATCTTTGGTAAGTCAATATTTAAATATTTCGATTTAAATAATAACCTTCCGTTCCAAATAAAATTTAAACCCAAATCATAAAAACCCAATCTTTTTATATTACCACCTCTTTGATAATAAGCTAATGACTTTGTATATTATTTTTATACAGTATATACTTTTCCTTGTCGGTGATTAACGTATTCTTTTATGGCTGGACGAAAGACTAAAGTTTTTAGGGGATCGCTATTATTTACATAAAAAAACAAAAAAGGGATGCATTTTGATGAAGAAAATTTTTTCTTCGTGAATTTTATAAAATATTGATTCAAGTGGATCTAGTAGATCTATATATGTTCTGCCGAATCAACATAATTATAGTCAATAATATATCATAGCTCTAATTATAAAAAAAAAATACTTTAGCATAGTTCCAAGATGCAAAATATCTTCTTAGCTAATATTTCCAATAACATATTGTTTGCTCTTTTTGCTTGAAGCCTTAGAATTCAACCCTATACAGACGACTTTAAATTTGATGGGATTTCCGATTAGGCATCTTCTGTAAACTTGGTGGCTGGAGCCAATGGGATTAAAAATCAAGCAAAGCTTATCTATGTTTACATTGATATGTATAGCAAAACTTCATTTCCCTAAATCAATAGAAACTCGTTGGGTAGCCCGTACCTACCAAATGTGTGTACATGTAGTGCATTTCACTATCGTTGAGTCTTTTCTCAGTTTATCAAAACCAAAAGAAACTTCGTTAGGTCTTGGTCTAATAGTCAGTAGTCACCAGTCAGTACCTACTAAATGTGTGCATGTAGTGCCTTTCACTATCGTTGAGACTTTCCTCGATTTACTTATAAATTTAAGACTTATGCAATACTAAACTGTTAACTTAATAATAATCATTGGGGTTTATTTTCTAGATAACAATATTTTAGGGAAATTTTGCAAAAATAATATGGTAGCATTTTCGTAAATAATTGGTGTTTTTTTATCACGTATGTTTAAAGCAATTGTAGTGGTCGAATTAGTTTGAATTAGATAGTTTGTGTGGATTAATGATTAAAATTATTAATCTAGGAGATTAAGAGATGAGGTCAATAGGAGATTAAGCGATGAGGTCAATAGTCAGGAAACAAAAAATAGTCAGGAAAAATTATTATGGAGAGCTAGTTCGGAGGGGCTAGCCAAGTCAACAACCCTAAATAAAATAACATGTCATTAGATAAAATAGCATGATATTTTCTTACACGTGATAAAATATACAACTTATTTTTCAATATGTCACTACGTTATATATGCAAATATTAAGTAAAATAAGATTTTTTACAATAATCGCAAGTGGAGACAACTATGAACTCGCAAAGCGATAGAAAACTAAAAAAAAAGGTTTAACAAGACGAAAACTTTTGTATCTAAGATTTTATTATTGACTGTGTGAATGATGTTTACAAACCCATATAACATATATAAGCACCAACATCCGATAAAACAAAAAAAAACAAAAATATATATATATATATATATATAATTTTAAATTTCTAATCGTATATTCTGGCCATTGCATTTTTTTGGGGGGCTAAAGAAATGCCACATTACAATACATTATCATATTTTATGTCGTTCAAAAAAACTACTGTAATTACCTAATCATTTTTTCTCGAATATGTATCTGCCTTTGTGTTTTATTACCTAAATTCTGAGAAATTTAATCACAACTTCTCTCATTAGTCATGATTGACTGTTGCTTAGTACACTACAACAAAAAGGTAATAAAAAAATATTTGTTTGTAAGTTTGTATACTTCAATTATGCTAAGTACGGTGCACAGTTATTAGCAACTAAGAAATTCTGATTTATATAATTTCAGATTACAAGCAATCATGCATTTTGGCAAACAGATAAGAAAATAAGAGGGACGAATTTTTCTTGAGAGAAGACAAAATCAATAAAAGGATGAATAACAAAAAACATTTTTTTTCAGAAAGACGTATAGAAGCCGCCTGCCCCCCACGAAGCAATGAAGTCTACGAACCCCTTCCAATGCTTTCACACGGAATATTTAGATTTATTTGGTACTAATATATTTTTTTGATTACAATGAAAAACAAATATGATATAATCTTCTCGATAATTGGTTAAAACAAAAATCTATATGAGTTGACCCAAAAAAAAGGTTCTAAAGGAATGCAATATAATATAAGATGTGAATGTTCAAAAAAAAAAATATATATATATAATATAAGATGTGATAGGTAAAATACAAAGATTAAGTGCAGTAGATACGTTCAGTATCTTATGGTTTCTATAGCTTAATTAGACCGATAACTACCATAAGCTCAGCTCTATGAATGTCATGATTCACTACAAAATAAGCCATTTAAAATTTTTGTTCAGGTGAATATTCCCGTAATGGAGGGAGCCTTTTCACTAGCTTTAACGATTCCATTCCATTATTATTTTTTTTGCTAAAGGTCTACTCCATTTTTTATACGAAAAATCAATCAAGGGAAAAATACTCTCTACTTATACTTTTGCATGGGGTTTTGTTAAAAGTCATTGGTTTGTTTGGTAGATCATTATGAAAATCCAAGCACGTCTTCTTTTTTATTTTTTTTAGTATAATCATGAGTCTAAAGGAGAAAGCAAACAAAGATAACACAAATATGTTGAATAGTTTTTATACCAAAAGAGAAATTTTAGTTTATATTTCAAAATTATTGATGAATTTCTAATTTAATTTTTCTGAACGAATGAGAGCCGAGTCCGTAATTCGGCATGGAATCAAGAATAATTTAGGATTTAATAATAATATGAAACTCTTTACGCGATAACTGTTATTTCTTGTCGAAAGAATATATTAATAACCTCATGTTGGAGAGGGGCTATATGGTTTCCGGATTGTCTATAACTTGTTAAACTTTTCGAAGAAAACGAAGATTGGCCGATCTTTATTTCAGAAATAAAAGAATATGAACATTGATGCTCTTAGTTTGTTAAGTTTTCGTTATCTTTTATGCTTTGTTCTTTAAATTTATGAATTGTCTCTCTTGCAAAATAAGCTCGATCTCGTAATTTTATTTTTTTCCATGTAAATTTGATGATTTCATTAGTCCATGAAATTAATCTATTAAAAGTTTTAGACTAACGAATTAATATATAGAGAGTTTTACATTGTCAAAAAAAAATTGACGATTCCCTAGTACACATATTTCTTCTTCGTTTATTGGAATACATTAAGGTCGGACAAAGTGTGCACTACGACAAAAACAAATTCCATAGGTGTTTACCAGGGAATGGTAACAATTTTTTTTTTTGTTCCAAACTTACTTCATTAACTTAACTCTGGAGATCACAAAATAAGTAGGGAATTTGGCATCCTACTTGGACAATACAAAAACGCATAAACAAGATAAAAATTAAGCAAGATAGATTTTCATAAGACAGCGAATTAAAAGCACAGCTCCAATGCGTCAGAAGAGAGTTCCAGTCTGAGCCAGAACGATGTAACCTCGTCACGTTGGGATGTGACTTTAAAGACCAACTTCTACCTTTGGAATTCGTAGAAACGAAACCCGTTGCATCCGCGAAAGATGACAAACCGGTGAGAATGTTGTAATGCTTCCTCGGTTTTGAACCCGGGAAAGTACCGCTTCTCTGAGAGAAGGGAAGGTGTGGAAAAGTTCTCTTCCCGTTAGGGAAGGAAAGTGAAGTAGATCTCTCCATGCCAATGGAGGAGGTTGAAATGTTAAACATCCACCACAAAGGAGTGGCTGAAAACATTTCGGCTAAGGAGCATCGGACATCCAAGAGAAACCAGAAAAGAACCGGTTCTATAGATTGGTCTGAAGGAGCCCAATTTGCAGACTTAAGACCCAAAATGGTCAGGTTGGGCCGTGCCCATATCAGAACGGCTTCATGATAGGTGGGTAAAAAGTTAATGGGCCAAGCCCATACTGATAGCGGCCCACTGTAGATACTGAGACTGGCTTGACGCGAGTCGCCGCTAACTCCGCCGGAGCAGAGAACGATCCCGGCGAGAAGCGCATGAGGGAGGAAGGGAGGCGGTGGATCTGGTAAGAGGAAAATGGCGGTGCTTCGGGAAAGAGGGAGGGACCAGTCTAGAGACCCGAAAGATAGAGGTTGCCGAGAGCAAGGTCGTAGATCCGGATGATAGTGAAGTGCCGGAGAGAGACTCACCCGGAGGTGAAAATAACTCGATGACTGAGCTGTCGGCTCCGGGAGGATGAAGGAGAAGGACGAGCGCTCTGTCCTCAAAAGCTCTATGGGTCTGTCACTACGGCCCACCAGAGACGATGCACAGTCACAAATCGAGACGGTTCGAACGGATCTCACCGGCGCCGGAAGCACTTGAAACGGAAAAGAAACCAACATAAGGTAAGGGAAGAACGACACACGAGTTGGCTGCTCCGACGGAGTGTAGGAAGGAGACGGGAACTTTGTCGTCGAAAATTCCGCAGACACCATCAAAAGACCACCGAAGAGCCAGATCGGGTGAGAAGATGGAGAGAAAAAGAAGATCTCGCCGGCGAGAACCACAAATAAAGAATAAAAACAAAACATCGGACACCAGAGAGAAGTCCGGGAAAGAGGGGAAGCTCCGATTTCAGGAGAAGAATCGCCGGTGACGGAGATTCAACCCGAAATCGGAGCTTTGCTGCGGCGGAAGCGGCTGTCTCAGGTTTTGTGTCTGGGAGAAAATAGGGCGAACTTTCCTTTGACTTTTTAGACGTAAGAAAAACAAAAGGCTTTAAAAGCTGGAATGGTAACAATTAATATGGTTGAATCGACGTGTGTTCTTTCTTTTTGATACATTTCGATTTGAATATACATATAATGAAGGTTTCAAAAAAAAAAAATACATATAATGAGATTATTATTTAAATTATTGATATGGATATATTATCTCCAAAGAGGAGAGAAAACCCTAAAAAACCAACTAGACCCACGTCGGATATTACATATTAACAATCAAATACGTATCCTTTTTGTTTTCCGTGGTTGGCTTGGACTTTGAATCATCAAACGATGTTTCGCATTTACCTAATTACCTTACCAAATTAGTGACTTTTTTGAATAAAACAATTTTGAACTTAAGAGATTCAGACACACGTACGCTACTAAAACCATTTTAAATTTTTTTGGAATGTACACACATATATTGCCACTAAATGCAACTTTTTGATTGTTAAAATATATATTTCAACAAAAAATCGAAGAAAATTTTCAATAAGAAAAACCGAAATCAGCAAGGCAAAATCTTGCGCATGGGCTTCCACAGTTTACAGTTTTTGATATTGTGTTTTTCATATGCTTTTCGAACAAATCAAATAAGTTTGCTTAAATCAAATTATTAATGACGGTGAATATATTAAGTTTGTTTGACGTCAATTTCTTCAGCATCAAAATTGTCAAGATTAGTTATATAACTTTTGACGCTTAACCAAATAGTCAACTTTCGAGAAAGAAAAAAACTATATAGAGTGTTAAGTTGTTGATTTGTCTAAATCCTAATCCAGCTGGTTACTTACCCATTTGATAAAAATCACTCCAACCCCTATTAAAATTCTATTATCCAAAATGTTTTACGACCAAGCTTCGGCTATAGCTTATTAACTTATTTTCAAGAAGAAAATTGGCCTTGAATTGGATTATCCTCCACCTAGTATATTTATTTTCTAATCACCGGTTCGTGATAATATAATGTTATTATTCCCAATTTGTTAACATTATATATAAATTAAGATACAATGTATATTCGTTATCTTTCTCGTTGAGCTGTTTACATCATTTCAAAAGTAAGCATCTGTAAAAAAAAAAGTAAGCCTATCTCTCTCTTTTTTTCTTTCAAATGCTATTAAAACTTTTGACCATAACATTATTATATATCTTAATATGCATTTAGATTATATTTAATGTTGACTAAATAATAGTTAGCCATCGTCGGAGACAGATATTAATGCTTGTTTTCCTCTCTTTATGGACTGCGAGTTTGGCTATTCTGTCACATATTTTCTCCTTGGCTATTATCTTTTCATTTTAGCAACCCAAAAAAAAATAGAATAAGAGATTAGAAATTAATCTGAGTATAAGTAAAACCTATGTTGTATCTTGGACATACGTCTGTAACCTTTTAATCTAATATATATTCTGTCGACAAAGAAAACAAAAAATTAAAACGAAGAACGTGTGAAGCACTTTCTCCTTGAATCTTTGTTGTCTTTGAATCAAAGATTGACTGTCACCGGCACGAGATGAAATCCAGTACATGACGGACCACTTTCTCCTTCAATGTTCCTTCTACATTCAACTCGGCCGCCTATCTTTAAGACTTTAACGCGTTGCATTTTTTTTTTATGTCCAAAACAAAATAAAAACGAGAAATTTGTTTTTTCCTTTATTTTTGATCAATGTAGTTATTAGTTACGAGAAAACAAAAAAAATAGAAATCTCGATATAAAAATCTAAGTTTGTGATGAACATGTAGCTGATAAAAATACTTGTGATACTCCTTAAATACATGATTTTGGGTGTACTCCATGAAATCACCAACATGGCAGTACTTAATTTTATTAATAAAAAGAGGGACTTAAAGAAACGGAAAAACTTGAAACACAAAATAGTTTAAATCATTGCATGATAAGTATCCGTAAGACTGTTGTGGATCCTGCTAAAAACGTACATTTTAAGTTATTACTCGATTAAAAATGCTGCAAATGTGTACAAAATTTATTCAGTTTTTGTAGTCTTGTTGGTCAATAAATCTAACACTACAAACAAACAAAACAATGTTCAAATATTTAAAATATAGTGGTTTTTTCATATTGATCATATTACATGGTTTTGATCATTCTCCAAGTTTAATGTTTTGATAAATTATGTATCATAATAGTTCGTGTTTGTGTTATCGATATGATCCAAACCCGTATATTAATAATATGTATCGTAATAGTCCGTGTTAGTGTTATAGATACTAGCTAAGATCCAAACCCGTATATTGTATTTTGTGGAAAAAGAAAAAAAAAACATTTTGATAAAAGAAAATTGAAATTTAGTATTTTCCTGAGTCCATTTTACCAAATCCAGAATGTGTAAATTCTCTCGTACTTTCCATCTTTTAGGGTCACCTATCTTTTTACCATTTTCAAGAATAATGTCGGTCATTTTTGTTTCTTTAGTTCCTCTAATATCTCATGATAAAATTCTATTAGCTTTAGATTCAATGTTCTGTATATTATATTTGATATATGTTCGGAACATGCAAAACATATCGATCAACGACGACCAAAATAATAGAAGGGGAAAAATAAACTCAATAATGAATCCCGAGAGAGACCAACCTTATTCTCTTTCTTTGTATTTTATATATTCATCAATCATTGTAGTTTTCTTACATATGACAAAAATGCCATTTACCACGAGAGGTAGAAGTTATAAAAAAATGAAATTGAAAAGCTATATAAAGGGTGAGAAGGGGAGAGAGTAAGAGCATCAAACACAAAGCGAAACACATAGAAAAATGGGTTTACCAATGGCCTCTTTGGCAGCAACTTTGCTTGTCTTAACATTCTCTCTTGGTTTTGTATCTGAAACCACCGCAAACTACTACTACTCTTCTCCTCCTCCACCAGTCAAACACTACACTCCTCCGGTTTACCAATCTCCACCACCACCGGTTAAGCACTACTCTCCCCCTCCGGTTTACAAATCTCCACCTCCACCAAAGAAGGACTACGAATACAAATCTCCTCCTCCACCGGTTAAGCACTACTCTCCTCCCCCAGTTTACAAGTCTCCACCACCACCCAAGAAGGACTACGAGTACAAATCCCCTCCACCACCGGTTAAGCATTACTCTCCTCCTCCGGTTTACAAGTCTCCTCCTCCACCCAAGAAACACTACGAGTACAAATCACCTCCTCCACCGGTTTACAAGTCTCCTCCTCCTCCGGTTTACCACTCTCCTCCACCACCTAAAAAGCATTACGAGTACAAATCTCCTCCTCCACCGGTTTACCAGTCTCCTCCTCCTCCGGTTTACCATTCTCCCCCACCACCCAAAAAACATTACGAGTACAAATCACCTCCACCACCAGTTTACCAGTCTCCCCCTCCTCCGGTTTACCACTCTCCTCCCCCACCCAAGAAGCATTACGAGTACAAATCTCCTCCTCCACCAGTTTACCAGTCTCCTCCTCCTCCGGTTTACCATTCTCCCCCACCACCTAAGAAACATTACGAGTACAAATCTCCTCCTCCTCCGGTTTACCAGTCTCCTCCCCCTCCGGTTTACCACTCTCCCCCACCACCAAAGAAGCACTACGAATACAAATCCCCTCCTCCTCCCGTCCACTCTCCTCCTCCACCGGTTCACTACTCACCTCCACACCAACCCTACCTTTACAAATCTCCACCTCCTCCACACCACTACTAGATAAACTAATCGTCGACTCATGGTAATTATCATTTCTCATACTTACAATATGGTACACCACAAATCAAATTACAGTTGCTTATTTCAAACGTTTACATATATTCTTGCAGGAGTTGACGACAGTATACAAGAAAACAAAGAATCTTTTGGTGACATAATAAAAGACACAAGATCATTAAGAGAGAATCGAAACGGATATATGTTCTAAAGAGAAAGTTTCCCATTTAAAGTGTTTTTCTTTTTTTTCCCCATAAATAAGTTGTTGTAATAAACTTCAAACATGTTGATGAGTGGTCCCTTCATGCATGCAAATTAGTCATATGTTTGTAAGTTCAAGTCCAGTTTTCTCCAAATTCTTCAATTTCAAAGTTTGGTTGTTTAATTAAATAAAGTATAAGTTTCTTTTCATTTCCCCTGCTCCACTAAGTATCATTACTAATTTTAATCGGCTGCTATGAAATCCTCTAAATAATTATTATATTAATTTTAATTAGCTATATTATACATGATTTGTAATATACATATATAAACTATGTGATAAATAAATTAGCTGTATTATCAGACGATCTAGTTGAACTGGTCAACAGTCGTCGTACTTCTGAGCAATAAATAAGTGTTGTACGGTTTGACCCAAAAAAAAAAATAGGTTTTGTTGTACAAGTACAACTTCTTAAGTCTAAATTTGAACCAGAGAAGAAAAAAAAAACCGAGTTTGTTGGCGGTAAAAGACGATAATGCCCTGAGCTAAACGGCTCTAACATTAACAACCGTTGGTAAATAAATATTACAGAATTGCCGTTGACTTATGCCGTTTTGACAAAAAATATATTCGTTGTTCTTTTCGAATGCTTCTTTCTTCTGTAATTTCGTATTTTGGATTCAACATGTTGTTTGCATTTACTTAAATCCTTGTGCTTGGAATATATTATATCAAATTCGCATTTAACTTACGGAAATGGTGGTATATTTCTTGCATTATTGATTACCTAAGCTATTTGGGAAAAAAGTAGGCAGGTCTTCATGCTTTTTTCTTGACTTGCAATTA
Organism: Alliaria petiolata; assembly: GCA_020283515.1. Lineage (NCBI taxonomy): Eukaryota > Viridiplantae > Streptophyta > Magnoliopsida > Brassicales > Brassicaceae > Alliaria > Alliaria petiolata. The sequence continues at coordinate 1,374,630 of JAHZTW010000003.1, read as the reverse complement.
TTTACGTTGTCAGAGAGAGAAATTAAGAATACGGAGTATTAACTTGGCTATTGCAAAACTAATAGTTATGTAAGAAGACATAATCTATATACAAATTGACATGTTTTTGCGTTTATTATATCTTACTATTGTAACTCTTAAATTTATTGTTTCCCAAATTATATGTTTTCTCCGGATTTAGGTCTAGACTAAGTGCCCTTCTTTTATATCTTTTCACGCTTTACGTACATTATTATTAAATCAGGTCATCTATTTTAGTTATTGGGATCCTTCTTGCCGCTGTTCTTGACAGTTGACACTACCCTCCATCAGGTTTCACATCTGCTCCTCTATGTCCCTCTACCGTTCACAACGGAGATTCACGTTACATACCGACATAAATATTTTTATGTGATAAAGTTTTGGAGTTCTTAACATTAAAACCAAATAAAGTTTTAATTCTTAGTTGGTCTGCTTATAATCTCTGAAAAAAAAAAGAAGGGTTCAATAATTGGTCTTTTTTTTTTTTTTTAATGAAAATCAAACCAAAAACCTGAATAATTCAAGACAAGCCGAATACCGAAATCGCCATTCCTAATATAAGCCCAATAAGTCTTGCCAGAGTCCAATAAATCTTTCTCAATTTGATGGTGATGATTTTGTTCCGTCATCTACAGACCGAACATAATGGTTCATGACATATGCATGGGCTATGGCCCCCATTTTTAACTTTGCGAATGGCATACAAATATTATTAGTACTTATTAGCAAAAAAACTGCATCATCAAGCACGTTCCTTCAGTTTCAAGCTAATGATGATATCATCATCATATGCATAAACAATGTATGAAGTTTTAAATCAAACATACACATGATTGGTGTTAGAGTTGACTAAGAAGGAGATTAGTTTCAATTGCTTGGTGTTGGTGACATCAAAAGCACCTCTTTTTCTTAACGATCCTCTCCATACGGATAGATAGTACAAAGTAAAGTACACGAGTACAATCGTGATCAATCACAATTAAGAAACCAGAGCAGATATGAGAAAGCTTGAAGCTTGAGGCAACTTAAACTTTAATTCAGGACCAACAAATGAACAGATGATCGTTTTCATAATTCTCAAGACCATTTGAAAGAGATATAGTATAGCTCTATAAGCACATTCCGTTAAACAGTCTTACCAAAGTCTGGATTTTTAGAACAACACAAAGCACAATGACAACAGAGAAACAGCTTTTCAAAGAACACAAAACAATAAACAAAGCACAAACAATCATAGAAATCAGCAAAACAATTTTGGGTAAACAGAGATCAAGAGTTTCCTATGAGATGGAAAGAACACAAACGGACCTTTCCTTTCATGGCATCATCGTAAGCTTAGCATCGAACACAAACCCTCGACACAATCCATCTGCATAACCAGGGACACCATCAATCCATCTCCATCCTTCCCAGCAATCCCACATCGCAAGCTTCCCCATCCTTTTAGCAGAGAAGTAAACCCTATCTCCACCTCCAAAAACTTTGAACTTACTCGATTCTTGAAACCCTCTGTACATATCTACAGGCATCCTACCTGCTTCTTCCCACTCCAAGCTCTCTAAATCAAGCCTAAGTATCAGGATCGTTGAACAGGCCGGGTTCAACGAGAAGGTCGATTTCAGGCCACCGATCATCAGAAGTTTAGAGTCGCCGTTTCCTCGCAACAAACGCGGCCGTTTGATGATATCGAAGATATCCCCCCATTCGTGTTTCTCCAGGCAAATCCAATTGGTGTGAGTGATTGTGAGGTTCGTCAATTTACACGAGAAAAGCTTCCATTGGCTTCTCCATGGAGATCCGACGTCGCACAAGGCGAAAACCGAGCTCGACATCAACACGGGGCTTCTAGGCTTCGACGGTAGATTCGACGAGAACTTGAGCCACTGGTTAGCAATCACCGTACCTGAGTAATACAGAGCGGCGAGCTCGGTGAGCACCATGACCCGATTAACCGAATCGACAAGAACGGTGCCGTGCCGTGACCAAGCCGAGCCTAGCTGAGGCAAGACCTTGAACTGACGAGTGAGCGGATTGCAGGCGACGAGGGATTTGCTAGACTCGGCCGAGTCAATCGAGTCTCCCCAGAGGTAGATCAACCCGCTCGAAGACGCTACAGGCTGCGGCAATCGGAAAGGGAGGAAATCGAGATTGAATCTGAACCACTGATTCTCCTCTGGATCGTACACATGGATGTACGGCCGGGTGTTCGCCGAGGCGTGGCCTCCGTGACGGTGGCTGTGGTGATGCGGAGGCCGGAGAGCGAGTAGGTTCAGCGGAGGACGAGTGGAAATGATCTCCGTGAAGCACTGAGAGGTCAAGAGCTGGTTAAAGAACTTACAAACAGATCTGCAGATCATGATCTGACGGAGAGAAAGAGACGAGAAGATCTGGTGGAGCGAATCCGGCGGGAGACGGTTGATCGGCGACGACTCCATAACGAATGTCTCCTCCGTTAGTTTACGGCGGCGGCGGCGGCGGCGGACGGAATCGTGATTCCTGGAAAGGCGAAAGGGTAAAATCGGAATTGTCAGCGAAGTCCCGTCCTCTGCGTTGTCATTGGTTGCGATTTTCGGTATCGGAATGGGAGTAGTGAAGAAAATGGAATAATTTTTTATAGTTCCGATTTTGTCCCTCGCCTAATGGGCTGAGTCACCTACTTGTCTGGTTATCATTGAAAATTTTCACAGACTATTGTATATTTTTCCTTTTTTTTTTTTTTTGTTAAAAGTATATTATCAGAAAGACTCGACGACATACGAATGTTTCAAATATTATTGAGAAATTCTAATACTTTCAAATGTTAAATTATTTTAATTGTGCGAATAAAACTGTCTGAAAAAAACAAGTTTGCTATTGTCGACCTCGTTGGTTAATCGGGTCGGTCCAAAACAATTGTCGGCTTCTTTATCAGAGAGATTAGTTTAGGTCGACCCCATTTCCAAATTTAAGTTTTGTATCAATTAAAAAGTCAAATTATACAAGGGCTCGGAAATCGAAATTCGTTAACAGTAATTGAAGATTTAAAAGTTCGAATATCAGAAGAAAAAACTACTGCACATAATAAACTCTTTTTTTGCTGTAAAAAAAAAATAATAATAATAAAACTACTCTTTTTTTTGTGCAAATAGGCAAAGATTAATAAACTCAAACGCTAGTTATATTCAATATTCAGTAATCCAAGTGGAGGCAATTTGGTGGTATTTTAAAGTGGAGGCAATTTGGTGGTAATTTAAACCGGTTTCGTTGGGCTGGGCTTGGGCCGTTTTCAAATAGTGACTGAGAAGGGCTCGACGGTTCATGTGGCCTCCAAAGTGAAATGTTATATGTGTAGGGACATTTTGTCCACAAAGAAAAAAGGGTAGGGACATTATTAAACACACTTGTTTGTATCGATTTTTTTTTTTTTTTTTTTTGGTATCGATTATTACAATTAATATTAATATTTGTGTATGTGCAGGGAAGGCAAAAATATCATTTGACCACTGCAAAAATATTATAAACTCAATAATTTATAAGTGTATACGTGTTAAACATATTTTTGTTTTACCAATCTTAAAAAAATTTAACACGTGTACACTTATAAATTAACAAACAAAAACTCAATATTTAACAAAATGAAGATGCATCATTTAACTGGCAAATCTAGCACAGAGATGGAACTTGGTGTCCTGAAGGACGATTCCGATTCGGAGGCTCGAAACTACAAGTTCTCATGCTAGAACGGAATTGTTGTTCTTGTTAACGCTAACTGTTGTCACGTTAACAATTGTCGCGGGCTCTCATGTGTATCTTAGTAGTTAGTACTCATGTTATCCGTTTCGGTTGGACTCTCAGTTATGACCCTTGTGGTGACTATAAATGTTAGTTTCTGATACATTTCTGGATCGGACTTTATTTTTAAAAAAATCTTACAATATCTGAAACTGAAATGTTACTTATTTATTCAACTTATATTAATAATATTTTTTTCTTTCTAGTAAAAAAATAGAGAATCAGATGGAGATATTATAGATTGTNGTATTTTGGATTCAACATGTTGTTTGCATTTACTTAAATCCTTGTGCTTGGAATATATTATATCAAATTCGCATTTAACTTACGGAAATGGTGGTATATTTCTTGCATTATTGATTACCTAAGCTATTTGGGAAAAAAGTAGGCAGGTCTTCATGCTTTTTTCTTGACTTGCAATTATTTACGTTGTCAGAGAGAGAAATTAAGAATACGGAGTATTAACTTGGCTATTGCAAAACTAATAGTTATGTAAGAAGACATAATCTATATACAAATTGACATGTTTTTGCGTTTATTATATCTTACTATTGTAACTCTTAAATTTATTGTTTCCCAAATTATATGTTTTCTCCGGATTTAGGTCTAGACTAAGTGCCCTTCTTTTATATCTTTTCACGCTTTACGTACATTATTATTAAATCAGGTCATCTATTTTAGTTATTGGGATCCTTCTTGCCGCTGTTCTTGACAGTTGACACTACCCTCCATCAGGTTTCACATCTGCTCCTCTATGTCCCTCTACCGTTCACAACGGAGATTCACGTTACATACCGACATAAATATTTTTATGTGATAAAGTTTTGGAGTTCTTAACATTAAAACCAAATAAAGTTTTAATTCTTAGTTGGTCTGCTTATAATCTCTGAAAAAAAAAAGAAGGGTTCAATAATTGGTCTTTTTTTTTTTTTTTAATGAAAATCAAACCAAAAACCTGAATAATTCAAGACAAGCCGAATACCGAAATCGCCATTCCTAATATAAGCCCAATAAGTCTTGCCAGAGTCCAATAAATCTTTCTCAATTTGATGGTGATGATTTTGTTCCGTCATCTACAGACCGAACATAATGGTTCATGACATATGCATGGGCTATGGCCCCCATTTTTAACTTTGCGAATGGCATACAAATATTATTAGTACTTATTAGCAAAAAAACTGCATCATCAAGCACGTTCCTTCAGTTTCAAGCTAATGATGATATCATCATCATATGCATAAACAATGTATGAAGTTTTAAATCAAACATACACATGATTGGTGTTAGAGTTGACTAAGAAGGAGATTAGTTTCAATTGCTTGGTGTTGGTGACATCAAAAGCACCTCTTTTTCTTAACGATCCTCTCCATACGGATAGATAGTACAAAGTAAAGTACACGAGTACAATCGTGATCAATCACAATTAAGAAACCAGAGCAAATATGAGAAAGCTTGAAGCTTGAGGCAACTTAAACTTCAATTCAGGACCAACAAATGAACAGATGATCGTTTTCATAATTTTGATGTATTCTCAAGACCGTTTGAAGGAGAGATATATTAGCTCTATAAGCACATTCCATTAAACAGTCTTACCAAAAGTCTGGATTTTTAGAACAACACAAAGCACAATGACAGCAGAGAAACAGCTTTTCAAAGAACACAAAACAATAAACAAAGCACAAACAATCATAGAAATCAGCAAAACAATTTTGGGTAAACAGAGACAAGAGAGTTTCCTATGAGATGGAAAGAACACAGACGGACCTTTCCTTTCATGGCATCATCGTAAGCTTAGCATCGAACACAAACCCTCGACACAATCCATCAGCATAACCAGGGACACCATCAATCCATCTCCATCCTTCCCAGCAATCCCACATGGCAAGCTTCCCCATCCTTTTAGCAGAGAAGTAAACCCTATCTCCACCTCCAAAAACTTTGAACTTACTCGATTCTTGAAAACCTCTGTACATATCCACAGGCATCCTACCTGCTTCTTCCCACTCCAAGCTCTCTAAATCAAGCCTAAGTATCAGGATCGTTGAACAGGCCGGGTTCAACGAGAAGGTCGATTTCAGGCCACCGATCATCAGAAGTTTCGAGTCGCCGTTTCCTCGCAACAAACGTGGCCGTTTGATGATATCGAAGATGTCTCCCCACTCATGTTTCTCCAGGCAAATCCAATTGGTGTGAGTGATTGTGAGGTTCGTCAATTTACATGAGAAAAGCTTCCATTGGCTTCTCCATGGAGATCCGACGTCGCACAAGGCGAAAACCGAGCTCGACATCAACACGGGGCTTCTAGGCTTCGACGGCAAATTCGACGAGAACTTGAGCCACTGGTTAGCAATCACCGTACCTGAGTAATAGAGAGCGGCGAGCTCGGTGAGCACCATGACCCGATTAACCGAATCGACAAGAACGGTGCCGTGCCGTGACCAAGCCGAACCTAGCTGAGGCAAGACCTTGAACTGACGAGTGAGCGGATTGCAGGCGACGAGGGATTTGCTAGACTCGGCCGAGTCAATCGAGTCTCCCCAGAGGTAGATCAACCCGCTCGAAGACGCTACAGGCTGCGGCAATCGGAAAGGGAGGAAATCGAGATTGAATCTGAACCACTGATTCTCCTCTGGATCGTACACATGGATGTACGGCCGGGTGTTCGCCGAGGCGTGGCCTCCGTGACGGTGGCTGTGGTGATGCGGAGGCCGGAGAGCGAGTAGGTTCAGCGGGGGACGAGTGGAAATGATCTCCGTGAAGCACTGAGAGGTCAAGAGCTGGTTAAAGAACTTACAAACAGATCTGCAGATCATGATCTGACGGAGAGAAAGAGACGAGAAGATCTGGTGGAGCGAATCCGGCGGGAGACGGTTGATCGGCGACGACTCCATAACGAATGTCTCCTCCGTTAGTTTACGGCGGCGGCGGCGGCGGACGGAATCGTGATTCCTCGAAAGGCGAAAGGGTAAAATCGGAATTGTCAGCGAAGTCGCGTCCTCTGCGTTGTCATTGGTTGCGATTTTCGGTATCGGAATGGGAGTAGTGAAGAAAATGGAATAATTTTTTATAGTTCCGATTTTGTCCCTCGCCTAATGGGCTGACTCACCTACTTGTCTGGTTATCATTGAAAATTTTCATAGACTATTATATTTTTTCTTTATTATTTTTTTTTGTTAAAAGTATATTATCAGAAAGACTCGACGACATACGAATGTTTCAAATATTATTTAGAAATTCTAATACGTTAAATTATCTTAATTGTGCGAATAAAACTAACTGTCTGAAAAAAACAAGTTTGCTATTGTCGACCTCGTTGGTTAATCGGGTCGGTCCAAAACAATTGTCGGCTTCTTTATCAGAGAGATCAGTTTAGGTGGACCCCATTTCCAAATTTGAGTTTTGTATCAATCAAAAAGTCAAATTATACAAGGGCTCGGAAATCGAAATTCGTTAACAGTAATTGAAGATTTAAAAGTTCTAATATCAGAAGAAAAAACTACTGCACATAATAAACTCTTTTTTTGCTGTAAAAAAAAATAATAATAATAAAACTACTCTTCTTTTTTTTTGTGCAAATAGGCAAAGATTAATTAACTCAAACGCTAGTTATATTCAATATTCAGTAATCCAAGTGGAGGCTATTTGGTGGTATTTTAAAGTGGAGGCAATTTGGTGGTAATTTAAACCGGTTTCGTTGGGCTGGGCTTGGGCCGTTTTCAAATAGTGACTGAGAAGGGCTCGACGGTTCATGTGGCCTCCAAAGTGAAATGTTATATAAGTGTAGGGACATTTTGTCCACAAAGAAAAAGGGTAGGGACATTATTAAACACACTTGTTTGTATCGATTTTTTTTTTTTTTGGTATCGATTATTACAATTAATATTTATATTTATGTGAATTTGTGTATGTGCAGGGAAGGCAAAAATATCATTTGACCACTGCAAGAATTTGTGTACGTTTCGATACGATTGGAATGCATGTTTTATGGACTGCGGAGACGCTGGCTTCGGAGGCGCAGTATGTGCTTCTCCTTCTTCTGGAGCTCCTCAGAGATGTTGTTGCCAAAAAGATGTAATTTCCCCCAAAAGTACTACAAACTCAATCTTCTCTCCTTAATGAGGATTAGGAATTTAAATATTGTAATAAAAGCATGGAATAAATATATAAAAAAAAACTCATTTATAATAATACTGCATATTTTGTTTTTTTAGACAATTATTATAAAACATATTTTTGTTTTATCAAATGTAACCAACTCTTTCCAATCTTAAAAAAATTAACACGTGTACACTTATAAATTAACAAACAAAAACTCAATATTTAACAAAATGAAGATGCATCATTTAACTGGCAAATCTAGCACAGAAATGGAACTTGGTGTCCTGAAGGACGATTCCGATTCGGAGGCTCGAAACTACAAGTTCTCATGCTAGAACGGAATTGTTGTTCTTGTTAACGTTAACTGTTGTCACGTTAACAATTGTCGCGGGCTCTCATGTGTATCTTAGTAGTTAGTACTCATGTTATCCGTTTCGGTTGGACTCTCAGTTACGACCCTTGTGCTGACTATAAATGTTAGTTTCTGATACATTTCTGGATCGGACTTTATTTTTAAAAAAATCTTACAATATCTGAAACTGAAATGTTACTTATTTATTCAACTTATATTAATAATATTTTTTTCTTTCTAGTAAAAAAATAGAGAATCAGATGGAGATATTATAGATTGTATCAATATGAAAAAGTAGTCTATTTCTAACCCTCCACTTCTTTAAAATTATTAAATTCATGTATTTTTAGCTCCTATTTATTTAATGTACCCGTAGTTGAAATTGGATTTTAAGTCATTTGTTTTAGGTTTTAATGTTAGTTAAATAATAACTGAATAATATTTCTATTAAACACGTGATTTACAAAAACTAATAATCTATTTATTTTAATATGAACATAACATGTGTCAAGTCAATCGATTAAATTTTGACAACGTGTGATTTTAAAATTCGGAATCAATGTTTTATTAAGTCATTACATGTTTTGTTTTGTATTTTTTACTTATATTTTGCTTAATTTTTGTTGTACTTTGATTGTTGTTTACTCTACTTTGCTTATCGTTTGTTTATATTTTGCTTAATTTTATTTATGTTATACGGATGATTCCTATTTGAATCAACATGTTTTTGGTATATGACTCCGTCTCAAATTTACAATTCTTCGATTATATATGTTTTTTATAATACATCTGGGTACGAATAATAGTAGAGCATAACATGGATTAGATACAACAAAACTGGAAAATCAAATGTTGTTCAAGCTGGGGATTAAGTTTTATATGGAACTATAGTATTTTGGTCTTAAAAAATACAAACACTCACTACAAAGAGATAAAATATGAAAAATGTTAGAAGCAAACTACAAAAAGACATTTTTATTAGACAAACATTGTATCTTCGTACCATCTGTCGTTTGTTCACTTGGTCAAACATTGCTGCTCAAAGCAACAATCTTGCAAAGGAATCAATTGTGCAGCTAGATGACTCTCACGATTCAACAATGAAGAAAAAGAAAAAACCTAAAATAACAAAAAAAGACCGAAATAAAAATAGAAAATCATAGAATCTATGTGAACCGTTCCCGCATGCTCAGGTCCCCCGTATGAGAAGCTGGTATTACTGAACTTCTTGATGCTGTAGTGATCGGGGTTCGTCGCTCCTACTTAATTTAAGATCGTTGACTGGTTGAAAACTTCTTATGTTAACTGCAATCTGCAGATTCCGCATGTAAACGGCTTTGGTGTTTCCCGGAAGATACTCGATCCCATCTGGATAGTCGTGTGTGGGCCGAAGATGTTGGTGTTTAAGATTTCGCCGCTCCACTTTACCTTTGTTGCATAGTCAGTAAGTAAAGATTTTTGTTGGCATATAACCAACTGGCGCTATAAGAGTGTATATTTAGAAAATTTATAAAAATATTTTTCTGTAATTGATTTTAAGAATTTTAAGGATATAGGTAATATTTTGAAAGTTTTGTTTCATGTATTAATTTGTTTAAAAATCATGTCTTAATAAAAAAGATTTTAATGCAATCATAGAATCCTTAAAACTCAATAAGAATGTCAGAATCCATCAACCAATAATAATAGATTTTGAAAATTCTAACAATTTTAAAAATATATCTCCCAATTCTTGAAATTTTCAACCAATAGCAATTCTTTAAATTCTAACAATTCATTTAGTTTCAGTGATATCTCCGTCCAAAATTTACAATTTGATTATCTTTACAAAGGTTTGTTTTTGATTATAATTATATGATATCTAATTACTTCTAGTTATATATGATATTTTAATTAAAAAAATTGAAAGAAATTATTCGATCTGTTATAATTAATATGTGTAGTCATTCTTCATATTAAAATTGTTTGTTTCTTCTAAACAAAATACATTTTACAGTATTCACTACTACTTGTATACACTGTATATTAAAGATATATATATATATATATATATATATATATATATGTGTGTGTGTAGTTATCTAGCTAGGGGGATTATGGTAGTTTTTTTTTGTAGTCAAACTTCATATTAGAATTGTTTCCTTTCAATAAAGAAATATTATTTCCCAAATCTGATTGTAGTTTTGTATTTAGTCAAAGTAAACATTTGTGATTCAACTGCAAAAAGAAAAGGGAAAATTGGAAATAAAGGATGTTTTTAGTACTCTTTTGGCCATCTACACCTTTATTTTAGTTGGTACAATTATACCTAAACTACCCCCCACAATCATATATTTTATATTTTATTTATTTGTAAAATTTGTTTTCAATATTAATTTAAATACTTATAAGGAAAAAATAAATATTTAAGGAAACAGAAATTTATTAATTTTCCAAAAACGTAATAAAAAAATATTTACAAATCTTTTTCGATCTGTTCTGCGAAATTCAGAAGGTGTCTTCTGCGCATTCTCTATGATCTGCGAATTGTAGAACGTGTCTTCTGCAGTTTCTATATGTTCTGCGAATTTGTAGAATATACATTCTGCATAATGTATGTATTCTGCGATTTCGTAGAATTTACATTCTGCATAATGTACATGTTCTGCGACTTCGTAAAATATACATTCTGCATAATGTACGTGTTCTGCGAAATTTAGAATGTGTCTTTTGCGAGTTTTAGAATTAAGAGTTTTAGAACATCTCTTCTCTTCATCTTCCAAGCCGTTTCTTAACACTATTTCTGTGTTTATGATTCATTCAGATTTCTGCAAAAATCAATTGCCTAAATCAAAAAGGATTGGATAGATTTCACTTAAATCTGGTGAGTCTATTGAATTTGTTGTTTGTTTTACCACAAATTGATCTGTGCTAATTCTATTTGGGAGAATTGATTAATTTTTTTTTGTTCATCATAGATAAATATGCAGAAAATTTATGTGACTTCCGGTTTATGAAGCCCAATTTTTTCATTTGATTTTCGAAAATAATAAAAAGAGGGTATTATGTATTTATAATTATATTTAAGAAATAAGTAACAAATTAAGAGGATATAATTGGATTTCAATTAATATCAAAATTAAGTCACCAACAATTGCTTAAGAAGGTGTGGATGGCCAAGAGAGTACTAAAAACATCCTTTATTTCCAATTTTCTCAAAAGAAAATGCGCACTTTTTGATGATGTGGCAAAAAGAGTTATGATTTAAAATAAATTTCATTCTACCATAGTACTACCTAATTATAATTACAGAACTTCCCAACAATGAATTGCATTAAACTTATATATTTTAAATCAACTTTAAATCGTTTGGATTTTGGAAGTCGAAATTTTCATATATTTTTTTGTAAACATTTAATTTGGATAATATTTTGCTTAAAATAACAGTTTTATATAATATCTACGTATTTATAATTATATGATATTTTAAAACTAAAATCAAAAGAAAGTCAAATTGATTTCGTCGGTTATAATAAATACTTTTAGTCACGATGATGTTATTTTTTTTAAAAAAATGCCTTTTACAGTATTCAGTAGTCAAACTTATACTGATTTTTATACACTTTATAGTAAATAAATATATGTTAGTTATCTATGGTAGTTTATTCTTGTGTAGAAACAAATTTGACTGTACTCAAAGTTAAAATTTGTGATACAAATACAAAAATAAAATCGTACTTTTTAGGGGTTGATGATGTGGCAAAAAGAGATGATTTCAAATAAAAATTCATAACATATTACTACCTAATTATAATTACAAAATATTCTAACAATGAATTGTTCAATGAAATCTTGCATTTAACTTATATATTGATTGGTCGTAATAAGAATATATGCAATAAGATCTATTTGATTAAGTTCACAAGATTTTTTTGAAAAATACAAACAACATTCAATTAAATGTTAATGATATTTTTTGCCAAAAAAATTAAATGTTTATTCGCAACTATAGAAATTCATTAATCGTAAAACTTTTCTCAAGACCCAAAGTTATATAAATAGAGCATGGATCAGAAAAACTAGCAGCATTTCAATTTTTCAATAGGTTTAATACCAAAAAAAACAATATCATGGATATTACAAAAAATCTGGTGACTTTTCTTCTAGTAGCCATGTTTGTAACTTTGTTGTCCAACCACAACTTTTTAGCCTTCGGTATGTTTCAAATTTATTTAGTTATTTTAAATTAGTATAGATCATTTTAAAATCAATAACTAAACGTGTAGAATTTGTAATGACCATGTTTTATGTTTTTTTTTTAAAATATATATGACATGCTTTTAATTTTTTACTATTATTATATTTTTCAAATGAAATGTTATGTAAGAAATAATATAGTTAGTATTTATGGAAACACATATGTTTGTATCAATTATCACAATTAATAAGTAAATAAAAAAAAATTATTACAATTAATATTTATGTGGATTTGTGTATGTGCAGGGATAGAGAAAATATCATATGACCACTGCAATAATGTGTGTACGGGTGCATATGGATCGTTTGCATGTTTTACTGACTGCAGAAACGCTCGTTACATTGATGGCATATGTGCTTCTCGTTCTCCTAAAGATCCTATGAAATGTTGTTGTCAAAAATAATATAATACTCAATCTGCTTTCCCTAATGATTAGCGATTAAAATATTGTAATAAATGCATGAAATTAATTTTTTTTTTTAAACTATTTATAGTAACTAATAATAGTACTATGTATCTTTGTTTTCTTGATAATGTATTTTTAATTGAAAGTGAAAAAACTGATGAAATTCCTAATTACTGAATAGTAATACAACTCAATGCATGCATTTATAATCTGTAGCAGTTTTAATTTGAGTAAAAGCAGTTCTCACAACTTAAAACTTATATCACTGAAATTGTATGATATGCCCAAAATACCCTCTTCAAAAATAAAAAGAAATTGAACGGTAAGTGTTTAGCCGTCGATCTCAATGTCCAGCCGTCGCTGCGATTTCACCGTCACTGCCATCATAGCCATCGCTCTGATTTTGTCGTCGATGCGATTTCGCCGTCGCTACGATCTCACTGTCGTTGTGATCTCGCCTCGCTCGCCGGTGCTCTCCAGCATTCTCCATTGCCCTTGCTTGCCTTCTCGGTCATCGTCAATCTCTATCAATGATCTATGCTGATTTTTACAACTAAAATTGATTTTTATTTTGATTCCTTCAAACCCTGTCTCTTATACACATCTAGATGTGTATAAGAGACAGGTTTATGGTTTAATAGTTGGGATTGGTCGTATACCTTTGTTGTGATTTCGTTTTGTGAAAGACTTGATTGTTTGTCTTCATGGTTATTTCGGTATGTATTTTTTATATTGGAGCTGAACCGCTTGAGCGTGTTGTTAAGTGGATGTTCTGAATTTGATAAACTCTTATAATTTTCTTTTCTATGTAAAAATCATTTTTGCTCGTTTATACAATCTATGTTTATAAATTTTATATGGTTAGATAAGTAAATTTATAAAATCTTATAACAGAATCTATGTTTTCGTTTATATTCGTGTTTACAAGATTTTATATGACTTTATATAAGTTTATATTAGAGAATTTATAAAATCGAAAATATTGCACCACAATTAACATTTTTTTTTAATTACATAATATTTGGAAAACCATTACACATTCAAGCAAAGCAAAATAACAAACCGGACTTTGGTAGCCTAAAAATATAACAAATACAAACACGAAATAGAGAAAACAAAACTAAAAAAGTAAGAAAAGACCAAAACATAAACAAAGTAAAATTGAACTCAATCTAAGGTAAGCCGCTCCAGCATGTTCAGAATCAGATCCTCCGTAAGAGAAACTCGTGTTACTAAACTTCTCAACGCTGTAGTAGGCGGGGTTGGTCACTTTTACCATGAGATTGTTGACTGGCTGGAAATCGCGGATGTTAACCGCAATCTGCATATCCCTCATATAAGCCGCTTTTCCGGATCCGGAAGATAACCAGATCCCATCTGGATAGTTGTGTGTCGGCCAGAGATGTTCTTGTTTACAATTTCACCGCCCCACTCTCCATTTGTAGCGTAGTCAGTGAGGCGAGTAAAAATTTCCGTTGGCCAATAACCAACTGGCGCAAGAACGGTACCGTCGCTGAAACCGACACCAAGCCACCAGGGTCCAGGATTTGGTTCCTACATTTATATGTTTATAATTTATATGTTAGAAAAATATTTATATGACAACAAAAAAAAAAGAATTTAACTGACTAACCTTCCATATCTGAATACTCAGTTCCATTTGGGCGCCTCCAAAAACCGACGTTGGAGAAATTGCGCCTTCAATTACGATAGAAGAGTTGGTTTGCACAAATCCAGGGCACCGGAGGTTGTAGCATGTCGTCAAAATGTATGCGTTAGTCTGCATGTTCACATATATATATTATTGATTATTTTTTTTATTTTTTCAATTTTCTTTAATTATTACATAACCGATCGTGTTAATTAGTTTAACTACCTATTTTGTCAAAATAAAATTAAGAACAAATTTATAAACATACCATCCAAAATATGAAGAGCCTCGGCTGGTAGTCTACATCTACATATAGTTGGAGATAAATCTAAATAGTAAAATAATTAAAACTTTATAGTTTTAGTTATTTTGCATACGTATATTTTGAATTAAAATAAAAATTACACAATAATAGTTACTATACTAAACAATAAATACAAAAATATTTAAAAAATTGTTTAAAATTAGAATCTAACCTGCTAGCCAGCCTCGATACTGTTAAGATCGCTAGTGTTATAAGAACCCGAGGTAACCCAAACTTGCCTCAAGCTTAACTCATCGGTTTGTTCTACTTTCGGCTGCCACACATTCATTATGGCTTTTGTGCCATAAATCTTTGGTGGTTGACTTCCTAAACTCCGATAGCATACTGTATATTCACAAAAATTATATATTAAAGTTATTTCTAAGAATATAAAATAAAATGGATATGTTCAAAATGTAACTGTACTATTTTCATATGCATTATATGACAATTCGGTTTTTAGATTGTTCGATTCAGGTATTTTGGTTTTGGGAAAGATTCAAATTTTTTTTGTTTTCAGAACATTTGATTGAACTATGCGCAGAATTAAATTTAGTTCAAAAAAAAAAAAAAAAACTATGCGCAGAACACGTATGGGATACGGTGTCTGATCGTAGCTCATCCTTAACTAAATCTTGTGGTTGGGCTTTTATGTGGGCGTTTTAAGTTGTTGGGCTCCAAAATATAGCCCATATTATTTATACATTTGTCTCTGTCCTGGTTCTTTAATTAATAAAAATATGGTTGACCATAAAAAGGAGGAAGCAAAGGTGCGCATTACGCGAATCAATCTTAGAAAATTCTAGCCCAATCTTAAAGAATCTGAAATGAACCCATAGGAATAATAGCCCCACATAAAACTTTAAATGATCCCGAAAGTAATTTAAGCACAGTCTTCCCCTTTTCTTTTCAACGGAATGATCTTAAGTTAAAACCAAATTTTATTTCGGTTTGGTATAAGTTTAAGTACGGTTTAGATTACGATAAAATATAATAATAAAATAAAAACTGTTAGGTAATTTCAATTAACAATATATCTTATTATATAATGGGAATTCTGTACATGTAAAAGTGTATTTTCGAATCAAAAATCTTAATTTGGGCCCAAATAAGTTTTGATTAATTTGGTTTGGATAAACAAAATAAGAGTTTGACTCGAATAATTTAGTATATATTTTTTTTTACTTTTTAAATAAAAACTTAGTTCAAGTTCAAAGTGGTGAATTTTGGGTTAATTTGGTTTGGTTGAAAAAAAAAAAAAAAAATTGCAAACCATTTTTCTATGCAAAGTATGAGCATTAAAATGTTTCAGCGCCATTATGGCCCAATCGACTAATTAGCCCAACACATAATTAAAGATTCAACATGAATCAGAGTAGGCCCAACATGAGAATAAAGAAATTGGTCATAAGCCCAAACCCAAAAAAAATTGTTTGCCCATAAAACATCTTTGAATCGACCTTCTTTTGTCGTTGAGTTTGATGAACAGTGGTCATGAATGAGAGATTTGAATCGATAAAAAAAAAAAAAAAAATTGATTCGAATAATATAACTTAGTATAGAATTTTTTGTACTTTTTAGATAAAAATTTAGTTCAAGTTCAAATTGGGTTTAATTCCGTTCAATTTACATTAGGTAAAGATTTTAGATGAAAGTTGAAACAGAAATGGTAAACTAACCTCGTGTCCTAAGGTAGCTTCTACTCTAGCCTGAAAACCTGTTGTTCCGTTCAGCCTCCGGATCGGGATCGTCCCCTCAGGACACCGAGTCCCGTTTCGGTGCCATATCTGCCTGCCAAATGCATCTTCATCATTTTTGGCAAGATGTGCCGGTGTCTCCTGTAATATTTATTAAAAAAAAATTAGGTTATTGATTTTTCAATAACACATATGTATAATAATAAATTATTACTATTAAATTATTACTTGACTGACCTGGATTTTGTGGTTTCTGAGTAGCGGGTGGTTCGGGTGGTTGAACGCGGGTTGGTCTCTGATATTGACGCAGTCTATGAAATCTCCATCTGGACTCTGTTTTATTTTTTATCGAAAAAAAAAAACTTGGTCAAAATTAGTTGAATAATAAGTCAAAATTCAGTTTCTGTAGATTTTTAAGAAATAAAACCCGATATCGGAAACTTACGTTAATGGTCAAGACAGGCGTCGTGGCAGAGACTCCAACCAAGACTGATACCGTGAGTAGCAAGATACACACATGCATGCAATTATGCATAGCTCCCAATAACCTGTCGAAGAAAAAACAGAATTAGATTAGGTATGATACATATATATGTATGATATGTGGCTACATATATATGTATGATGATATGTGGCTACATACATTTATTGCCTAACTCTTTTGTCCATGTGGCTTACTTACAACGAGTATTGATACGAGTTAATTAACTTTATTAAAACAATCAATTGAAACGACGATCAATAATTGATATAGAGTGTGAAATCAAGTCGTGTATTCCAATACTTGCCTTTTGAGGAGGTTACGGTCCATCCCAAAAAGCTTTGCTCTTAGAGTAAGCTGGAGTTCCTTGATGATGACCTGAGTTGGCTTTGAAGAGGACGTGTGGAGCCTTTGAATTTCTTTCCTTCCACAAAAAAAAGTAAACAATAGCCTTTGAAGGAGAAGCTTGCAAATTGTGTTAAGCCTTCCGTTTGAAGATGTCAGCCAACAGAACGCCTGATTAGAGAAGAAGGAATTCCATATAAGATATAGGACAGTCAAGGATATAGTTAAGCTCTTCCCGGGCTCGATCGTTTTAATTAGCTTTCCTCTGGTTTTATTATTTCCTTTTGTCAAGCTCTTCTCGCTCGACGCTATATATATAAGAAAGGATCCTCCCGGTTTTTATTTCCTCTAATATTATTATTCAAATTTTATCCCAAAAAAAAAAACATTAGTTATTTCTTTATCCATTTAAGGAAGGCCCCGAAATGGAAACCTTATATCAAAGTGGCAACCACCTTACACGCTATCTCTTTAACTATTTTATTTGTTTCATCTTCATTTGTTGTTTAATAGACTAGGACCCTCAAACAACATACCGTATATACTAATAGTTATTGATGTAGCTAGCAGTCGGATTCTGATTAGAGTAATCTGCATGATTTATTATGAACATCATCTCGTGTTTTCACGTGATTTTGTCAGTAGTTTTTTTTGTTTATAGCTTAAAATTAATGTGAAATTTTCATATGATTTCATATTTGGTTGAGAGTGATCAATTTACATAATGCAAAGTCCGAGTCGTCGTTTAATTGAAAAGTATCATATTTTGACCTCTTCGTTATAACAAAGATTCAAGTTACACAAGATATTGATAGAGAAAAAGGGAAATAAATATATTTACCCCAAAAACAAAAGAAGAAGAAAGTGATGACTGTTGAGTGAGTGCGGACCTACAGAGAATGCTGATACGAGAAGCAGTTTTTACTTTTTATTTTAGTTTATTAGTGGGGTATTGCTTGATAATGAATGACAAACGAATGTTTTTGGAAACCTGGACCCTCGTTTTTTTCGGGTTAAATGGACCTTCGTTTTCTTTACTAACAAGTACTGTATGAGATAAATACATTATTTTAAATTCTCTTTGAACATCCAAAAATAAACACCTGCGAACCAAACGTCAACAACTTGTGATTTCATGGACAACCACACGTATTCTTGCTTTTTCTTTTTATTAGTCTGACCAACAAATATATTAAAATATATATACTAATAATTTAGAAGAACACTTTTTCATAGAAAAAATATCTACCACGGATCAATTGGTCATTAACTTTCTTTACATTTGGGAAATGGGAACTGTGTTAGATCCTAATGATCTTACGAAAATTAATCAATTTATGTTAAGTGGATAAATTATAATACAGGTAAATAGTTTACTCATCCGTGTGATCTCAAGGGTTGATTTTGTTTTGGAAATTAATAAGATAAATTATATAGGTGAAAGTTAATTTGTTTCGGAATATTTGTGTATGTTGGAATATACCCACGAAGGGGCGTTAAAAATCATAAGATTCAATATTTTTAACTGTAAACGAATTATTAATTTAATTTATTTAATTAAGCGAAAAAGTGATCGGTTCTTTTTTATTGACAGTGCACAGCCCATTTAAGGCGTGATTGGCAACGTGGGAAAGAGAGGAGGAGCTGAAAGCAGTTGTAGCGGGAGCTGGAACGGACGTCGAGAGGCTGCGAGCAGAGGCTTAAAAAAATAATTTATTTTTAAGAACATAAAACTTATTATTTAAAATTAAAATACTGACCAAACATATTAAATTTTTAAATAATATTTAAAATTCACTAAAGCTTAAACATAATCTATCTACGAGCTCTCCATATATACATAGTAATTTATAAGGATTTTTTATATTAATAGTAATTTTATCAAAAATATTTTACATAAATTATAGATTTTATATAGAATAAAAACTTAACAATCAATTTTAAATTGTCTATGCATATTATTTTAATAGAGAATCTGTTATTTTAAAATTATCATGCATATCCAAAATAATCCATTCAAATTCATTGTTTCAAAATAATAATTTAATTGATATTGTTATTTTTAAAATGTTGAGTATCTAAAACTGTGTTATAACGCACCAACAATTAAAGCAGTTGCATCATTAAACCACACGTGTGCCACCATTTTTTTTTTTTATTGATTGGTGTTGACACAACTGCGGTACTCTGCAATGTTGAGGAAAACGTCTTTCCAATCTCGCTTTAAATTCATTTACCTTTGAGAATATTTCTTGTTTTTCCCTCTCCACGCATTTCTTTTTGTCCATTTACATTTCAAAGTTATTGTTAAATCCATCGAAATTATTTTATAATAAATCATATTTGATTATTTTAATAAAATAGAAAGGGTCATTATCTGATTCTAATTTGTAGGTTGGAAAATGGAAAAAGAAAAATTAGATAAGACAATTTCTAGTTAACATTAAAATTGAAATAGGGGTATTTTTGGTACGGGAAGTATTGCAACCTCATTGCTTATAAAAACTGCAATAGAATTGCTGCATATACTAGAAAATATTACTTTGATTATAAGATTGATTTGTTATATTTCAGGGCTTAAAATAGTTTACTCTGAAAAATAACTATTGTAAAATTGCAAGCAATATAAACAAAATGTATATAGTACATTGCTTACATATGGCAAGCAAACCTTCAAAAAACGATACATTTAAGCAATGTACTATATGTAATGTACGTACGTGTGTATCAAAAGTTGAAATGTATGTTGATATTATATCATAAATACACAAAAGTTGGAATGTATGTTGATATTATCATAAACAATTGATTTTGTCGGATGCCAAGTAAGTATACTATTAAGGTGTTAAGCTTCCCTTGGAAGAAAAATAAAGAGAGAGATGACGTTCAGAGCTTAATTTAGGGTTGAAAGTGACACACGCACGCGAGAGAGAATAGATGTTGACGTTGGTGCATCTCTTCGTTTTCTCTCTTTCCTAAACATATCAACCCAAATTTATTTCAACAAAACTAAAAATCTAACTATTCCTTCTCCTAGATTTTTGTAGAGCTTAATTAATTAGGGTCCGAAAGTGTTAAGATTCCTTTGGAGGAAAATTAAAGAGAAGGGTGAATTTGCAGAGCTTAATTAGGGTCCGAAAGGGACACGCATATTGTATTCTAGCAAAAGTGAGATAAAGAGGGTAGATGTTGACGTTGCATCTCCTCATTTATTTGCCCTAGCTAGCTAGCTAGTTTCCATTTGCTTTCTCTGATGACCTGTCATGGTAGATAAGATTCTTATTTTCTGTAAAAGCTTTGACCACAAAACGTAGACCGAATACTTGTCTTTGTGATTCATGTAGGAATGATCCGTATGATCTAAGGTCAACCATGTTCCGTACATATTTGCAAATGCATCACAGTTGACATTTTTAGCAGTCTAACCATTCAGAGGGGATACAAATTATTATTTCTTTATTTTTTTTATTTTTTTTGTATGAAATTATTTCTTTATTTAGTTTTGTTGAAAAATTGATTTGTATTATAAAAAAAGAAAGAAAGATTGATTTGTATTGAAATTGCAGAAGATATGAAAAGTCACAAGTGCCTCTCCAAGGTCTAGTTTCTATTACAGGCCAAATACAAAAAGCTCTTGGATTAGAACTAAACCAAGTAACAAAGCATATCATGAAACTATGACTGACGGTGCGACGCGATTATTACCTTTCTTGTAAATAATCTTAAGAAGTCTTCATCGTTACGTCTCTTATTCCTCTGTGTTGTTTCATATACACATTTAAAAAGGAGGATGAAACTTTCATTTTGTAATTGAATTTGTTAAGACACAACTATCCAACTTTTGAGAACAATAATCAACTTTCTTAAAGAAAGAGAACGAGCACTCACATTGGGCTTAAAGAAAGAGAACGAGCACTCATAAGAGTCTGGCTTTTCACATGAACCACGACATTGGAAGGCACTTATACAAGCCCAATGGGCTGGTCTAATTTAACCATCATCTTTTTCTTTGGGATGCCAAAATCAAGGGTTTGAATTAAGCAACGAATTTTGTTATTCTTTTCATAATTTCATTATATAAGCACGATTTGTTTTAACATAAGATGCGAGTAAACCGGAATATATTTACTTCCCAATATGTGTATTAATCGGCCGGGTAACAACCGACCACGATATGTATATGGTATACTGGTTTATGATAATGTCGTGTAACAACCAAAACTGTTTATTGCATATTATTGACCAAAAAAACCATGGGACACCAGTTGGTAATTGCCATGTTCCTTTTGTCAACTTTTCAGTTGTAATTAGTGTAACTTAGTAAATATATATGAGTTTATGCATATTGCATATATAGCTAGGATAGTTGAGAGAGGTATTTGATTGGAGGAAACGAATCAAATATTATTGGCTAGCGAGTAGCTCAAGTGGGTGAGATATAATTTGGAATATTGTGATTTCTGTTTAAAGTGGTGGATTTGGAATACAACGAACATAAAAAGAAAGAAAGAAAGTAAGAAAATAGAGTGTGAATAAGAACACAATAAGTGATGTACGTACGTCGAACCAGTTTAATTAGATTCTTGTAGATGACTAGACATCAGCAACTAGAGTCAATTAATGCCATTCCCAAAAAAAAACATTATAAATATAGAAATAGAAATGTAGGACTTATAAGTTATAACCAAAATAAAATAAAATAACAAACAAACATTTGTTGAGACTT
This sequence comes from Alliaria petiolata, assembly GCA_020283515.1. Lineage (NCBI taxonomy): Eukaryota > Viridiplantae > Streptophyta > Magnoliopsida > Brassicales > Brassicaceae > Alliaria > Alliaria petiolata. The sequence continues at coordinate 1,352,541 of JAHZTW010000003.1, read as the reverse complement.
AAGATCGAAGATATATATGTCTTTAAGTCCGAGAGACCCTCTTGTGCTAGGAAGAGTTGTAGGAGATGTCGTTGATCTTTTTACGAGATCGATCTCTCTTAGGGTTACTTATGGCCAAAGACAGGTTACTAATGGATTGGATCTAAGGTCTTCTCAAGTTCTGAACAAACCAACCGTCGAGATTGGAGGAGATGACCTCAGAAATTTCTACACTTTGGTTCGTCTTCTATCCTCTAATTTCTTCAATTCTTCATTACTCCTATCTCATTTTCTTATACGTATATTTTGGGCATAATCAACCTTTTAATGGTCTCCTCAGTTATGGTCGTGGTTCTCTTTTGTTTTTACTGTCAGGTTATTTTTCTTTTAATATGTGTTTCGAAGTTCCAAATTAGAAAGTCAGTGTTCTTTTTTTAGTTTTCTCCATGAAATATATTTCATCAAATCCCAACTTGAGTGTAAATTGTAATTCGATAATTCTTTTCTTTTTTATAGCCTCACCTAAACGTGATGTTTTTCATCATCCATTTTCTTGCATGCATACTTGTTTTGGGTTTTAGGTGAAAAAAATGTTGGGAATTTTCTTGTTCTTCCGGTTAATTGATTGATTTGTTATTTCGTTTTCTTTTTTTACAAAAATTTGTAGAGTTACTTTTAATTGATGATCAGATAAAAAAAAATCTTAATTGAATATACTCGTGTTTTCTTGATCGCTTTGATATCTTTCATCATCGATCTTCTTATACGGTGTGTTGACGGGTTTAATGAAGGTTATGGTAGATCCAGATGTGCCAAGTCCAAGCAATCCTCACCTCCGAGAATATCTCCATTGGTTTGTACCATTTCTTTAATCATTTTATCTAGCTTTACTTCAGAGATATTAGATATACAGTCTCACACTTCTTGTTCGAATTTAATATACTTTAATATTGTATATCTACATATAGGAGAATTCGAAATATAGAGACCTACGCGTTTCTGAAGTAACATACAAATCTTGATTACTTATAATAGAAAGAGACATATAGAATCTAACTTTTTTTTTAAAAAGCAATCGTAGTTAGTAGTTACTGTACATGCTTTTCAAGTAGCATTTTGTTAATTATGCTGTTACGCCATATCTTAAACCTAAATGGATACATCTCATTACAGGTTGGTTACTGATATACCCGCCACAACTGGAACGGCCTTTGGTGAGCTTAATTAACACTCTATAGAATATATATTCACCAAGTACATATAGATAGATAAAGTCATACAAACATGCAAATTTAAATATGCAATAATTCAAGCGTTTGCCATGAAAGGGACAGAGAAAAGAGTTTTTGTGCGCTCCAAACAAGTATTAAAATTATAAAAAAAAAAAAAAAAAAAAGTCGATTTTTGTTCCGCCTCAAACTTAGATCACCGGTGTCTATTTTGTCCGTCTGTTATAACCATTTAAAGCTTTTGTCGAATATATGTATGATGATTTTTTTTAGGCAATGAGATGGTGTGCTATGAGAATCCACGTCCCACCTCAGGAATTCACCGAGTCGTGCTGATATTGTTCCGACAACTCGGAAGACAAACGGTTTATGCACCCGAGTGGCGCCAACGGTTCAACACTCGTGAGTTCGCTGAGAACTACAATCTTGGTCTCCCCGTGGCTGCCGTTTTCTTCAACTGTCAGAAGGAGAATGGCTGCGGAGGAAGAAGAATGTAGATGCCTCCTTCCTATAACGTATCCATTCGTGTTTTGTTTACCCTAATTAGACATTTAAGCATCCACGTTGTTTTAATAAGAATTTGATGATATGACTAAAGAGAAGGTGATGCTCATCTATATAAAATAGTTATACTTTATATGTAATAATTGAGTGGGACGAAAGAAAATGAGAGTGCTCTTACTCGTCTGTTTGTGTGGTGCGACATTTTATGTCATTCTATCTATAGAAAGTATTCTATAGCAACGCTGCGTATATGTTCATTTGCTCTATTTTACATGGACCATTTCTTAGTGCTTACCAATCAGAAAATAATTGAAGGACTAGAGAAGCTAGTTATGGCACGGAATCTACTTTTTGTTGTTACTTTTTAGTTCATATTGATAATCTCATATACTTTTTTTTGGACCAAAATAATCTCATATACTTATTCAAAAGGGAAAATTTACTTTTTCTATATAGAAAAGGTTGGGGAAATTAAATTTGATATTGGTTTCAAGTCAAGAGATTACTTATTATATCTGAACTACACACTTTGCATAAAAGACATAAAGGCAATTCTTTAACTAACACAATCTACATAATTTACTAGTTCCACTTGTTAATAATAGGGACAAACTATGCATGTTTGTTCGAGATTACATTTGATAGAACTAGAGACACCAGAGTAAGTTTCATTAAATCAATTATGCGCAAACAATCTTAGCCTTTTTATATTCAATTGAAGACAAGAAATCAAGTCAGAGATCAGTAGTAGAAATCTTTAATTATATTTATATGATTATAACATATATGTAAACAACATTCAAAAGAAACCCCAAAAAAAACAGAACTTTTAAAGATAATAATCAAACATAATTTGGAAAGCACAAAGCCCAAACGAAAAGAGAAAAGGTAGAGCTCATGCATGAGGTCTCACAGGGTGCAACGCCAGCATTCAACAGCCATAACTTTTAATTAAGTGCTTGATGATATTGAAAACATCAGAAATAACGAATGTGTTGTGTGACATCAGAAAGAATAAATCCAAGATACTTAAAGTTGATCTATTATTACATTCAGAAGCAGAATAAAGTGATTTGTCAAACACCAATCAAACCAACAAATTGAATTTATCAGTAACCAGTAATATTGAAATCAAAAGTTGCAGGAAAATCAAAACAAAATTTTAACATCGGTTTTAATTTGGCACATATAATCTTTTAGTCTTAATTGAACAAACTATCCTGAAAAAAACGAAATTTAGACCGAAACGAGACATTAGCGACCATATGGATTCAAATGGAAACGAACAGGCCTATCATGTCGACAATATGGATCCATGCATAAGTTTCTGAACATGACGCCAATCATTTCGCTATGGGATGTGATTGATGATGTTGGGAACAACGAGTTTCGCAGTCCTCTTCATGTGACCGGTTATTTTCTGAACACGGCTGCTTTTTACTCAGCGAAGAGACTTTGCTGCAAGATGAATGTATGACTGACCCGTTCAGCTACTTCCTTTTCCATTTTTTGGTCAATGTGAAGATTTTAGGATTTTGTTAATTTGTATATTCACCAAGCTTTATGTTTTGAACAAATGCTGATGTTAGTACTGGTCTCGCTCATGCAAAACAATGATCAATTTTATGTATATCAAAATTGATTCATTTAGTTTTATTTCTATTTAATTTTTAGTTTAACATGTACTAATACAATTCGTGCAAAATCTGGTTAAATTTCAAGAAACATATACCACCATAATCTAAGTTGATGATGGGCAAATTAAGATTTTGCCATTAAAATTCTGAGGCATGCATGCAAAGGTGCTTCAAGGCTCAAGCTGGAGAGAAGCATAGCAGAGAAGCCACTGCTCACGAGAGGAGCAGAATATGGAAGAGTTGGCGTATGTTTATTACAACCTTCATCTACAAAGCCAAACTAAGCGAAGAGACTTTGCTGCAAGATGAATGTATGACTAACCCGTTCAGCTACTTCCTTTTCCATTTTTGGTCAATGTGAAGATTTTAGGATTTTGTTAATTTGTATATTCAGAAAACCTTGTCTTTTGAACAAATGCTGATGTTAATACTGGTCTCGCTCACCCAAAACAATGATCAACTTTATGTATATCAAACCTTATCTTATGAACAAATGCTGATGTTAGTACTGGTCTCGCTCACGCAAAACAATGATCAACTTTATGTATATCAAAATTGATTCATTTAGTTTTATTTCTGTTTAATTTTTAGTTTAACATGTAATAAAACAATTCGTGCAAAATCTGGTCAAATTTCGAGAAACATATATCAGCGTAATCTAAGGGGGTGTTATTGGTTCTTGTATTTTAATGGATTTGAAAATCCAAACCAATTACAGTGTTATTGGTTCTATGATTTTAAAATTTATATTGAAATCCAGTGTTATTGGTTCAATGATTTTAAAATTCATATTGAAATCTAGTGTTATTGGTTCTAGCTATGATTTTAAAATTTATATTGAAATCCAGTGTTATTGGTTCTATGATTTTAAAATCCAAGTATTATAAAGATTTGATTTTTTGTTGAATTTGAATGGATTTACAATTGTTTTCGTGAGTAAAATACAAAGATCCAAATACAGAGTTTAACCTTGTTATTTGATTGGATTTGATTATATTGGCTAATAGTGACTTGTACGTTCATCCTGTGTTTTCGAAATAGTTAGAAAAGAAAGAAAAACCCAACTTTATTAATCCAAACAACCATGCATAAAGCCAACAATGTTACGTTATAATCAAAATAAATAAAACCTCAGATGATAAAAAAATAAATAAAACCCTAATCAATATATAATAATTAACTAATCATCCCATAACGTTACGTTTAATCCAAACATAACGTTATTACTTTAACCGCATCGTAACGAACATGTTCTTCCAAATCATAAACTTCTTTGATAGCTTCCCATAAGTTATTTTTCTTTTTCTCAGCTTCTTGTTGTTGTCTTGCTTCTCTCTCTTGTATCAGATTGAAGAGTTTTTGAGTGATTGTTGTCAAGGCGTTTATTTCAGTACAAGCTTCGTCTGCACCTTCTTTTCTTGGTAATTTAAGGGATCATCAACGTATAATTGTTCTGTTTTGATGAGTAGTGAAAATTAAAGTCTATACTTTTTAATTATGTGCTGGTTTATTATTGATGGGTTTAAGTTTTTTTTTTTTGTCAAAGGTATCAAGCATGAATCAAAGGTGATGAGTTAGATGCTAATATCACTTTATTGGTGGTTCTCTCAGATGATGTGTTTGAGGAAACGACTACAACGACAACTTCAATTGCAAATTGAACGTCCCATTCGACGTGCAACCACAAGATTAAACCTCGGGTCTTGTAACTCGTTCACACAGAAAATTCATTAAACCTCGGGTCTTGTAACTCGTTCACACAGAATATTCTCAATTCACCATCAACCATCCAATTCGTCAGATCAATATGTTGAAAAAAATGAAAAAACTCGAACACAACACAAATAGCAAACGGCCCTCAGGACTTTAAAACGGCCTTTTGAAGTCATTGATGGCACAACGCATTGGTAACCACCAAACCAAAGACAATCATCAACACCACTGCAACCATCAAGTATGTGTGTGTACATACATGTAGAGAGAAAGAGAGAAAGAGAGAAAGAGAGAGAGAGAGAGAGAGGAGCACTTGCAGCAATGGAGATGATGAGTCTCGGGTAGGAACAAGCAAGCGGCACTACTCGAACTCATTAGCCCATCATCACAGGGCTCAAATCTCTTTTAAAAACAAGAGACTGCTATAAATAATTCACCATCTTGTCGCATCAAATAAGCAAAATCAAACATCAAAAACATAAAAAAAAAACAAGAAAACTTCGTTAATAACGAAAAAGCCCTCAGTGGTTATATAAATCTGTCATTTGTGGCGCATCAAACTCCGGTTTTCAAAAATGACCTATAGTTACCATTGCTATAACCCAGAAGCAGCAGCAGAAGCAGCGATAGAGGAAGTCGAAGGAGAAGAAGAAGAAGAAGAGATTGTATTGACAATGATGATGATGATGGTGATGATGAGCCGCAATGATAACTACGAGGTCAAAACATTGAAAAACCAGGGCACCACTCAGACATTTTGATTTTACATCAATGGGCGAAATCAGAATCCGATGATACACAGAACCAAACCCTAAAAACTAAAACTTTAATTTAAAAAAAAACGAAGAGATAAGCCCTCAGATCTCATAGCTATATATCTGATCATTCACGGCTTGCAAGTAAAAGGGTAAAATCCAGCAAACCTAAAAGCCCCGAACACCACTAATTCGCAATCGACGCACGTGTGTGATAAATATAAAAAAAATGGTGGAAGCGAGATGTGCGCGTGTGAGTGTCGTCGGCGACGAAAAAGCGATGTTCAAGTCTTAAAGGACTACCAAACGCCGGAGACTATCCAAATACAACCGCTCTATTACATATTTTATCCATCATCGGGCAATCAAACAGCAGGAAAATCAAACGAATACACAAAACAAGAAAACAATTTCGAAAACAAAAAACGCAAACTCGCTATATTCTAATCGACGGGAAGAAAGTGTGATAAGCAGATCTGAGACGTTCGGAAGGTGAGATAAAAGCGATGGAATTAGGGCTTCAGCATATCTTAAAATGACGATTATACCCTTACAGTTTAAGCCTGTATAAACTAGTTAATTACTAGGTTCATGGGCTTTGAGGTTCAACTACAAGCCCATTATGCGGCTCGTTCAGTACGTACCACCGATTAATCTTATGATTTAGCTGATGAGATATCTTTCTAAAGAAAATGGTATTAAAATCCAAACGAATCTTTACAAATCAAAGGTGGCAACTAGAAATGAGCCGCATTGACCCTTTTAGTTTTACGGCCCTTCAAGGACCACTTTAATCACCAAGATCAGACGAAAATTTTATTATATATTTAAGAAGATTTGATTATACATCACATAACTTGGTTGATTATTTAAAACTATATCCATCGTCGTTAGGACAAATCTTATTTTTAATTTTCCAATCGTTTTATTTTCCTCGCAAAAATCCACACGTAGTGGTTGATTTGTCGTTTGATTGGTCCACTCCACACCCCAAAATAAGATCGCCAATATTTCAATAACAAGTTTGGTAAGATCACCAATAGTCCATAACAAGTTTGGTACAAGTTTTGTGAGTTCGAATTCGACCATAAAATAAACGAATCATAGTAACAAGAAGAAAAAAAGCTTTATCTTATTTCTGTTCGTGAAAATAAACCCAAACAACATCATTCGCATTGCTTTTGTTTTAAAAAGTAGTACTATATTTACAACTTATATAAAACTATTAAAGAGAGAGCTTCGACAAAATGTTTCATTGAGATCGTAAATTTAAAACGATCGTAATCGTGGGGGGTCTCTCTACTTGATGGGCTCTTCACACCATATTCACACACGATTGGTCCTTTAGACTTTGGAATTGTACAAGAGTAAAATATAATAGTTTGACGAAAAAGATTAGTATTAGATTATTATATTAACCTCGAATAATATAGTTCTGAAAAAACAAAAACAATCGAAAAAGAAACTATAAATCTTGGTCTGGAGAAGACAACCATTGCAATCTCTTTTCACACGAGAGAGAGAGAGAGAGAGAGAGAGAGAGACTTTTTTATCATTCGATGTTTCTTCTAGCGAGAAGTCGCGTCGGTCCGTACAAACCACCGTGGGAACGCAAGAGCAAATGTTCTGCCATGTAGCTTTTTCCGACAAGGACTGCTTGCCGTTTTCCTGATCTGCTCTGATGTCAAGTCGGCAAGCAGTGTGCTCACTTCTCCATATCTGTCATTTTTGCTTTTGCTCTCTTTCTCCCCTTAAACACACAATTTGATGTTTTACAGAGAGTGGTAGTTTGTCCATTTCTATTTGTTCTTACTAAACTCTCTTTTCAAATATCAAACTTGTAGTCAATGTAAAAAATCGGAGATGCATCTGAATAACCGAACGCAGGTTTATGATTTCGAGTTGTATTCTCGTTTTGCGTTTTGACCAATACATCAAAATTATAGATTTCAAAACCAAACTCGGGGCAAACTTTTTTTTTTTTTTTTTTTGATGCGTTTAACAAACAACATAAGCAGATCAGAATAAATGATCAGATTCAAGGAACCTTGAAACAAATCTAATTCTGAGATTCTCCGGTGAAAATAAAACACCACTGAGACAAGAATCTCCCTGAAAGCATAAAAACCATTACACATACAAAGCTGTTTTTCCGACATCATTCGCAGGCGAGTTTCGTATCGAAACTGCTCAAACAGATTGCGAAAGCCTGAAACGCAGAGAGCGGATACCGAAAATCCATCGTGAACATGTCTTTTCCAACTTTCCCAAACTGCAATATGATCTTGTCCGGACCATCAGTCTGCCCCGACGCCGCCTGAGGCTGAGGCTGAGGCTGGTTTGCTGCAATCAGCTGAAAGTTCTTGACCGAGGCCACGGTTACACGTCCCCTGAAGTTTAAACACCAGCACTGAAGCTGCTCGTGCCACCTCGGCGGCTTGTTCTTGAGCACGAGCGGCGGCGAAACCCGCTCTTTCCCTTCTTCGAACACCGCCTCTCCGTCCTCTCCTAACGGGCCGAGAATGTCGGAAAACCGGGCGCTGCTGAACTCGGTAGAGTAATCGCTGGTGAATTTCCTCGACGAGGTGGACGTAATGCTACGGAAAGATTCGTCGAGAATAGAACGGGGAACTATACTCTCGGGTTGTCCAGGCACGGTTCCGCCTTCCGCAAGAGAAGAAGCCGGGATCGATTGCATCGCGCAGTGCATTCTCCTCGGACCCCGTGTCCCAAGAACGTTTAGCTCGTAAGACACCTGCGCGATCTTGTAGCTACCGCTCGGGACTTTGGGAGATACTCTCTTTGAGTAGAATCTCCGGCTAAGGCCTATCGGTTGGACCGCCTGAGAGGCTTTGTTGTTGTACGGAGGTTGTGTGTCGTATATTATGAACTTTGTCCCCAGAAAATTAGACCTACAAAAAAAACAAAGGAGGAGATGAGATGATCACGCTTAAGCCAGAAACTTTCGCTTTTAAAGTATTTAGAAAACTCTTTTACCTAATCTTGCCAATGTATGTGTTGCTTGACCTCGAGATGGTGTCGGCGTGCATAGAGATCACATACTCGGTGTATGTAGTTCTTCTTATGCGTTTAGCCGAAAGAAGAAACTTTCCATTCTCAACCAACAAAGCTGAAAACAGTAGAAAATACCAACGGATTATCGTATAATGTTTGAGGCCAAAGAAAGAAAGAAAAAATCAGAGAAAATAAAGCTTTACCAGGACTGAGACAAAGGTATAAATGGTAAGTCAGGTTAGATTTATCCCTTTTGATAAAGCATTGCATTGTTGCATCTCTTGGTCCCGGCTGTAAATCCAAACAAGGAAAATTACTCGAAATCATGATACTAAACATTACATAAGCGAAGGAAGAATCAAAAATCTAATAACCTGTTTTAGTGAAACAGGAAATGTGATTTTGCCCGAGAGCTCGGGACTTTGAACAATCTCTTTGCACATATCTCTCCATGACCTGCAAACAGAAGCACACGCGACCACATGTCTGCGAGCAGGCCACACGCTTTCGCTCTCTTCAAGCCTTTTGATCACATCGCGCAACAGCTCCGGAGGAAGATTCGCCCACGGGGTTTCTTGAATCAGTACTACGGGCTGTTCCTCGTGACAATCTTGAACCGAACCACGAGATTTCCCGCCTTCTTTGAGCTGGCTGCTTAACTTAAAGTCGAAACTACGCCTCGATAGACTTCCTATACTGTCTCTCACATCACGAACTATGCTACGGAACGACATATTTTTTTCTTCTCTCTCTCGAGGTTCTGAACACACAAAAGCAGAGTTTGATTCGAATTCTGGACGATACTTAATAACAAAGCAATGACAAGGGAAGAGAGAAATAAAGGAACGAACACTTGGGAGAAGAAAAGAAGATTCTCATCAATGGACCAAAAGCAGGAAACACCACAGGCTTTTTTAAAAACATTTCAGAAACATTCTTTTGATTCACATTTTATAATAAAGACAGATAAAGAGAACATAAACGACTTCAAATCGAAAGAAAAGAAACTGCTAATTTCAAAATTTTAACTTGGAAAAAGATGCTTCGGATTGAAACCTCGTTCAAATGAAGAATCTTCGAAATAAGTTTTTTTTTTTTTTTTTAAAAGCAAAAGGAGAAACAACAGTCTCTGCTCCCAAGAACAAAGCCTGATTAAATGGTCCCAAGTAGTAATAGAGATCTGATTCCAAGCATAAACCCTCTCAAGTATTATTTGGATTCAATTGAGAAAAAAAAGATGAGTCTTTACTACTTCGAGGGTTGAACAAAAAAAAGAGGAAACTTTGGAGATTTACATATATAGCAAGTGGAAACAAAGACTAATGATTCCGGATCATATTGTAGATCACAATTTTGGGTTTTCCTTACCTAATAAATTAATTGACGGAACATGGCTATAGCTAAAACCTTAGTTAATCAAATTGGTCTATAACGAGATAGATCTAGAAATTCATAATCACAGTTTTGAAAATTGACCAAATTTACAGGACGTAGAGCATAGATCTGAAACATTAAATCCAAACTATCAGACGAATTCAAGAGCAAAAAAACAAAAAAAAAAAAACACTCCACACTTCAAAAAAGCTTACAGAGAGTCAGAAAACCAAAGCTCGAGACTTTCCAGAGAAACAAACAGCAACCAAGGAAACTTACAAGAATTCTGTATTTCGTTTTTGTTTTCCTCGTCTTCTCCGTTCAAATCCTTAGGGTTTCTCTCGCTCTCTCTCTCTCTCTGTCTCTTTGTTTCTCTCTGTAGAAGTTATCTGTCTTCGTCCAGCACGCGGAAACCAACTACGTTATCTCCGCTACACGAACACGAACACATCTCGTTTTTTTCATCATTTTTATATATAATAGAATATTTAGGAAACTGTTTTATTACTCTGACTAGAATACTCTCAGCTTGTGCAAGAAATTAATTAATCTAATAAACAGATGGAACAAACAAATGGTAGTAATGTGTAAACGATAGGTGACAACATTAGGTGTAAAAAAATACATCCACTGACCAGGAAAAAAATATATATTCAGCAAGTTGTTTTTAGCCGTTGACCTCCCTCTCACACTTCTCATTTCTTGAAAATATCCGGAAACACAGATTTAAGAGATTATTATCACATTGTCAAAAGTATATATTTCTGTAACTTGTAAGTCACTGATGTTGACCACAAACAAAAATTGTAATCGTGTTATCATAATTGCTTTAGTTATAGTAGGACCGTATAATTTACACGGTAATTTACTTTGTATAGATAATTTACAATCTCTGACCCAAAATAATAATAATAATAATTAACAATCTCAAAAATCATTTGTTGAACTGAACAGACAAAAAATGAACAGAACACTGTTTAAATGTAGTTCGTAAATTAAGTAATTATTTGTAACCTTTTTTTATTACAACAGCTATTCAAACTATTAATACCTCAACTCAGAGTGGGTGTGTGTGTGTGTTTGGCTGGGAGCAATAAATTCATTAGTGCAAATCTATGCTGAAACGACAAGTCTCAGACTAAAAAAAAAGCATTTTATCCTTTTGTAGCAAAATGATATCCCTTTGATTGGACTTCACTTTATATTGAAATTCCACTATCATTGGTTTTGGTCGATTTCTTCGACCTTCTAATTATTTGCCACCATTATTCAATTTCCATTAACACAAAAAGTGCTAATTTATGTTTTTCATGTCTATTTTATTAACTTAATCCAATTTGAAATTTATATTATTGTCAGTTTAAAAAAACAAATACAACTAATATATTGTTTTAAGATGAATTTTGAAACAAGATACAAAATAATTACACATTTATTGTAGTAAAATAAAACATTTACGCAAATATACAATTATATATATATTATGTGCTTTATTTCTCATGGTCCTGAATCTGATGTAAACATATTGCTTGGCTATTATTATTATTTTGTTTAAACCCTAATAATCTTTTAAAAAATTGAACGATTGTGATTCATTTGTTCCATCGAATCTAATATCTCTCACACTAAAAAAAATCATATATATTTTGATTATAGTTAATTTTTATAATTTGTTCCACCAAGTTGTTTTTACTCTTATTTATTGGGTCTCCGTAAACTTAATTTTCTCAGATATAAAATTTGACAATCAGATCTTTAGAATGCTTTCTTAATTTTATTTCCCTAATTACATTCGAAATTAAAATATATTCCATCTATTTATATTTCTGAGTTCAACAAAAAAAGGAAGATTAATTACGCGAGAATGTCTCTAGTGTGATGGTGCTTGTTGGTTCGAAATCAGGGTTTCTTCCGTTTCTCTTTAGAAGATCCAGGCGTTTCAAAGTGTGTGTCAATATGGTGGGAGCCGTTGTAGGTTTTGCCTTCAAGATGTGCGATTCTCTGAAGGTTCACCAAAAGTGTGTTCTGGGTTCTTTAGATAAGAGTTCTATTAGGTCTTCAATCAAGTCTTTTGACCTGTTCTTATCAGTTTCTAGAGATCGGGTTTCTTCTTCCCTTTTAGATTTGCTCTTTTCAACGCTGTATTCTCAGGTTCTAAAGCTAGGAAGTTAGTTTTATTTTCAGTGTTTGGTTTCAGAAAACTCTCGCTTGCTTATGGTGTAATGTTTTCTTCATCTTAATATATATTTCTGATGGGAAAAAAAAAATTACGCGAGAATGAGATAGAAATGGATAAGATAAAAAGGCTATTTATTCTTTAAATTTGAACGGTTGAGATTGATCATTCCGTGATCAGATTAGTTGAGCGACACGCTCTCGTCATAAAGACGGAGGGGCTTTCTCCATTCAACCATGACGTATAAAATACCTATAATACTCATGATGATGTACTTACCATTATTTATGTCGTGGAGTGTTTTTGTGTAACAGCCATGGAGAGAATTTGAAATAGATTAACAAAAACCTATGCAATACATTATCCGAATTTGTTTTATCAACTATATTGTATAATTTTTTTTAAATTCTAATCAACCAAGAAGCATATACGAGAAAAAGATCATGGAGACGCATAGGTGGAGAAAGAGATGTGTTCAATCTATCATGCTGTTTATTAAATATTATTTATTTATTTGGAATCAATGCTGTGAACGATTTGCAAGCTAGAAACAACTAATTCAGAATCGAGTTACAAGAAGAAGACAAAAAGAATAAATTTCGTGGCATCAAAGAAGAGGTGGACTTTGACCTGAAAAGCCTCCGACTGAGATAGAGGCTTTAATTTCATAAGAATTATTAAGGAAAATCATGGTTTGATCTACACAAAATACTATTTCGCACACACACATAAAAAAATAATCTACTAAGATAGTACTAAAATGAAAATCCTAGGAAATTGCAATTATTTTGGCAGTTATGTAAACAATAGCACTATGAAAATGTTGACTATTTCCGATTAGCTTGCTTCAATAAACATTTTCGAATTTGACAATGTACAATACTTATTGATATATTGTAGTATCAATATTCTACATTTATAGTATAATCAGGCTATAAAGAATACCGTATATTGTGGGTAGTGTAAGGACGAAGAAAACGAAGTCAAATTAGTTGGAAGATAAAGCAGCTCAAAATATCATACTGTTTAAAAATATTTTAAATGAAAGTTGGCATGAAAAAAATAATGTATGAAAATCAACCCAAAAGCAAAAGTATCCATCCACCGAGAGCATAGTTTACAAAACAAGTTTAATGATTATACTGTTAACTATTTTAAATATATATATAAAAAAAAATTAGTGTGATTGTGATCAGTGAGACCTAGTCACCGAAGACTATAAGAGCATGTGCAATGGTAAAAACTTAAGAATTGGTTCTTAGTTAATATTTAATTATAAAAGGAAAGAGAGAGAGAGAATGGTAAGAGAGAGAAAGGAAGAAAGGAACTAAGAATTGGTTCTTAATTAAGAATCAAGTCTTCACTATTCATTCAATTTTAATCTTTTTTTATTCTAAGAACCGACTTAAGAACCACCATTGTTCATGGTCTAATAGCATCATTAATGGAGAGCAGCTTCTAAGGGCTTAAGGCAAAAACAAAATAGAACCAATTTGGTACTTTTTTTTTATCAGTTGTTTGTCGAAAAAGAGAGTAATAAGAAACCACAGTTGAAACAGTTAGTAAAGTTGAGTGAAACTTGTATAGCTACGGTATACGGATTGATTGAGATATTTTGGTAACAAAATATTGTCGTTGTGACGAGCTAGCACAAAGTATGAACTTCCGAGCACCGTAGAAAAACAAGAGCTTGTCATTGTGACAAACAAGAGCTTGTCATTGTGACAAGCACAGAGAAGTAAATCTGATGATAACGTTTGGGACATAAGCTGCACTAAACAGAGGAATATAATATTCCTCACCAACAAAGACCCTCATGTAATCAAGACGGATGCCCAAAAACGACATAATATTGACAATGGTCCTCCTTTGTAACACTTTGGGCAATGAGACATGTTCTTTTGTCTGAAACTGAGGCTACTAACTCCATTCTCTAGTCGTCGTTAATGGGTTTCAACAAAACGTCTATCGCTGAAGCTTGATAATTATAAAATACGGCCAAACCTGAGGTCTCTCATCTGCACCTATAAGACCATCTCCATCGGTAATAGGCCCTCACCTCACAATAACTTTTTTAAGTATAGGTTTATTTTTGAAATGATGGATGATAACTGGATTTGAAAGTAACGAGTTGGGCCTAGCCTCAATGCCTTTTTAATATGTGAAGGCCCAAAACTTAACCTCACTTTCGATGGACCATTGTTATACTTATACCCAGCAAGCGTGTATATTGGAACATATATATGTGCCCGATTACAAGATAATTTGACACTAAAGAAAAAGAAGCCATAGTAAATTCAATACAAACGAATACAGTATACAAAATATCAATAATTTTTTTTTTTGTTGTATTGTAGTTTACGTTTTTTTTATTTGAGTCAAGCCAGGCAAGGTTGCGGTAAGATCAAAATATGTCAATTATTCCAATTATTATAGTTGACAATGACCTGGCTGATAACGATGGACGGTAACGAACTTGGCATGACAAATGAGGTTGACCATCAAAATATACAATATTATACCATTTTTTTTTTACAAACTTAATAACTTCAATACTCATAATTCAAAAAATTTATTTTATTTTCTTACTAATTTATATATAAACGAAAAGGAAATCAAACAATCACCACTGTGGTTATTTTTCTGTACCGCTGTTTTTATAATACAGACAAGAAGGATACACAAACACACAAGTATATATTTGACATAATATATAAAATTAAAATGTCCACGAGCCACGGAATTAATTATTTTCGCGACGTGATATTATTGCCAAATGGAATAAAGTGGTTTCGCTATTTTAAGGAGTTTTTTTTTCTTTTTTTCTTTTTATTGCTCTCACACATGGTTTGTTGGAATAAAGCAACTTATTTCGGACTGAAGAAAAAGGCTTGAAAATTCCACGTAGGCGGAGAAATTAATATCTTACGTAGCAAAAAAAGAACACATCGGAGCCGCGATAAAACGTTACACGTGCCTGCCAAATACCGATCGTACGTACGACTTTGACAGATCGAATAGTCCTTAATTTGACACGTCACACTATTTTAACGGCACGAGATTTACGCCTACGTTTGGTATCGACGCGCTCAAATTTAAACAGGTTAAAAGCCTCTCTCGATTTTGGTTGGTCTTATTTATAAATCAAATGTACATACACATTAATGAATTATAATACGAATACTATGGTCGCAGTAAAGAAAATTAAAAGTATATGTACAAAAAAAAACAGCAGAAGATAACAACATTTAATTTGTTGGGTCAAGTCGATTGTGCAAAAGGAGAGTACAGGTAATCTTTATGGAGTTAGAATCATTGGTACCATCCTCGCAAAATAGAAATCGATCAATGTTCGAAAAAAAAAAAATAGAAATCGATCGGTGACAAATCGCATTTATTGAAAACAATTTTGTCTTATTCATTGGCCATTACGGTGAAAATATGGGGGATTAACCCTATATTTTAACCCCAAAAAAATAATAATAATAGTTAACCCTATTATGAACTTTTTACTGTTATGCTTATATGTATGCATAAATAATTAAATATAATAAGTATGCATAAATAATCTTTGTGTGTATATATAATAATATAAACGGCGTATGTATACATACGTAGAAAGAGATCAAGTTGGGGTCACTTTACAGAGCCATACGTAGTGGAAATACATCTGAATCCAGCTCATTGTAACCACTGCTTTTATTTCCTCTTTTTATTTATTTATCCCCTTATAGATAACAAAAAAAGGAAATGAATAATACGAATATAAAATATAATTTTTTGAAATAAATAACTAGTAGCAATAATTTTTATTTATTTTTGTTAAATGGCCAAGTAGTAGCAATAAATAAAACTGAACTTAACCAAAATACGAAAAAAGAGAGATGCGAAAAAAATGGGAGATGAGTTTGGTGTTTCAGACAAAAAACAAACTGCCAGTAAGATTGTCCATTCTCCTATTAATGTTTTGTTATACTTAAACAAAACATCTACATAACTAAAATGTGATGCTTTCCTAAATGTTAATACAATTTTGTCTCTCTTTTTTCATGGTTATTTTTAAAAAAAAAATACACATAACTACATAAATTCATATTTCATAATACATATGACAAACTTACGATCTCACAATGGTAACGTAGTTACTATAGAAAACCAGTTAACTATATTAAATTGAACAAAAAAAAACATGAAAATAAATGGATTTATAGAGTTTTAAGATTATAAACTATTTTGAACCCGTCAAAAACTACAAATTAATTGTATTAATAAGTTTATTGTTGTAAGCGCGTATAGTCTAAGACTTGACGAGTGAAAATCAATTTAGTTTTATCATTGTATTAATCTGACGTGTTAGTCTTGATTGTTTTTACATTTATGTTACCAATTAAGATATGTGCTTACGCTATTCAATTTTATTTGTCTAATACAAATGTGTCTACAAACGGAAAACACGTTGATCTTTACTGACATGATATGATCAGAAAATACGTACCGGTAAGCTTTTTAAGAAGAAGAAAAAACGACGATAAACAAAAAAAAAAAGCGAAATTAAAATCAGTGGTTGTCGAGGAAACACCAAAATATTTACGTGAAAAAATAGATACATTATTACTTTATTAGGCACCGGAATATAATATCATTAAATAGGGTAGGTCATAAGCTAACTAAATCATGTCTCTACTTATTGCGTTTTCTCATAAATGCGTTGATATCCGCCTAATAACCATATATATAACTTAGACATTTATCTAACTCCTCGTCTAATTTAATACCGTAATTTGATGTTACATCAAAACTTCCACATATATTAATTACATCCACACCGCTTTCTATCTCAAATCGTCAAAATAAAAATGATAAAATGTATTGTTTCACCATTTATATATTACAATAATACTGACGGTGAACAATGACGTGTGTTTTATTGGTTGATAAACTAGTTGCATGATTAGTTATAGATTAGAGAGGTCAACATAGGGGATAAAAAGGTAAATTCAGAGTCGGTGTCGTGACCAATTTGCGGTTTGATCCAGCGGCGGTGAGAAGCTAATCTGGGCCCACGTGGGCCCGCACTACCCGAATATTATCCCTATCGTCTCTATCTGCAGCTGTTCTTGCTGATTACCTTTGATTATTTTTTTTCCACTTAAATACTAATTTAAACGGAAAGCATCCATTATGATGTCAATCATTTTAAACACTAATGTAATAATATTCTTAGGCTTCTCCACAGCTCACAATCTTATACTATTGTTATTATTTCAATTCGAATCATCATTTTGATTATTTATTAATTATTTACTGTGAATATGCACTTATATAGTAACCAAATATAAAAATCTCTCCAATCATTTAGTATGACATGTAGTAAAGAAAATTTTCAAAGCAACTTATAGTTCATGTTAAGTTTTGTTCCGTTCACGACTTAAAACTAATTGGTAATAAGTAGATTTGCTCAAATTTCTTATATATTATTTAAAATCTTTCATTACTTTTGATTTATGACTTATCTGACACGTTTTTAAAGATTAAAGTTTCTTAACCTATTAATCTCTAATTAATCTCAATATCTTTTTTGAGATAATAGTTTTTCTATCATTAATCTCGTCAAATTATCACTTCTCGAATCTGGAAGCACGAACCATTTCTAGGTTATATTACAAAAATATACAGATTTGATTCTCATACCATATTAAGTTTTTCTGCACTTACAACTCAAAATCAATTAAAATTAGTACAAATTCCTTATATATTACTCAAAGTCTCTTCTAATTTTCGATGTAACATATATCTAACACACTCTCTAAACTTATCTCATAGTTTATTTTTTATTTTTTGGAAAAGACTTCATAAGTTATTAATCTCTATATAATTTCAATAAGTTGAAAATGACAAAATGGGACAGTTAAAGACCCTTATACATCCACGTTAAATTCCGTTTTAAATTTTAGAGTTTGTAAAATTCAATTTTGACAGTTTATAAATAATTCATTTCAAACTATATATCCATCCGATGTGAATGTCTGAAAAATATTGCCGAAAAATCTGATAAACCAATCATTAATCAGATGTTACGGTGAACCAGACACCTAGTTTTTCCAACGCTAGTGAAATAAAATATACACTTCAATTTTATTTTATATGAATTATTTTTGGTACCAAAATTTTCTTATAAGCAATGAGAAGATTCCCAAATTAAAAAGACAGAAAGAAAGCGAAAAAAGTTCCCCTTTTAAGTCCCACTCCTCTTTTTGTGATATAGAAGAAAAAAAAACATACAAAATAAATATCACGTACAAAAATGTATTATATTTATAAGATCTAGATAAATGGTCCATCCCACCCAATTAAATACCCCTAAGATAAAATCACAATAGACAAAAAAAGAAAAAGAAAAAAAGGAGAAAATTCAACTTGAACCTTCGTTCTTCTTCTCTGCAAGCTCTCCTAATCTCTCTTTGAGGAAATTCCAAATTCGGATATGTCTGGAAACTCTTCAGGACTGTTAGATAGCTCTGGCGGAGGCGGCATGGGGGGTTCCGGCGAGGAGGAGAAAGATATGAAGATGGAGGAAACCGCCGAAGGAGGCGGCAGCGGAGGAAACCGGTGGCCAAGACCGGAGACTTTAGCTCTCTTGAGAATACGCTCGGAGATGGGTAAAGCCTTTCGTGACTCTACTCTTAAAGCTCCCTTATGGGAAGAAATCTCCAGGTTTGTTATATCTATATATTGAAAATTATACAGAAATGTTATGATCTTATATATACGTTTCATATACATTTATGGATATGTATATGTAAATCATATTTCTAAGGTAATTCTTTTAAATATTCCTATAAGGGTATTTATATGTTTATAGGTGTACAAAAGCCTAATTATTTATATTTTGTTTTTTAATCATGGGTTTCTTGGTTGATAAATAATTAGGAAAATGATGGAGCTTGGTTACAAGAGAAGTGCAAAGAAATGCAAGGAGAAATTCGAGAACGTGTACAAGTACCACAAACGTACCAAAGAAGGTCGTACCGGAAAATCCGATGGCAAAACTTACCGGTTTTTCGAAGAGTTAGAAGCTTTCGAGACTCTCAATTCCTATCCACCTGAACCCGAGTCGCAACCCGCAAAATCTCCCGCAGCGACCACGACCACGACCGCGGCCGCGACCGTAACCACTTCTTTGATACCGTGGATTAGCTCTAACAATCCATCAGCAGAAAAGAGTTCCTTACCGTTGAAACATCATCATCAGGTTAGTGTGAAACCCATCGCCTCAACAAGCCCTACCTTCCTCGCCAAGCAACCGTCTCCTATGACGCCTTTCCCTTTTTATAGCAACAACCTTACAACTACTGTTGATACTGGTTTTAAACCAACTTCGAATGACTTGATGAACAATGTTTCGTCGTTGAATCTTTTCTCGAGCTCAACTTCTTCATCTACTGCATCTGACGAGGAAGAAGACCATCATCAAGAAAAGAGATCGAGAAAGAGGAGGAAGTATTGGAAAGGACTGTTCACGAAGTTGACAAAAGAGTTGATGGAGAAACAAGAGAAGATGCAAAAAAGGTTCTTGGAAACTTTGGAGAATCGCGAGAGAGAGAGAATCTCAAGAGAAGAAGCTTGGAGGGTCCAAGAAGTAGCGAGAATCAACAGAGAACACGAAACACTAGTCCATGAGAGGTCCAATGCCGCGGCTAAAGACGCTGCAATCATATCTTTCTTACACAAAATCTCAGGAGGACAACAACCACCACAACAGCATGCGCCTCAGAATCATAAAGTATCACAAAGGAAACAATATCAAAGCGATCATTCAATAACATTTGAGAGTAAAGAGCCAAGAGCGGTTCCACTTGATACAACAATGAAGATGGGGAATTACGATACCAACCATTCTGTATCTCCTAGTTCTTCCAGATGGCCTAAAACCGAGGTCGAGGCCTTAATAAGGATAAGGAAGAATCTTGAAGCTAACTATCAAGAAAACGGTACTAAAGGGCCATTATGGGAAGAGATCTCAGCAGGAATGAGAAGATTGGGATACAATCGAAGCGCGAAACGATGCAAAGAGAAGTGGGAAAACATAAACAAGTACTTCAAGAAAGTCAAAGAAAGCAACAAGAAACGACCCCTTGATTCCAAAACTTGCCCTTATTTTCACCAGCTCGAAGCCTTGTACAACGAGAGGAACAAAAGTGGGGCATTGCCATTGCCATTGCCTCTAATGGTAACTCCACAAAGACAGTTGCTTCTCCCACAAGAAACGCAGACTGAGTTTGAGACTGATCAGAGAGACAAAGTTGGTAATAAAGAAGGTGAGGAAGAAGGAGAGAGTGAGGAAGATGATTACGAAGAAGAAGATGAAGAGGAGGTAGAAGGAGACAATGAGACAAGTGAATTCGAGATTGTGTTGAACAAATCATCGTCACCGATGGACATTAACAATAATCTTTTCACCTAAGTGGTTTTATAATCTTTTTATATACACTTTCTGTTAAATTACACAATGGTGTAAAAAAAATATATATACAACAAATGTAAGTAAATGGCTTGATTTTTTAGTTATTTAGAGTATTCCTTTTCGTGGTATTTAATAAAATAATTAAATTTCTAGAAACATATTACCACGTGTATCTAATCTGTATAGCTAGAAATAGAACCACAAAATTCAATGGTATCAAGATGAAATATGAATAAAAATTGGCTCAATTGGTTGGGAGAAGCCAAAGGTAATCAAGCATCCATCTATATCCATGGGTACCCGACACAACTAATAAAATTTTGGACCTACGAATTAAAATTGGGTCGTCGTTTTCATCATTTTTATTTCTTTTGAATATTATCCTAGATTTTAACTTCGTACCTCTTATCCCCATTCTAAATTTATAATATATATATATATATATATATATATATATATATATATATCTCAATTTACCTTAAATCATGTAATCAAAAGTATCGCCCGTGTGGTAGATGGCGTTGGTGCGTTTCTTTCTGTAATACCACGAGGTGGACCCAACAAACACACACTATATTCGAATTAGTACAGTAATTTGTTTTTAATGAAAAGACTACATTATTTTTCTCCAACAACAAAAAATTACTACATTATTTTGTAACATTTCACGTAGACGGTAGACGTGTGTATTCAATTATTCATTTATAAGATTCTGCCACGAAAATTATAATTTTAAAAGGAAATAGAAAATATTAATATTTAGGGGGGGGGGGAATATAAGAATAATACATATCAATTAGAAAAGTTTGGAGCATACATATTACGTCGATATGTTTTTCTTTTTACTTAATGTTGCCCTTTCTCTCTTCATTTTTTTTGTCATTCTTGATTATAAATGATTTTATTTTATAATTTGTTTTTGTAGAGTTTTGTGGGGTTGACATGTCTATACTTTTTTAAAAAAATGAACTATAAGTTGCGTATAAATGGAATTTATGATTTTTCTTCACTGTTTTCCGATAAACTAGTCACCATTTGAATTTGGAAGGTATGAACTTGGATTTGAAATAATAGTGAAAATAAGCTATAGATGTAAATTTTGCAATTGCGAAAACGAAGGTTAAAGATGTTCCGTAGCATATAGTAGACTTTTGCTCCTCAACGCCATGAGAAATCATCTGCCTAAAACTTCTTTATGTCCCCCACAAAATGTTGACCTTTGTCGTGTCAAAACAAAAGTAAAAGCTAACTTTGATATTATGCTTTGCGCAAACTCATTTTTCAAAAAACCATTTATAGCAAAAAGAACCACTTTCTTTTTGGATATATCACTTCTTTTAGGTTAATTAAAGGAAAATTTTCAATAATGTCTTGAATTGAAATCGGGTTACAAGATAATTGTATATATTCCCGTAATGCTAAAGAAGTCCTCATTTTCAAAGGATAAGAAGTAATTTATGCTCACTCTCTACTCTCTTTTTTTTTTCCACAAAACGGTCGTCAAAGTTTGTAAATAATTTTTCTTTAAAATGCGTTCTTGTATATGAATATGTATTTAGTATTTGGGTCGTCATCATTGTTTTAGCTCCTCAAAAGAAAAGAGATGCAAATAGAAATTATAAAACATTTATGGAAAAGAAAAAGAAGAAGATTCCGTTCCTAATAAGTAGCCACCATTCTTTCTCACATCTCGTTTTCCCTTTTCCATGCCCACTTCACTGCACTTCCGATTTTTCATGTTTCATTTTTTTCTTTTATTTGTCGGTTTATAATTTTCTGACAGTTAGCTTTCTAAATCATTAGACCTAAATTCAAAACCAAAGCAATTATTCATACAGTGATTAAATAAAAACCTGTAAAAACTTCAAAATTTTCGGATAGATCTTCGAAACTAGAAACGTTTGGCTGCTACATCAAAGCATCAAACTATCTAAATTCTGTATTTTATTGTTTCTAATGCAAAAGTATCTTATTGACTTAAAATAACATTTAAACGACACTTTTGTGGAATTTGAAAAGCAAATAAGAATTTATGGTGACATGAAACAAAAAATAGGGTGTAAAAAATGATTGGAGACCATTATTTTGAGATACAGCGATCAAATGCTGTCCACTTGTTAATTAATTGTTTTCCATGGAGGCACGTACCCGTGCCACAAATTGTTCGAATTCATGACCCCGATCTATGGTCTAAAATTATGTTATATGCATTCAAAAAAAACTCTGGTATATTCTTGTCATAATAATGCATGAGTCATCAGAACGAATATATAATCTAATATACATTTGGATATTTAATTAGATGATGATATATACAAAAAAAAATTTGTTGCTAAAGTGATATATACGATTTTCTCTATGAAAATTATTTCACCCAAAATAACACCAAACCTCATTACAACTCTATATATGTAGACATCATATGAAAATGTAGTAAGTAGGTCACTTGGTGAGAAATTATATATTACCCACACAATGAAATTGAAAAACCGATCCAAAATATCTTCTAAACTTTCAGAATAACATCCAATAAACACACAGAGAACCTACAAATATTTCATACATCAACTTTCTACATCCGTGGACTGGCAATTTTAATTTCAATACTATTAAATAAGGACATATACATATATTCAACAGGTCCTTTTCGTGTACTTTAAAGTCTAATTATTGCCTTGTTCAATCATTCTGAACTCGCAATTTCGAATTAGTTTAATGAGATTTTTTTTTAAATTTCAACGGTACAAACTGAGACTTGCTTATGCACTGAGAAGATACTTTCATAGAAAAAGAAAACGTAAACAAAACAATTAGCGATTGTTATCACATCCAAATAAACAATAACACACACCAAACAAATTAAAGCAGGCTCGCATTAATTAGCCAAAAATTATAATGTAATATACGAGCATAAAATTAGAGTTGCAGGGAAACGGGAGTGTTCCATTCTTCGAAGGTTGGGTAAAAGCATGTAGGTTTGTGCACTATAAGAAAATATATCAATTTCTAACGACTATGTTTTCGACGAATTTTCGAAAAGTTCATCAGAATTTCTTCAAAAATTTCCGATGATTTATTTTTTCAGAAATTTGTCAAAAAAAATCTGAATTTTAGGTTTTAAAGAGTTATAAACAAATAAAAAAACTGTAATTTTAGTCAAAAAAAAAAAACAAATTAAAAACTGTTATTCTTTTTCTTTTATGTAAATATGGAATACAACACACACACAAATGAGAAGTAAAAACAGCTATTAACCAATAGAACACAAAAATGGATCTCTACATAAAGTAAAAACGTAAACTGTAATTTTAAGTTTTGATTTAGGTATAATAGAGTTTTTAAATTTGTTACTTTAAAATATATAATCCATTATTATTTTTGTTTTAATTTAAGTGTCGTTTTTTTCAGTTTCAAAATAAATATCATTTTTAGAATTAAATGTAATTTGATATAAAATATCTAATTTAGTCTCAAATCAAAAATAATATATAATATAATACCAAAAGTCTATACGTTTTTATAGGGATATAAGACATTTTTATATGTTTTTATTGGTATTAAAAGTATAAAAACGATATTTATTATGAAACATAAAGAAAATTAACCAACTCATGGTTGACATGAGTCGATGGCCTAATAACTCAAAATTCCATGTCATTCGCAGCTTGCCTTGTTTCGAACCCCATAGTGAGAGATAGAGAGTTAAGATAGTGACAAAGAAAAGAAAAAACAACTTATTGGTAATTCAATGACTGAGTTTATTATGTTAGGTTATAGTTTGAGCTCCCCAACTTCAACTTCAATTATGATTTGTCACGGTAACTAGACATCTCTAATAACAATAACCGACTTTTTATATCACAATTACTCTGAACCACGGTATAAAGTTCTCTGATTATATATGGAAAAACAAGTAGTTTATTGTTTGCAAACATATAGAATAATAAAACAAATTAATCTACAGCTACATATATGACATGAACTGTACTAAACCCATCGTGATTAACCGCATCTTAATTTTACAATCAACAAGTATATTTTATATGTATATATATAACTTAACGTACAACCCAAGTTGGGATATATATAAGATATACTCTTCATTGTTAACATGTGCATAAAATATATATATACCTTTATAACATTCTTGAATGTTCATGAACCGAACCAAACTCAATCATGATTCGAGTTTAAATTAAGAAAATGTTTTAAACGTCTATTTATAATCTCAATTTAAATCACATTTTGTATGATGTGTTAATCCTTTAAGGCTCCACGAGTGAGAGTGTTTGTGTACATATATATATAAGCAAGCATACGTAAAACGTTAGGAGTCACGATCATCGGTATAGATATGTACATCAATCTTTGGTTATACAGATCTGGAAATGCGACCAAACATGTGTCGATAGGACGTAGAAATCAATTATGAAACAAACGAATCATCGTCTCAAATAAGAGTTTTTTTGTCGTTGGATCTGTCACGTGCGTTCGACGGTTGAATTTACGAAATAACCCTTACAGAAAGAAAAAAAGAGAGTCTTGCGTTTTAGGGCAAACGCAGAGAAGAAGACAGAGAGAGGAGATGAAAGAGTGAAGATTCCTTTTTCCACGTGGACCCAAAACCCCACGCTCTCGCTCTCATTGTGTGCATGTGAACTTGGCATCTTTCTTTCTTCTTTTTTTGTTTTTAATTTAATATAAAGTTTTTTGGTTATTTATCTTACCAAGGAAACTGTTACTGAAAAGGATGAGTAACTCTCGTCTCCCAGTCCCACACCTTACAATTAAATATTTTCTTATAATGTAGACAAAACAATAACAATAATATGTAAAAAAACAAATTACACATCGTCACCAACAACAAGAACCATTCATTTAAAGGTTTTTTTAAAAACATTACAAGTTACAGTTTTTATTATTTGCTTATGAAAAACCCCACATTGTCCCCCTCTCTAATTAAGATTTATTTATTTATTTATACACCTCCCAAAAAAATAATTAAATCACATTTATTTTAATTTTGTTCCAACATATTAATTTTCCTTCAGTATAACTTAAAAATCAAAAGATGAAAAAAAGAAGAAAAAAACATAACCCCCCCTCCAGTATTTAAATTCTCTTCTTCTGTATCAAAACTTAAAAAGGCTTACTAATCTCTCACCACAACCCACCCATCAAACCCGGGTCGAACCCGAATCATCAAGTCAGCATCATCATCATCATCACTGATTATTCGTCGTCTTGTTGTTATTGTTCGGCACAAGCTCAAACTCACCTCCTTCCTCTTCTTCATTCTCTTCGTCTTCTTCCTCTTCGTCGTATTCTTCGTCGTCCGTGCCTTCCTCATCATCAAAGTTCTGATCCGACGGCTGAGCAGGAGGAGGATGAGGTTGATCGGTTTGAGCCGCCACCGAAGTAGTCGTCGTGGCTGCCGTCGCCGGAGGCCATTGCTGCTCCGGCTGAACCATCAAAGGAACTGAATTATCCGGTTTGATTAAACCGGAAGTTGAGGAAGAAGATGCGATGTTGTTGTTGGTGGAGTGGAATTTGTTCCTCTCTTTATATAAAGCGTCGAGCTGGTGAAAGTAAGGGCAAGTCTTGGAATCTTCGGGGCGTTTCTTGTTGCTCTCTTTGACTTTCTTGAAGTATTTGTTTATGTTCTCCCAATTCTCTTTGCATCTCTTTGAGTTCCTGTTGAATCCTAACCTTCTCATTCCCGCTGATATCTCTTCCCACAACGGTCCCTTTGGTCCGTTCTCTTGATACTTGGAATCAAGATTCGTCCTCAGCTTTATCAATGCCTCTATCTCCACTTTCGGCCACCGCGAAGAGCTCGCCGCTCCTCCTGCCGCAGAAGCTGACGCCGGAGTCATGTTCTGATCACCGTTGTCCGTTTTCGTAGTGTCTAAGGTTGGTATCACTGGCTGTGACGGCTGAGTAAGCGGGGGAGGCGGTGGCGGTTGATGCGTTTGAGGCGTTTGCTGCTGTGTCGTCTGCTGATTATTGATATTATTAAGCTGCATTTGAGATCGAGCCTGCTGCGGTTGCGGTTGCGCGATCGATTGACCTTGAGGATTTGGTTTTTCTGATAACTTCTGAAGAAACGCCATAACCGCGGCGTCTTTTGCGGCGGACATGGAGCGTTCTTGAGCCAAGATCTCGTGTTCGCGGTTGATCCGAGCAACCTCTTGCACTCTCCAAGATTCTTCTCTAACCAATCTCTCGTGCTCTCGCTTTTCGACAGCTTCCAAGAACTTGCGTTGAAGCTCCTCTTGCTTATCAACAACCTGTTTCATTAACCGCTCGAAGAACTCCTTCCATTTCCTCTTCCTCTTCTTCTTCGTGGTAGTGGTTCCGCCAATGTCAACGTCAGAGGAAGTCGAATAGGAAGATGAAGACGATGTCGAATTATCCGACAGAAAATCCCCGGAGATGTTTGGGAATGAAGATATGTTCACAGGCTGAGTGTAAGGAGGAATTGATGAAGAAGGAAGAGTGATGCTTGTGATCGGAGGCATAATAGTCGTTACCGGAGGAGGAATGGAGAATAATGAGCTGTTGTTGTTGTTGTTGTTGTTATGCGGTCTTAGAGGCGCTTGCGTTTGAAGCGGTTGCGGTTGAGGCGGTTGTTGTTGTTGTTGCTGCTGCTGGAGCGAGGAAGTGGATTGAGTCTCGAGAGCTTCTAATTGATCAAAGAACCGATAAGTTTTGCCTTCGGATTTCCCGGTACGGCCTTCTTTGGTTCGTTTGTGGTATTTGTAAACGTTTTCGAATTTCTCTTTGCATTTCTTGGCGTTTCTTATGTAACCAAGCTCCGCCATTTTCCTGAGGAAAACAAAAAAAAATTAAAAAGACCTCTCTTTATATATTAATAAGTTACAAAATTTGAATGAATTGTTGACGAAACAAAAAAAAAAAACACGAATTATGTTTCTAGTAAAATGAGGATATATAGTTGAGAAGTGGATCAATCAGCATGAGTTTGTAAAAGACTCGCCTTCTCAATCTCATGAATAAAACATGACCCAACTTATTTTATCTAAATTAACAGTTAATTATTAAAGTGAACTTTAAAATTAATTAGACCCGCTTCAAGAACTACCCGAATCTGAATCTCAAGACGGTAAATTTCGGAAATCTCATTGAACTATTGAAGAAGAAAAAAAAAAAAAGACATTTTTACGAAATTCGGGGAAAGAATTTATAATTTCGCCGAACAAAACCCAAAAGACAGATTAAAAACTGTCTAACCGAATCTGTAACAATAAAACACTTCAAAGTCCAGATCTTTTTTAACTCTGTCAGTGTAAAACAAGCTTAATCATCAGTTCCAATTAGATCAAATTCGCCAATGGAAAATTTTGAAAAAAATAAAATAAAATAAAAAGAGTCGAATAATAAAAATTTCCAAAAAAAGGAAAAGGAATAAAGGAGGAATTGGAAACGCACCTGGAAACCTCTTCCCATAAGGGTCCTTTAACGCTAGCGTCTCGAAACGCTATTCCCATGTCAGATCGTATTTTCAGCAGCGCAAGCGTTTCCTGCCGCGGCCACCGATTTCCTCCAAAACCGCGGTCGCTCATCTCTTCCGACACCTCAAACGCCCCAACCGCTGCTGCAGCTGCCGCAGCTTCTGTAGCGGCCGAATCGTTCGATTGTGGCGACGCCGCTGCGGTTGCGGCGGAGGAAGCGGCTGTGGTTGTAATACCACCCAGCTGCATCATCGTTAAGGGTTTCGATTTAATCCCTTCTTTTTTTCCCTTAATATTTTCCCCCTCTGTCTTTGACTGAGAAGTTACAGAAATGAAAAATTAAAATTAAAAAGGGAAAAATAAAAATTCATAGAAGAAAGGGAAAAAAATGGGAGAGATAAAGAGAGAGAGAGAAAGAGAGTTTACATGAGGAAGAAGAGTGAAATCTCCAGGCGCAGGGTTTTATGGAGTTGTTTGTAAATACCTAAAGTTAATTTTTTTTTTTTTTTATAATAATTTTCTGGTGATGGATCTGCTTGTCAATCTCAAGGAGCCATTCTAAAAATATTTATATTATATATTTTTTTCTTTCTCTTTACCTATTTTATTTAAATATATCGCCTTTTATTGATACTTTTCCTTTGTTTGAGCCAAAATGGAATCTTCATAATTTCTCACTCCTTTATTCCGAGTTTTGGGTAAATTATATTTCATTTATAATGTAAATAAATTGTATATTGTAATTGTGATTTAGATTGATAAGTTAACTTACTCTTCGATAAATAACTATTATTATAAAGTGTAACACTGTTTTAATATTTTAGATTTTTTTTTTCTGCAATGATATTTAAGTTGAAGATGTAACAAAATGTACAATAAATCTAATAAATGATATTTAGTAATTTTTTGCTTGATTTCGAGATTGTCTAATAAATGTATATGTTAGGATTAACTAAATATAAATATTGCTGATTTTTTATTTTAATTTTATAAAAAGTTGTTTTGATATTTTTCATATAAGCAAAAAAAATTGTTAAAACCACTAATATATTTGTAATATAATATTTTTTCCAATATATTGTATTTAATAATTATAGATTTGTGAACGTTACATTAAAATTAATAAATAATGTTATTAAAATTTGTAGTATAGTGATTTGTACTATTGTTATCGTGTCGTAATCTAAATTTGAATCCAATAAATATTACATAAAAACAAATAAACTAATTATTGCTTAATTTTAGTTTTAAAATAAACAAAAATAAAAGATAGTTTAGTGTTTTCAATGTATTAATAAAAAAAAGTAAATAGAGACATAGGAAGACATGTTTCAAAATGTTCTCTCTCACGTATAGAGAAAAAACAGAAGAAGACATAGTGAACAACATTCACCTCCTCAACGACTTATCGATAAAACAGTTCAAAATAGAATTAACTCTGTTTGTTTTAGTGACGTCTGCCACAAAGACGATCTTATCATCTGGTTCGTGAGTAAAAGCTAATTTTGTGTATAAAGTTTTTATTTACTTTTAAAAAATATTTAAATTTAAATTGCATTGCATTTGAAGTAAAAATAGTTTTTTTATTGAATAATTTTACATTCACTTCAAATTTTTTTTTAAAAAGTAAAGAAAGAGTAAATGGGAAAACGGTGTGATGTTTAAAACAGAGTTTATCATCAAGTGTTGAAATGTGTAATGATGAAAAAAGTGGGCACAAAAAGACATATACGAAGGAAACTGAAAAATTAGTTTTTAAACAATAATTTTGTTATAAAAAAAAAGTTATTTATTACAGAGATTTATTGACAGCTGCGCATAAAGACGGTGGTGATTATTAGTTGGTTTTTGTCCATTCATCTAAATTGTCTTAAAAGGCTGGCTTTTTTAATCTTAAGCATTTTATTTATTTAATTTAGTTTCAAACTTGAGTTTCATAATAACATTATCCTTACGTGCTGATCATACTTAAACCAAAACGATGAGAAACAATTTAAGATTGTAAATTTAATAAATAACAAAACCCTTTAGCAATTTTTTTAATAAATAATAATAATTTATGGTTTATAAATTTGTAGTTGACGTCTAAAATTAAGGAAGTCATTTAAATATAAGTTGACAACAATATTTTACGCATAAATTTAACTTCAGAACGATTTTTACATGTATATTACTAAAAGTTTGGTTAGCACGGATAAATAGTTCAACTAATGGAGATAAACTAAACAGATCACTTCTCGCTTAGTTCACAAATGCATTTTTTTGTCAATGGATTCTGAAAAAGAATATCGGATCACAAGACACTAATGGGTCATGATGGTTATTAAGAGGACGAAAAGATAGAAAAAAAAAATTGTTTATGTGAATTTAGAAAGATGGATTAAAGAATTTAATAATAGCCTACTGAAAGGTTGTCACAGATTTTTTAGAGATGTTTTTTTTAAAGGGTTTGATAAATAGATTATACAAAATAGATTTTAATCATTTGTTTTTAGGTAAAAAAAGAAAGACGGAACTTATTACAGTGTGTGCAATTGAAAATTTAAAATGATATGTAAGATAAAAAAACATGTTTTAAAAAAAATGATATGTGTAAGATATAAAAACATGTTGATTGAAAATATATAGTTTTCTTTAACAAACCTATATTTATTTTATACTTTAAGATGTTTTCAGAATTTTTGTTTTTACAGGATGAGAGGTAAAGAAGATGAGGATCAGTTTTTACAAGATGAGAGAGGTAAAGGGATCGAAAAAAAAAAAAAGATGAGAGGTAAACCGTAAAAAGATAGATGGAGATGAGGATCAATTTTGCTTTTTGGAACGTATAATTTGAGTTCAGAGGCGGGTGACTTACGTATAACTTGAAATTACTATATTGACCCTAACGTGGATCCCATTGACCTTTAATCATTGAGGTTTTTTTTATATAAGCTATTATATTTTCTAAGCTCAACATTTTAGTTTATCATTAACAAACTAATCCATCCTGATTACTGATCTGGATTTGTCCCCCCTCACATTCACATATTCAAATTGTTCTAATCTCAACAAGTACTGATCGCCCACACTCTATAAACACGGGCTTGATTTCAAATCAATCCGTAGATATGATTTTTGATAAATTATTATTATTATTATAACCCAAATTAAACCAATAAAATAATAAATGTAAAGGATGAGGGGATGTTAGATGGAAGTGGTTAGATGTGAGTCATTTTCGGGATTGAAGTAAATGGTCACCGTTTCCCGTTGAGGCCATACATAGATAGCCTCCGTTATTATTATCATTTTTTTTTTAAATGTTGTTATTGAGTGTATCATATTGAACCGATTTGACGGCCGTTATTAAACGTAAATAACTAAATCAATAATCTAAACACTTAAAACATGACAACCAAAACAATCACTTTCAATTGTTAAGAAAATTATTTTTTCCAACGTTCCGTTTTAACCTACAAATTTTATATCTTGTTGTTCAGAACAAACTATTTTTAGGTCAAGTCTAGTATATTTAAAGAACCAATATAATAGGGTTGCGACATATAACAAAGACATACACATTGCAAAATATATGTATACATTAACAAAGCATGTATATATATATATATTTTTGGTAATATACACATTGCAAAATCTACTAAAACATTGTTATGATCGAGTTTTAGTAGGAAGTGGATTAGGGTTAACAACTTTGATTCTTTATTAACAGACAAGAGGTGACCACGAATAAAACACACAAGATATAAACCTAATATCAAACACACAATATTAATCAAACCAAAACTAACATTTCAACATAATTTTTAAATTAGCGACGATCAAACTTTTTGCGACTTTCATATATATAAGTCACAAATTCTGCAATTAGAAAAATTGTAGTGTATCAATTTTTGTTTTTCTTAACGATTATCCTATTAATAAAATACGATTCAATATACTTGATTTTGTGTTGTTTCTTTTTAGTCAGTTATTCAAATGAACCAAATACTTTTATATACATGATTTTGTGTTGTTACTTTTTAATCGGTTATTCAAGATGATATGCAATACCTTTTTTTAGACTCGTTATTGTAATAATTTCTAGGATGTATATAATATATGACTTTATTAACAAAATGATGGTTTTGAAGTTAATAGTAAAATGTAAATTGTCAACGGCAGCAAGATTTGTATCTACAGCTAGTATAGCGTACATGGTCAACGATTGTAAAAAGTTTACATCGTGATTAGGCAGTAAATGTTATTTTAATATAAACCCGATGAATTTAGGATATTTAATAAAATTACATGAAAATGTACTGAAAGGATTTAGCAAAAAAAAAAAAAAAATGTATTGAAAGGTGTGATATCAAGGAGTCAAGGACCATCCTTTTGGTAGCTCCTAAAAGCATTGAATATGATTTTTCTACGAAGTTATAGAATAGCCAGCCAATTGATTCTCGCATGGCTCGACCCTTAACGTTACGATTTTTTTTATATCTTATTCTACTTAATAAAAAAAAGTAAGTTTTATTATATACTCAATGTTTATTTTGTATGTGCATTTCGGAGTTGAAAACGACCATTACAATAACGGGTCTATAAAAAAGTATTGCGTATCATTATCTTATTATTATATACTTAATGTTTAATGTGTTTATTTTGTAATTAAGGTAATCACGAAATATATCATTATCACATACCCATTTTTAATAAATCTAATATCATTATACATTTTAGATTATAATAACGAATTAAAATTTTAATTTAATAAATTTATCTTTTGATAATAATTAGATTCAAGAGAAGATAGATAAAAATAAAAAGTGTTAGATTTCTAAAATGTTAAAAATTATAAGATAAATAAAATAATAAAATCGATGCAACTAATTAATGGAAAGTATACCTTTGAAAGAAGATGTTTGTGAAGAAAAAATGTAAAAATAAAGAAAAAATGTTGTGAAATCCTAAAACAAAAATAATTGTGATTTTTTATTTATTTATATAAATTGTATACCCTCTCAAATTCTGTAAAGAAAAATATATTGAAAGTTTTTCATATTGTAAGAATTATAGAAAAATAAAAAACTAAGTGATGAAATATTTATAATTCGTTTCTGATAAAAAATATAATATGTTGATTCATAAAATAAAAAAGTTAAATATGATAAAAGAATTTAATTCAAATGGGAACAAAAAAACCAATTCTTGAATATTTTACGAAAAATAGATTTATGAATAACAAATAATAAAATGTAAACCTCATTCAAATAAGAATAGGATAAAAATAATAATTTGAAAACATGTGATAAATGTAATTGGAAAAATATAAAAAAAGGAGAATCAAAATAAATAAATAAATAAGTGTTATGTTGATCTCTAAGTGTTCTCAATTTTATTTTATCTTGTTTTACTAGTGATTTAATCTTGTTTTCTATTTTTTAGTTTTGTTTCTTTTTCACATTGTAGTACGTATATGTATAAATATATGTTAATTTACTAAAATTTGTGTTTTACGTTGTATTTTTGTGAAGAATATTTGTTTAAAAAGTGATGCTTTTTGTTTGTTTTGGATGGGATAAAATGTCATAAATTTCAAAAAAGAATCGTGTGCTTAAAAGAAAATACCAATATACTTTCTGGATGAAATTACCATGTGATTTTTAACATCAAACATTCACGAAATTTAATTAGTAAACCACATGCGGAATATACACAATGTATAGATATATTTAATTACTATGGTTAATATTTTCGGAAAATAGTATTGAGTACTATTTTATTGATGATAATTAGTAAAATTGGCGAGTTTAAAACCCTGTTGGCAATCTAGAGTTATAAGTGACAGTTTAAGAACTTGGTAGAAAACTAAATAAATTAACATAGACATTAGTGTACAAAAGGATTATAAAAGCCATCAAATTAAGTAGTTCAATTATTGATGGGCCAGGGTAAATTTAAGGTGAAAAAGAAAACGAAGTGGAAGAAAATGCAAGTGGATTGAGCAAGGAGCCATGGACCCATTTAAAAGACGAATTTACTGCACCAATTATACTAACAAACTAAAAAAAAAGGTGAAAAATCAAAAAATGTTTGTGATTTGATCTCGTTTTTTTTTGTTTTTATCGTAATTATATCCTTCTACTTGCATAATATTAACTTTTACTCCCATATAGATGGTATTGACAGAAACAAAAATTACTCCTCTACTATTGTCTCAGAGGTTTTTTTTTCAACTTCGCAGACAGCTTTAAGATTAGCTTTTACTTTAGTTATAGTTACCGCACGGAAAATCACACATACACACACACAAATATTTGTGTGCAGTGCACGGAAAATCACACACACGCAGTCTATAATATATTTATACACACGAATATGTGTGTCAGTGTGCTCCGAACTAATTAATCTACTCGAAACACCTGTCTCATTTTCCAACGTGGCACTAATATACAAGATCTGGTGTTATATCTGTTTATTGCATGTAAATAAGAGTAAATAACCCCAGTGGTAGAAATAGTTGTTGATACTACATTTTTTTTTTGAACAAAAAAAAAAAAATACTACATTAATGGTATTAACTTAAAAAGGAGCTAGCTGATGAATCATACATTTAAAAAACAATGCTATTATTTTTTTCTAATTGAAGTGACGGTAAGGTCCGTAAGGGCATGTGCATTGGAGACTTTAAAAGTGGGTGTCTAAAAATTATTTTTTTGATTAAATTTAAATAAGTTTAATGTTTTAAGACACTTTAGTTATAAAGAGATGTGTAAAACCCAAAAATAAATCTTATATTAGACACTTTTTATCAGTTTTGGATATTTAATCTTAAAATTTATTATTTTAATAATGTTATTATATCTTTTAAAGTCTTCAATGTACGTGCCCTAAGGGTAGATATATAAAGTCTCGTGTTTTCAAGATTTTGTTATTTTTACTACTCACAGTGTTTATTAATTTTGTACGTTTATATGCTTTTGAAAACAATAAATAATGCTAGCATGTTTCTAAGAATATGAATAATTAAACCAGATCGATTAAATCAGTTTGTTTATCATTTCATATATATATACTTATCATACAAAAACTCTTTTTTGTTGTTGTTGAAAAAACTATATTTAGTTATGGTACGTTTTACATTGTTATCATTATACTGTTTTATTGATCAAATTTTCTTAGGAAAATTAAGCATTTTATTTTGTTTTTGTTGTCAGTTTGCCAATTGAATTTCAACTGGAAAACCACAAAACTACTTAATAATTTTCTTAGAATACTTTTGTCAAGAAAAAAATCTTTAAAGAACAACATCTCTGTCAATAATTTAAAATAATTCTGAATTGCGAAATGTGTGTACACTCTGTTACCAATCATATATATATGAATTGTAATGACTTTTTAATTTTCTTCGTGCAAGTTATCATATTAATATATAGTGGTTAGTATAATTAAAATTAAGTATATATATACCAGCAGATATCTATATTTTTAAAAGAAATTTGATTGACATCATCTATTTTATCTTATTACTGTTCTTATCCTTAATTATGCTATTTGTCTAGTTAAGTTTTTTTTTTAAAACCTGTCTGCCAAAAAATATTCCATGTATTCACATAAATGCACATATAGAGAGTACGTATGTATGGTATTAAATTTTTTTTCCTTCACACAGCATGAGATATATAACGGCGGATTTTGGATTTATGTAAGGTTGCTTCGCTGTCGTAATTTGTATCATCCCTTTTATATTAATCCTTTTTTATGGTTCAATCAAATTATGATTATGAATTATACGGTTTATGTGCGGTTCTTTTCGATGTAAAAAAACCGACAAAATTTTAAGTTGATATAAAATATAAATTTCCGTGGTTCGACTTGCGTAATGAATATTTACCACTAAGCCTAGATACAATGTGAATGTGAATGGATTGTTTGAGGACTCATGGGGATGATTAACGTGTCTACATCAGTCTATATATAATTATTATATGGTCTACGGTCTACCTAAATATCATGGAGCAAAATGTATATAATAATTAATTTGCACATAACAGACAAGGCTAGTTTTAAAATGGAAGCATTACTCAAGGAATCATAAATCACCCGGAGAATAAAAATATAGTTGTATAATTTAAAGAATAAAATAAATAAATAGATTCTGCTGCCAGAAGATTAAAAATGATACATACGGGTGTAAGGCTATCGATTAATTAAGTTAGAATAGAGAGATTGCCTAAATATTAAAGATTAAAGTTTCAACAAGTGAGAAAAGGGTTGATACAAGTGTGGGTCCACGTATTATGATTCATTAAAAACTTCAAAAGGGTAAATCTTGGGATTATTTTTTTAAAAGTTGGTAGATCCATATATATAAACTAAGATATATATGAGAAAAAAAAACAACCTAGTTATTTTCGACCTCCGTGAGACTAGGAGGGAAGAAATAAAGTGAAATTCAAAATTCACGACGAATATTGAATCATACAGTATGTATGTAATGTATAGTGGTCTTTATTTCATTGTGTCCCTTGTTGCAAAAAAATAAAAATAAATTTGATATTGTGTAAATGTGAATTGGTGATAATAGTAAAGAAGGATAGAGGACTAGGGGGTAAGAAAAAAAAAAGGAAAGTAAGGAGGGGTAGAAAAGGAAATATAGAAGATCACATGGGAAGGGGAAGGCATGTGGGTTATGAGTTATCTACGCCACTTTGATCTTCCCATGTGGTTTTACCGCTCAGTTTATCTGTCTCCAGCTCACCTTCTTTTTTTTTTTTTTTTTTTTTTTTTTTTTCTTTTTTTTTTTTTTTTTTTTTTTTTTAATCTCTCTATTTCTCTAATTAATTTTCGTTTTTTTTTTCTTTTCAGTGTTCAAGTTAAGCAAACACTGTTAAAATGTTAATAAACAATTCTACTTTCAAATTCAATAACATAACATTAAGGCCATTTTTATTGAGTCCTTCGTTAATTAAGAGAAACTTTTTGCAATGATAAAATGGATAAAGGAAATGAAAAGAAGAAAGGCAAAACAAAATCGAAAGATAAAAAGAGAGGAGAGGCTCTTGTGAATGTGGAAAGGGCAAAAGAGGTGAAAGAGGGGAAAAAACAAAGGCCACTTCACATTCTTCTTTTGCCTTTCTTTTTGAGAATTTCGATCACACATTTCATATTTTTACCTTTTTTTCCCTTCAATTTTTCAAATGACATAATGTCATGGCCTAACTTTTTCTTTACTAGCCCAAAACCACAATTTTTATGGGCCAAGCTTGTAGTTTATTTATTTATATGTATTTTCCTTTACTAGAGATTAATTCGCGCGTTGCGCGGTTTTATTTAATTTAAATTTGTATATTATATTTTCATATATTTATATTATTATTATGTTTATCTTTATTTTATATTTGGTTTTGTTTTGTTTTTTGTTTTTATT
Source organism: Alliaria petiolata (assembly GCA_020283515.1). Taxonomy (NCBI): domain Eukaryota; kingdom Viridiplantae; phylum Streptophyta; class Magnoliopsida; order Brassicales; family Brassicaceae; genus Alliaria; species Alliaria petiolata. The sequence goes on along the minus strand of JAHZTW010000003.1, from coordinate 1,314,808 downwards.
TTAGATGTTGTTTTAATTTTTTTATTATCCTAAAATATGTACACATATTATTATAACGTTATTTTCTTAATATAAATTGTGATGTGTTAATTGTTAAAAAACTTCCTCCTCTACTTATATGATGTTGTAAGTATATATGTCTCCCCACTCAATATATATCTATTCAAATTTTTTTATGTCCATTATTTCTAGCGAGATCAACATATTGAATTCACCATCAAACCTAGCCTGGAAATTTTGGGACTGATTTCTCGTTTCGTCCCTTACCCATCCCGAATTTTCCATCTATTCTCAATTCTGTTCAAAATAACTATATGTTTGGGATCATTCATTTTATTCAAACGGGTACAGAAAGAGTACGTGAGAGGAACGGATATGAGATCACGTACTCAAATTACCCATTTAAAAAAATCTAAATTTGAAACTCTATATATTTTCTCGATTCTTTTTTAAATTACCCGAATTTTCTTGAAATTTTCCAACTTATTACGATTTTTCCATAATTTTCCCAAAACTATCGGAAATATGTAAGTTGATCTTTACTCCAATTATTGAAATTTCGGAAACATATTTTAGGTTAAAAAATTTCCGAATCCGTCCCGTAACCCAAAAATTTCGTTCCGTTCTTATCGGATTCTCTTTTGAGAATTATTTTCCCAATTATTCGTTCCCGTTCCGTACCCATAAATTCTCGTCCTAAAACCTGAAATGCCCAGTGCTAATTCCATCCACTCTTTTTTTTTATTTCTTATTCAAAATAACACTTTATAAATTTTTATTCCAAAAAGCATTTCTAATTTATGTGTTTGTAGAATAAGTGTGTTTTTATTTTTAAATTTGGTTCTTGTTTGTTTTCTTAATTTTAAATAATATTTTCAGTTTTTTTTAATCTCAAAATATGTAAATCTATTGTGAAATTCTTTTCCTAATATAAATTTTCATATGTTAATTCTTAAAAAACTTTTTCTTATATTTATACGCTATTGTAAGTCTGTATATGTTTCCCCACTTAATATATATATTCAATTGGTTTCTTTTTTTCAGTCACTTATTTTTAGCGATATGAAGAAAGTTATTTCACCATTGATCTAATCCACTCTCTTTGTTTTTTTATATTTGAAATACATTATGATTTTTTTTGTAGAGAATTTATAGTTTTTGTTTTTTTAGATTAAGTATCTTTTTATTTTTTAATTAAATTGTGAAAGCCCAAAAATATATTTACCCAAAATATATAAAAGTCCATTTAAAAAATAAAAATTTGCTGATGTGGATGGCTTAGATGGAGAGAGGTTTGGCTAATTATATATATGATTTATTTCTAGAGTTCTATGAAACTCTACTCCATAAAATTGTTTTTCCAATCACAACTTTTGTTTTTCTTTTCCCTGAGACTAAAAGGCAGATTCAAATAGATTCTTCAATCACCTAAAAGCTCATGGCCTCCTAGCGTTAGAGAGAATCAGTTCCCAAAGAACGAAAATTTTGGAGCAATCTTAGTTTTGAGAAATTACTCTCCATCCTTGTCTCCTTCACTGACTCACTAATACTTACATGACATAACTCAGCATGTAGAACTTTACCTCAAACTTCAAATCTTAGCGAGGTGATTGAAGAAAAACATCAGAATCCTACATAACTAAGCATGTTATATATATATATGGAAATACATAACATCAGAAAATAATATTTACCTCAAACTTCAAATCTTAGCTATTTGAACTAAATTATGTTTAGTGCAAAGTTAAACAAACAATTACATACCGATTACTATTACCGCTTCTTGATTCAACCACAATGGTCTTAATCAATTTTGATCAACAAAAGCACAATTAAATGAGTTGATCCTTATGGTCGAAGCCATATGATAAGATCAAAAAAGTCTAATGCCCAAAACCTCATAATTTAACACCCAATTCTACTCGTTTCAATTCCAAAGTCATCCTTTCATTCTCAAGTTTCATCCTCATTCTTTCGAGCTTTTGGTCCTTTTTCTTACTAAACTTTTCCCACTTGATTCGTTGTCTCTCTAATTCCATCAGCTTAGCTTTGAAAAGTGTAGGTATTTTTTTTTTTTTATTGTTGAAATTCATATTTATTTTATAGTATATATTAAAAGGTAATATATCTTATTTTTATTTCCTTATTATTAATGACAACTGTCAAATTTTTTTTCTATATATTAGATTAATTTTTTTTCCAAATTCAAATGTTGATTTTCTATATAAAATTATTTTATATTATATTTGAGTATGCAAATGTGATTTTTTCTCTTTTCTTTTCATATAAGTTGGTTCACAATCTTACAATATTGAATATGAAAATTAGTGTTATTTAGTTCCCAAATTTGACTACAAAATAAGGTTTTTTTGGTCAACATTAACAGATGTAATTATGTGAAAAGACCCATTTTTTTAAGAGAAAAAGGTACAAAATTTGGCAATAAGTAGTTTATATATGGGGACTAAGTAATCTACTGGGCCTTGGCCCAGATAATTTAAAAAATCCTTTTCCTGGAACGAAACTTTAAAGTTTGTGGGTTTTAAATGTAGGAAATGCGGTCGTGCGGTCAGAGATTGTGTGTCTTGTTACGATTGGTCGGTTCAGAAACCCTCNGTAAGTGGGCCCGTTTGGTCTGGTGCTTTCCCTCCACATTTCGGGGAGTTAGTCGAGGAGAATGAATCACTTTTTGGTGAAAACAATAACAGTGCATCTTCCCTCATTTTCTCTCCTCTTTTTTCTTCTTCATTAGCCAATTGATTATTGTTGATATGATTTTTTGTAATTTTTGTGTAGCATCCTTTAAATTCACCGACAAAGTAAGAAATTTGTGGTTATAAAGGAATATGAGTGTGTGATTTGTTTGATAGCAATGCATAATTACATAGGATCTATAGCTCGTCTCGACATTGTCAAAGCAAATCGAGACCTTGGATTTGTGATGCATATGCCCAAGGATCAAGACACAAAGTTGTAGTTCAATTTTCCATACAAAATATATAATATCTTATCGTAGGTGTTTAATTGTATATGTCATTTGGATTTACGACATTGAACATCTGAACATCTCTTAGATTGGGGAAAAAAAAGTAGCCTCTTATATACGTACGTAATCTATCTTTGTGACGAATGACATATAACATTATATAAGACGAAGAATATTTCGGTTCATAAACCCTTTCTCCAAAAAAATAAAAATAAAATTGTTCACATAAAAAATTTCACATGTTGAAAGTTTGTTTATTGAAACGTCGTGTGATCTCGTTATAATACCACTTGAAATAGATCAGTCTAGTTAATTATTATTGGTGTTTTGAAAAATTGAAGGTTAAAATTGCTATAAGTAAATAGTATATTCCATATCACAAATGAAAAAAAAAAAAACTATAGTAAGGTTTTTGGTGAAAATGTTTTGGATAAAAATAATGTAAGAAGAGGGAATGCGATGATAGATTGTATGATTGGACTTTATAAAAATAAAATAAATGATGATTAAGGCAAATGCTTGAGAACAAAAAGAAAAGCTCCAAGGAAACATGGAAATCTACTTACTTTGTTGGTTGTTGTTGTGCATGGGCCCCTCTCTCTTTACCTATGATATATATATCTCCTCATTTCCTACCTTTTATATACACTTGTAATAATATAATAAACATTATTCATTTATTTTGTCAACTATTAATTCGCTTATACGAAAGTTCTCTCATTCATTGTGATTCTGCATGTCACCAAATGACAGAAATCAGAATCATAAATACTCCAAGACAACATAAACGTATTTTTCTTGTTACTCCTAAGAAAGCACCTATACATATATACACACATGCGACAATCCGTGATTCACTTTAATTACACTCATTCGATTATTTGCATTAGTAATATGCGAAAATCTTATTTATTGGACGACAATATATTGTTGGATACCTTGAAATCAGAATATGGATTGAAACCGATCCCTGGATACATATATAACTGAAATCGGGTCATTAGGGCCCATGAGAAGCAGTCTTTTGTTAACTGGGCCTACGAATCGATGAATTATCGGCCCGTTAAACCGGCGCGGAAAGAGAGATCATATACAGTTTATGTTGCCGGTACGGATCGGGTCCATGAAACGGGCCGGGTCCTCGAGATTCGGACCTTTAACTCATCAAGCTTTCGAGAGCGAAGAAAGGAATCAGAAATTTCGAGACACAAGGAATTGAAATCAAGTGATTTTGAGAATTTTGTATTCGAGAGAGATTCGACGCAGGAGAACGAGCGAGCTAGGGTTTTGTTGAATTTGAACCAGATAGAATCGGAGCTGTTCATTGAAATTAGGGCTCTTTTCCTCTTAATTTCCTTCTTGTTGTAGCTTGTGATCCCTCGATATCCTGTTTCTGTCGACTTCCATGGCGGATGGATACTGGAACCAGCAGCGACAGCAGCAGCAGCAGCATCCTCCAGGTGGTCCTCTGAAACGCCACCGTTCCGATTTCGGTAAGCTCCTTTCTCTTATTCTCGCTCGTTGGTTGTCGGTAGCTAGAAGAAGCACTATACGCAGTTTCAGCAACTCCTTGATTGAGGCCATAATTAAGCAGCTTGATCATAAACATAGGAGAAAGAAACACATGGAATAGTTTGCGTGAGATAGATAATGCCTGTCTTATAATAGCTCCAGATTCTGCATTTTTTTTTTATGTAGTTTCTCTGTTTCGTCTTTTCTCTAAGGAACCCAGGGATTTCATAGTTTACAAATCCATAGTTTGTGTAACAGACTTGTGAAAGAGTGAATTCACTTGTTATGTTTTATGTTTTTGCCGTCTTGTAGAAGCTCCACCATCTGCAATGCCTTCAGGGCATGAGATGCACGGTGGTTATTTCCGGCGGGATGAGGATCTCGATGTTCCCGATACCAGAACTATTGGGTCTGCTTATGATCGCTACCTCCAGAGCGTGGTACCATTCTTATTGATTCGTTTTGAAAATTTCCCGGTCCATTCTTCTTTCTTTGCTGACCTGATATTTTTTGTTTTGTTTTGTTTTGAAGCAAACACCTTCGGGAGAAGCAGGTCCTCGTAATGGTGTTGCCATGGGAAGACCAGGAGGTAACGGGCAATCCATGGGTGAGTTTATGATGAGACGCGGTGGAGTTCTCCCTCCAGACCACGGTCCAGATGGTCGTGCTATGGGTTTTGACCCACCAGAATCTGTTGATAGGCGTAACCGTGAACCACTCCCTCTACCTCCAGATGCATCCAACACTCTATATGTTGAAGGACTTCCTTCTAATTGCTCAAGGAGGGAAGTAGCTCGTATCCTATTTGATGACACTCTTTGACATGTTTTTTGTTTGCTTTCTTTTCTTGAAACCAATATATTTTTTCTTCCTTTAACTAACTTAACGAAAACAACCTTCCCTCCACTTTCCTTAACCGAAGTCTAGATATTTTTCGACCTTTTGTAGGATATAGAGAAGTGAGACTTGTGACCAAAGACTCCAAACATGTAAGATTCCTTGCTTCAAAGTTTGGATATTGTTGAAATCGTTTGTCCCAGAAATTTTATTACTTTGATAAACCTACTAAAAGGTTCATATTTATGGTTAATGCCAGCGGAATGGAGATCCTATTGTTCTTTGCTTTGTTGATTTTACAAACCCTGCCTGTGCAGCTACTGCTCTGAGCACCTTACAAGGTAAGGAATAAGCTTACGAGATCTCTTTCAACTTTATATTTGTCGTTTTCCTGGATTGTTAATCACCTTTATTTTAAATCTGTTTTCATTGTGCAACCTACCCTTTTCTGTTGGATTGTCTTTCGGTTAGTACATATTGTGATACATTGAGTTCGGTTTTGCAAAAGCGCAACCCTACTCTATGGCCCTGTGTGCTATAGACTGAGCCTTAAATCGCAATGCCCTCGTCCCTAAGCCATCAACACTATCCCCTATGCAGCTATGCTCTAAATCTCATGTTCTTTAAAAAACCAATACATTTCACAGGCTATCGAATGGATGAAAGCGAGCCTGATTCCAAGTTCTTACGGCTTCAGTTTTCAAGAAAACCAGGTTCAAGACCAGGACAACGAGGAAGAAGGTGATGACTCATGGACATTGCGGTACATCAACCAAATGGTAATTTTATTGTTTCTCGTCTGCTAGTTTTAACGGAAAGAGCTCTCATCCTTCTAGTAGAATCTCAATGAAACCGAACATTACATCACTTGTTGCATCGTTGAAGCAACCTGAATCGAGAGAAACAAAGATGCGTGGAGAGTGTAGAATATGAGACCTTAAAAGGCTATTTTTACATACATATATATTCCCTTCCTAGAATTCAAGCTCATATGTCCTGTTATAGAGCTGTGTTGTTGATATCAAAATGTTCATTACAAAAAGCTCGGTTTTAGATATGGATTGATCCTTGGTTTGATGGAATTTTTATATGAAGAGGATTTTCTATGGCTAATCAAACATTTCATTATTTGCTCTGCTTTCTCCATAAGTCTTCATTTGTTTGGCTTGTATTTTTTTTTTTTTTTTTACTTTGTTTTGGGTGTGTTCCTCTCCTATTTGTTTTCTCTTTCCATTTTGAAAAGGGTTTGTTTTCATTTTTATTTGTTTTTGGGGTCTTTCCTGTCTGTGTATTATATGAAGACGTGTTTGGGGGTGCTGTAGTCGGGGAAGACTTTGTGATATTTGAGATAAGTTTTTAATAGATTATTTATTTAAATCATTTTGTGGTCCGAATTATGTAATGTTATCTTGTTACATTCATTGTCTGAATGAGTAAACTTTCTGTACACTGGAACAAACAAAGAGACGTGATTGCTTTCGGGGTCATGTTTTTAAAGACAGCATGATTTAATTCGAAATTATTTTCTCTTTCTATTAGTAAATCAATTTTAGCCAACAGATGCCTTAAGGAGGAACCATGGCCACAACAATTTTACTGTCTTAAATCTACCACCCAACAAATAGCTCCATTTTTTACTCATTATATAATTTTTACCGTCTAAAAATCTTCCATCCAACACACATAGCTCCATTTGTGACTCAGAAAATAGATGAGGGATATCAATTACATTATCATTATCATCAATGTATTACGTGAAAAATAATAATTACTAATCTCTTTTGTCAAAGAGTCACCCCACAAAAACGTATTCCTTCTGTTTTTAATTAAGTGTCATTTGGAGAAAATGTATCTGGATGTATTAAACTCAAAACATATCCAGATACATCCAATTACATTGTAGATACATTTCTCCAAACGACACTTAAATCAAAACGGAGAGAATATATTCGAAGCAGATGCTCTTCTCTGCGTCTCTTTTCGTTTTACATATCAACTATCTTTCATGTTTGTTGATTGTTATCCTTTCACGATTTTTAACCTGTTAACATTACATCAATGTATTTAGCACAAAGAAAAAAAAAACATTATATCAATCCATTTTTTTGGTTGTTATTCAAATACTTGAAATTTGATTCTATTATTACTTATTTAAACCAGTTCGCTAAAATGAATTGCTAAGTTTGGATGTCACCTTTTTCAAAAAAATAAAAAAAAGTTTGGATGTCATTTAAATTCAACCCTAAACGAAGTTGTTTTAGTTTTTCACTTCTAAAACCAATTTTTTAATAAATAAACTAAATTTAATACGATACTATTTTAATAAATAAACCTAATACATAAAATTTAGAGATACACCATACATTTTTCTATCCGCCTAAGAAGTTTGGTAATTTTTTACGAAAATGAGGTAGTAAATATATATTTTTTGGATGAAATATTCAAATAAGCTAATAACATTTTTTTTTATGAATCGTGGGAGTTCCACATCTTTGGTACATAATTTCTTTCAGCATCCAAAATCAGCATTTATAAATTTCGATTTAAATAATAACCATATGTTCCAAATAAAATTTGAACCCAAATCATAAAAAACCCATCTTTTTATATTACCACCTCTTTGATAATAAGCTAATGACTTTGTATATTATTTTTGCTCTATACAGTATATACTTTTCCTTGTCGGTGATTAACGTATTCTTTTATGGTATCCAATAATTATTCTTGAGCTTTTTTTATTTTTGTGGCTGGACGAAAGACTAAAGTTTTTAGGGGATCGCTATTATTTACATTAAAAAACAAAAAGGGATGCATTTTGATGAAGAAAATTTTTTCTTTGTGAATTTTATAAAATATTGATTCAAGTGGATATAGTAGATCTATATAACATAATTATAGTCATAATATATCATAGCTCTAAGTATAAAAAAAAAAATACTTTAGCATAGTTCCAAGATGCAAAATATCTTCTTAGCTAATATTTCCAATAACATATTGTTTGCTCTTTTTGCTTGAAGCCTTAGAATTCCAATAACATATAGACGACTTTAAATTTTATGGGATTTCCGATTAGGCATCTTCTGTAAACTTAATTAGCGGCTGGAGCCAATGGGATTAAAAATCAAGCAAAGTTTATCTATGTTTACATTAATATGTCTATCAAAACTTCATTTCCCTAAATCAACAGAAACTCGTTGGGTAGCCCGTACCTACCAAATGTGTGTACATGTAGTGCATTTCACTATCGTTGAGTCTTTTCTCAGTTTATCAAAACCAAAAGAAACTTCGTTAGGTCTTGGTCTAATAGTCAGTAGTCACCAGTCAGTACCTACTAAATGTGTGCATGTAGTGCCTTTCACTATCGTTGAGACTTTCCTCGATTTACTTATAAATTTAAGACTTATGCAATACTAAACTGTTAACTTAATAATAATCATTGGGGTTTATTTTCTAGATAACAATATTTTAGGGAAATTTTGCAAAAATAATATGGTAGCATTTTCGTAAATAATTGGTGTTTTTTTATCACGTATGTTTAAAGCAATTGTAGTGGTCGAATTAGTTTGAATTAGATAGTTTGTGTGGATTAATGATTAAAATTATTAATCTAGGAGATTAAGAGATGAGGTCAATAGGAGATTAAGCGATGAGGTCAATAGTCAGGAAACAAAAAATAGTCAGGAAAAATTATTATGGAGAGCTAGTTCGGAGGGGCTAGCCAAGTCAACAACCCTAAATAAAATAACATGTCATTAGATAAAATAGCATGATATTTTCTTACACGTGATAAAATATACAACTTATTTTTCAATATGTCACTACGTTATATATGCAAATATTAAGTAAAATAAGATTTTTTACAATAATCGCAAGTGGAGACAACTATGAACTCGCAAAGCGATAGAAAACTAAAAAAAAAGGTTTAACAAGACGAAAACTTTTGTATCTAAGATTTTATTATTGACTGTGTGAATGATGTTTACAAACCCATATAACATATATAAGCACCAACATCCGATAAAACAAAAAAAAACAAAAATATATATATATATATATATATAATTTTAAATTTCTAATCGTATATTCTGGCCATTGCATTTTTTTGGGGGGCTAAAGAAATGCCACATTACAATACATTATCATATTTTATGTCGTTCAAAAAAACTACTGTAATTACCTAATCATTTTTTCTCGAATATGTATCTGCCTTTGTGTTTTATTACCTAAATTCTGAGAAATTTAATCACAACTTCTCTCATTAGTCATGATTGACTGTTGCTTAGTACACTACAACAAAAAGGTAATAAAAAAATATTTGTTTGTAAGTTTGTATACTTCAATTATGCTAAGTACGGTGCACAGTTATTAGCAACTAAGAAATTCTGATTTATATAATTTCAGATTACAAGCAATCATGCATTTTGGCAAACAGATAAGAAAATAAGAGGGACGAATTTTTCTTGAGAGAAGACAGAATCAAATAAAAGGATGAATAACAAAAAAACAAAAAATTTCAGAAAGACGTATAGAAGCCGCCTGACCCCCACGAAGCAATGAAGTCTACGAACCCCTTCCAATGCTTTCACACGGAAAATTTAGATTTATTTGGTACTAATATATTTTTTTGATTACAATGAAAAACAAATCTGATATAATCTTCTCGATAATTGGTTAAAACAAAAATCTATATGAGTTGACCCAAAAAAAAAAAGATTCTAAAGGAATGCAATATAATATAAGATGTGATAGGTAAAATACAAAGATTAAGTGCAGTAGATACGTTCAATATCTTATGGTTTCTATAGCTTAATTAGACCGATAACTACCATAAGCTCAGCTGTATGAATGTCATGATTCACTACAAAATAAGCCATTTAAAGTTTTTGTTCAGGTGAATATTCCCGTAATGGAGGGAGCCTTTTCACTAGCTTTAACGATTCTATATTTTTTTTTTTGCTAAAGGTCTATTCCAATTTTTATACGAAAAATCAATCAAGGGAAAAATACTCTCTACTTATACTTTTGCATGGGGTTTTGTTAAAAGTCATTGGTTTGTTTGGTAGATCATTATGAAAATCCAAGCACGTCTTCTTTTCTAATTTTTTTAGTATAATTATGAGTCTAAAGGAGAAAGCCTGTCTCTTATACACATCTAGATGTGTATAAGAGACAGGATTACTACCATAAGCTCAGCTGTATGAATGTCATGATTCACTACAAAATAAGCCATTTAAAGTTTTTGTTCAGGTGAATATTCCCTGTCTCTTATACACATCTAGATGTGTATAAGAGACAGGGTCTACTCCATTTTTTATACGAAAAATCAATCAAGGGAAAAATACTCTCTACTTATACTTTTGCATGGGGTTTTGTTAAAAGTCATTGGTTTGTTTGGTAGATCATTATGAAAATCCAAGCACGTCTTCTTTTCTAATTTTTTTAGTATAATTATGAGTCTAAAGGAGAAAGCAAACAAAGATAACACAAATATGTTGAAAGTTTTTCTACCAAAAGAGAAGTTTTAGTTTATATTTTCAAAATTAATGATGAATTTCTAATTTAAGTTTTCTGAACGAATGAGAGCCGATCAAGAATGTGTTATTTCTTGTCGGCATGGGATCAAGAATAATTTATGATTTAATAATAATATGAAACTCTTTACGCGATAACTGTTATTTCTTGTCGAAAGAATATGGTAATAACCTCATGTTGGAGAGGGGCTATATGGTTTCCGGTTTCAAAAAATTGTAAACCAACTGTTCGAAATTTATTGATTATGCTTTAACCAAAAAGAAATTTATTGATAATAACAAAAAAAAAACCCATCTGAAAATAAGATTTTTTTTTCATGTTATTGATGAAATCATGAAAACAAAAAGAGAGAAAGAATAACATTATATAGTTAAATTATATTTATATATCTCTGAATTTTATTAAGTAGTGATGTTTTGTTAAAATACACACATAAGAAAAACTTAGGGTCTGTCAAAAAAAAAAAACTTAGGGTATGTCACTAATATACTATATATTCACTCTTGCTTTATCATTACCTAATGTTATAATATTCAAAAATAAATTAGAAATGCAAGAAAAAAAAACCAAACATTACTTGGAAAAAGAAAGGACATCAATGATAACAGTGATAAACATTCCTTTTTTGTCGACAGTATATTAAATAAAGTTTGGTGGATGCATCAAATAAAGTTAATTTTTCGGTGAATAAAGAAAAATTGACGATATATTTGATGCATTCACCGAAAAATTAACTTTATTTGATGCATTCACCAAAAAATATAAAGAAATATATATATAAGAGTATCAATAAAGTTAATCCAATTGACGATTCTTGAGTATGCATGGTATTACAACAATACATGTTAAAACGGATTATCTATAACTTGTTAAACTTTTCGAAAAAAACGAAGATTGGTTGATTTTTACTTCAAAAATAGAAGAATATGAGCACCGATATTCTCAGTTTATTAAATTTTCGTTATCTTTTATGCTTTGTTGTTTAAATTTCTGAATTGATTCTCTTGTAAAATGGGCTCGATTTCATGTTTTTATTTTTTTCGATGTAAATTCAATGGTTTCAAATTACTAACCATAAAATTAATCTATTAAAAGTTTTAGACTAACGAATTAATATATAGAGAGATTTATATTGTCAAAAAAAAAATTGACGATTCCCTAGTACACATATTTCTTCTTCGTTTATTGGAATACATTAAGGTCGGACAAAGTGTGCACTACGACAAAAACAAATTCCATAGGTGTTTACCAGGGAATGGTAACAATTAATATGGTTGAATCGACGTGTGTTCTTTCTTTTTGATACATTTCGATTTGAATATACATATAATGAAGGTTTCAAAAAAAAAAACATATAATGAGATTATTATTTAAATTATTGATATGGATATATTATCTCCAAAGAGGAGATAAAAAACTAAAAAACCAACTAGCTTATGTAGCTAGTAGCTACGACCCACGTCGGATATTACATATTAACAATCAAATACGTATCCTTTTTGTTTATTTTTGTTTTCCGTGGTTGGCTTGGACTTTGAATCATCAAACGATGTTTCGCATTTACCTAATTACCTTACCAAATTAGTGACTTTTTTGAATAAAATTAACAATTTTGAACTTGAGAGATTCACACACACGTACGCTACTAAAACCATTTTTAAATTTTTTGTAATGTACACACATATATTGCCACTAAATGCAACTTTTTGATTGTTAAGTATACCTTTTTATTCTGGAACCAAAAAATCTAGTGACTAAAAAATATATATTTCAACAAAAAATCGAAGATATTTTTCAATAAGAAAAACCGAAATCAGCAAGGCAAAATCTTGCGCATGGGCTTCCACAGTTTACAGTTTTTGATATTGTGTTTTTCATATGCTTTTCGAACAAATCAAATAAGTTTGCTTAAATCAAATTATTAATGACGGTGAATATATTAAGTTTGTTTGACGTCAATTTCTTCAGCATCAAAATTGTCAAGATTAGTTATATAACTTTTGACGCTTAACCAAATAGTCAACTTTCGAGAAAGAAAAAAACTATATAGAGTGTTAAGTTGTTGATTTGTCTAAATCCTAATCCAGCTGGTTACTTACCCATTTGATAAAAATCACTCCAACCCCCCCTCCCTATTAAAATTCTATTATCCAAAATGTTTTACTGTATAATGTTGACCAAGCTTCGGCTATAGCTTATTAACTTATTTTCAAGAAGAAAATTGGCCTTGAATTGGATTATCCTCCACCTAGTATATTTATTTTCTAATCACCGGTTCGTGATAATATAATGTTATTATTCCCAATTTGTTAACATTATATATAAATTAAGATACAATGTATATTCGTTATCTTTCTCGTTGAGCTGTTTACATCATTTCAAAAGTAAGCATCTGTAAAAAAAAAAGTAAGCCTATCTCTCTCTTTTTTTCTTTCAAATGCTATTAAAACTTTTGACCATAACATTATTATATATCTTAATATGCATTTAGATTATATTTAATGTTGACTAAATAATAGTTAGCCATCGTCGGAGACAGATATTAATGCTTGTTTTCCTCTCTTTATGGACTGCGAGTTTGGCTATTCTGTCACATATTTTCTCCTTGGCTATTATCTTTTCATTTTAGCAACCCAAAAAAAAATAGAATAAGAGATTAGAAATTAATCTGAGTATAAGTAAAACCTATGTTGTATCTTGGACATACGTCTGTAACCTTTTAATCTAATATATATTCTGTCGACAAAGAAAACAAAAAATTAAAACGAAGAACGTGTGAAGCACTTTCTCCTTGAATCTTTGTTGTCTTTGAATCAAAGATTGACTGTCACCGGCACGAGATGAAATCCAGTACATGACGGACCACTTTCTCCTTCAATGTTCCTTCTACATTCAACTCGGCCGCCTATCTTTAAGACTTTAACGCGTTGCATTTTTTTTTTATGTCCAAAACAAAATAAAAACGAGAAATTTGTTTTTTCCTTTATTTTTGATCAATGTAGTTATTAGTTACGAGAAAACAAAAAAAATAGAAATCTCGATATAAAAATCTAAGTTTGTGATGAACATGTAGCTGATAAAAATACTTGTGATACTCCTTAAATACATGATTTTGGGTGTACTCCATGAAATCACCAACATGGCAGTACTTAATTTTATTAATAAAAAGAGGGACTTAAAGAAACGGAAAAACTTGAAACACAAAATAGTTTAAATCATTGCATGATAAGTATCCGTAAGACTGTTGTGGATCCTGCTAAAAACGTACATTTTAAGTTATTACTCGATTAAAAATGCTGCAAATGTGTACAAAATTTATTCAGTTTTTGTAGTCTTGTTGGTCAATAAATCTAACACTACAAACAAACAAAACAATGTTCAAATATTTAAAATATAGTGGTTTTTTCATATTGATCATATTACATGGTTTTGATCATTCTCCAAGTTTAATGTTTTGATAAATTATGTATCATAATAGTTCGTGTTTGTGTTATCGATATGATCCAAACCCGTATATTAATAATATGTATCGTAATAGTCCGTGTTAGTGTTATAGATACTAGCTAAGATCCAAACCCGTATATTGTATTTTGTGGAAAAAGAAAAAAAAAACATTTTGATAAAAGAAAATTGAAATTTAGTATTTTCCTGAGTCCATTTTACCAAATCCAGAATGTGTAAATTCTCTCGTACTTTCTATCTTTTAGGGTCACCTATCTTTTTACCATTTTCAAGAATAATGTCGGTCATTTTTGTTTCTTTAGTTCCTCTAATATCTCATGATAAAATTCTATTAGCTTTAGATTCAATGTTCTGTATATTATAATATGATATGTTCGGAACATGCAAAACATATCGATCAACGACGACCAAAATAATAGAAGGGGAAAAATAAACTCAATAATGAATCCCGAGAGAGACCAACCTTATTCTCTTTCTTTGTATTTTATATATTCATCAATCATTGTAGTTTTCTTACATATGACAAAAATGCCATTTACCACGAGAGGTAGAAGTTATAAAAAAATGAAATTGAAAAGCTATATAAAGGGTGAGAAGGGGAGAGAGTAAGAGCATCAAACACAAAGCGAAACACATAGAAAAATGGGTTTACCAATGGCCTCTTTGGCAGCAACTTTGCTTGTCTTAACATTCTCTCTTGGTTTTGTATCTGAAACCACCGCAAACTACTACTACTCTTCTCCTCCTCCACCGGTCAAACACTACACTCCTCCGGTTTACCAATCTCCACCACCACCGGTTAAGCACTACTCTCCCCCTCCGGTTTACAAATCTCCACCTCCACCAAAGAAGGACTACGAGTACAAATCTCCTCCTCCACCGGTTAAGCACTACTCTCCTCCCCCAGTTTACAAATCTCCACCTCCACCAAAGAAGGACTACGAGTACAAATCCCCTCCACCACCGGTTAAGCATTACTCCCCTCCTCCGGTTTACAAGTCTCCTCCTCCACCCAAGAAACACTACGAGTACAAATCTCCTCCTCCACCGGTTTACAAGTCTCCTCCTCCTCCGGTTTACCACTCTCCTCCACCACCTAAAAAGCATTACGAGTACAAATCTCCTCCTCCACCGGTTTATCAGTCTCCTCCTCCTCCGGTTTACCAGTCTCCCCCTCCACCCAAGAAACACTACGAGTACAAATCACCTCCTCCACCGGTTTACAAGTCTCCCCCTCCTCCGGTTTACCACTCTCCTCCACCACCTAAAAAGCATTACGAGTACAAATCTCCTCCTCCACCGGTTTACCAGTCTCCTCCTCCTCCGGTTTACCATTCTCCCCCACCACCCAAAAAACATTACGAGTACAAATCACCTCCACCACCAGTTTACCAGTCTCCCCCTCCTCCGGTTTACCACTCTCCTCCCCCACCCAAGAAGCATTACGAGTACAAATCTCCTCCTCCACCAGTTTACCAGTCTCCTCCTCCTCCGGTTTACCATTCTCCCCCACCACCTAAGAAACATTACGAGTACAAATCTCCTCCTCCTCCGGTTTACCAGTCTCCTCCCCCTCCGGTTTACCACTCTCCCCCACCACCAAAGAAGCACTACGAATACAAATCCCCTCCTCCTCCCGTCCACTCTCCTCCTCCACCGGTTCACTACTCACCTCCACACCAACCCTACCTTTACAAATCTCCACCTCCTCCACACCACTACTAGATAAACTAATCGTCGACTCATGGTAATTATCATTTCTCATACTTACAATATGGTACACCACAAATCAAGTTACAGTTGCTTATTTCATACGTTTACATATATTCTTGCAGGAGTTGACGACAGTATACAAGAAAACAAAGAATCTTTTGGTGACATAATAAAAGACACAAGATCATTAAGAGAGAATCGAAACGGATATATGTTCTAAAGAGAAAGTTTCCCATTTAAAGTGTTTTTTTTTTTTCCCCATAAATAAAACTTCAAACATGTTGATGAGTGGTCCCTTCATGCATGCAAATTAGTCATATGTTTGTAAGGTCAAGTCCTGTTTTCTCCAAATTCTTCAATTTCAAAGTTTGGTTGTTTAATTAAATAAAAGTATAAGTTTCTTTTCATTTCCACTGCTCCACTAAGTATCATTACTAATTTTAATCGGCTGCTATGAAATCCTCTAAATAATTATTATATTAATTTTAATTAGCTATATTATACATGATTTGTAATATATATATAAACTAGGTGATATATAAATTAGCTATATTATCAGACGATCTAGTTGAACTGGTCAACAGTCGTCGTACTTCTGAGCAATAAATAAGTGTTGTACGGTTTGACCCCAAAAAAAAAAAGTGTTGTACAAGTACAACTTCTTAAGTCTAAATTTGAACCAGAGAAAAAAACCCGAGTTTGTTGGCGGTAAAAGACGATAATGCCCTGAGCTCAACGGCCCTAACAACCGTTGGTAAATAAATATTACAGGATTGCCGTTGACTTATATTTTTTTTTTTTTGAATTATCCACAGTTTCCCAAAGGTTTTCTAGATCTAAGAACTAATCTGTGCCCCCGGCGATGCCGAAATATAAATTCCCCGTTGACTTATATGCCGTTTTGACAAAAATGTATTCGTTGTTCTTTTCAAATGCTTCTTTCTTCGGTAATTTCGTATTTTGGATTCAACATGTTATTTGCATTTACTTAAATCCTTGTGCTTGGAATATATTATATCAAATTTGCATTTACTTACGGAAATGTAATAATTTCATTCAATTATTCATACAAAACGAGTGGTGGTTGAAAATTTGCAGTTTAAAAAGGAAAAAAATTATCCCTTTGTTTTGTTAATTTTTGAAAGTGTTGATAGTCATTCTTGATTTTTTGAACGGAACCGAACACGTTCGGTACCTAAGATAACGTTCTGAGATTCTACCGAACGCGTTCGATTTTCATTGGATAAAGTTCGGTGAAATCTGAAATTCTACCGAACGCTTTCGGAGATTCGAACGTGTTTGATCAAGTGAGATCGTATGAACGCTATTGTCATCGATCATAATTGTTTCTGGTGGTGATCATGATCGATTCGAATTGTTTCAGCAACTCAACACTTTCAAAAATTTACAAAACACGGGATAATAATTTTTTTCCTTTTTAAACACCAAATTTTCATTAAAAAATAACTTATTTAAACAGCAGATTTTCATTGTCTTGATTCGGGTTTACTTAATCCGATGTTAAGGTTTAGTCCGAACGAAATACAAAACAATCCGAATCCGTTCGGTAAAATATATGAATGTTATCCATTGAAAACCGAACGCGTTCGGTAGAGTTTCAGATTTTACTTAATTCGGGTTGAGTTGCTGAAACAATTCGATGTTCTTGGTGTTTTGAACGGAACCGAACACGTTCGGAACCTAAGATAACGTACTGAGATTCTACCGAACGGGTTTGTTTTCATTGGATAACGTTTGGTGAAATCTGAAATTCTACCAATCTCACTTGATCGCCGATCGTCATGATCAGTCAAAAATCAAGCACGTTCGAATATCCGAAAGGTAAGCAAATGAATTTGTTTTTTTTTGTTAGTGTCTTGCTCAAGGTTCCTTTTTGCGTTTTAAAAAATAAATAAACTATGACCCCTTGTTTTGTTAATTTTTGAAAGTTTTGATAGTCATTCTTGGTTTTTTGAACGTAACCGAACACGTTCGGCACCTAAGATAACGTTCTGAGATTCTACCGAATGCGTTCGGTTTTCATTGGATAACGTTTAGTAAAATCTGAAATTCTACCGAACGCGTTCGGTTTTCATTGGATAATGTTCGGTAAAATCTGAGATTCTACCGAACGCGTTTGGTTTTTATTGGATAACGTTTAAATATTTTACCGAACGTGTTCGGATTATTTTCTATTTCGTTCGGACTAAACCAGAACATCGGATTAAGTAAACCCGAATCAAGACATTGAAAATCTGCTGTTTAAGTAATTTCTTTTTAATGAAAAATTGCTCTTTAAAAAGGAAAAACATTATTATCCCGTGTTTTGTTAATTTTTGAAAGTGTTGAGTTGCTGAAACAATTCGAATCGATCATGATCACGACCAGAAACAATTATGATCGATGACAACAGTGTTCATACGATCTCACTTGATCGCCGATCGTCATGATCAGTTAAAAATCAAGCACGTTCGAATATCCGAAAGGTAAACAAATGAATTTGTTTTTTTTTGTTAGTGCCTTGCTCATGGTTCCTTTTTGCGGTTTAAAAAGGAAATAAATTATGACCCCTTGTTTTGTTAATTTTTGAAAGTGTTGATAGTCATTCTTGATTTTTTGAACGGAACCGAACACGTTCGGCACCTAAGATAACGTTCTGAGATTCTACCGAACGCGTTCGATTTTCATTGGATAACGTTCGGTAAAGTCTGAGATTCTACCGAACGTATTCGGTTTTCATTGGATAACGTTCGGTAAAATCTGAAATTCTACCGAACGCGTTCGGTTTTCATTGGATAACGTTCAGATATTTTACCGAACGGGTTCGGATTGTTTTGTATTTCGTTCGGACTAAACCAGAACATCGGATTAAGTAAACCCGAATCAAGACATTGAAAATCTGCTGTTTAAGTAAGTTATTTTTTAATGAAAATTTGCTGTTTAAAAAGGAAAAAAATTATTATCCCGTGTTTTGTTAATTTTTGAAAGTGTTGAGTTGCTGAAACAATTCGAATCGATCATGATCACGACCAGAAACAATTATGATCGATGACAACAGTGTTCATACGATCTCACTTGATCGCCGATCGTCATGATCAGTCAAAAATAAAGCACGTTCGAATATCCGAAAGGTAAGCAAATGAAATTTTTTTTTTTAGTGCCTTGCTCACGGTTCCTTTTTGCGGTTTAAAAATGAAATAACTTATGACCCCTTGTTTTGTTAATTTTTGAAAGTGCTGATAGTCATTCTTGGTTTTTTGAACGGAACCAAACACGTTCGACACCAAAGATAACGTTCTGAGATTCTACCGAACGCGTTCGGTTTTCATTGAATAACGTTCGGTAAAATTTGAGATTCTCCAGAACGCGTTCGGTTTTCATTGGATAACGTTCATATATTTTACCGAACGGGTTCGGATTGTTTTGTATTTCGTTTGGACCAAACCAGAACATCGGATTAAGTAACCCGAATCAAGACATTGAAAATCTGCTGTTTAAGTAAGTTATTTTTTAATGAAAATTTATTGTTTAAAAAGGAAAAAAATTATTATCCCGTGTTTTGTTAATTTTTGAAAGTGTTGAGTTGCTGAAACAATTCGAATCGATCATGATCACGACCACAAACAATTATGATCGATGACAACAGTGTTCATACGATCTCACTTGATCGCTGATCGTCATGATCAGTTAAAAATCAAACACGTTCGAATATCCGAAAGGTAAACAAATGAATTTGTTTTTTTTTGTTAGTGCCTTGCTCACGGTTCCTTTTTGCGGTTTAAAAAGGAAATAAATTATGACCCCTTGTTTTGTTAATTTTTGAAAGTGTTGATAGTCATTCTTGGTTTTTTGAACGGAACCGAACACGTTCGGCACCTAAGATAACGTTCTGAGATTCTACCGAACGCGTTCGGTTTTCATTAGATAACGTTCGGTGAAACCTGAAATTCTACCGATCTCACTTGATCGCCGATCGTCATGATCTGTAAAAAATCAAACACGTTCGAATATCCGAAAGGTAAGCAAATGAATTTGTCTTTTTTGTTAGTGTCTTGCTCACGGTTCCTTTTTGCGGTTTAAAAAGGAAATAAATTATGACCCCTTGTTTTGTTAATTTCTTAAAGTGTTGATAGTCATTCTTGATTTTTTGAACGGAACCGAACACGTTCGGCACCTAAGATAATGTTCTGAGATTCTACCGAACGCGTTCGGTTTTCATTGGATAACGTTCTGTGAAATTTGAAATTCTACCGAACGCGTTCGGTTTTCATCGGATAACGTTCGGTAAAATCTGAAATTCTACCGAACGCGTTCGGTTTTTATTGGATAACGTTCTGATATTTTACCGAACGGGTTCGGATTGTTTTGTATTTCGTTCGGACTAAACCAGAACATCGGATTAAGTAAACCCGAATCAAGACACTGAAAATCTGCTGTTTAAGTAAGTTATTTTTTAATGAAAATTTGCTGTTTAAAAAGGAAAAAAATTATTATCCCGTGTTTTGTTAATTTTTGAAAGTGTTGAGTTGCTGAAACTATTCGAATCGATCATGATCACGACCAGAAACAATTATGATCGATGACAAGAGTGTTCATACGATCTCACTTGATCGCCGATCATCATGATCAGTCAAAAATAAAACACGTTCGAATATCCGAAAGGTAAGCAAATGAATTTGTTTTTTTTTTGTTAGTTCCTTGCTCACAGTTCTTTTTTGCGGTTTAAAAAGAAAATAAATTATGACCCCTTGTTTTGTTAATTTTTGAGAGTGTTGATAGTCATTCTTGGTTTTTTGAACGGAACCGAACACGTTCGGCACCTAAGATAACGTTCTGGGGTTTTACCGAAAGCGTTTGGTTTTCATTGGATAACGTTCGGTAAAATCTGAAATTCTATTACCGAACGTGTTCGAATTGTTTTGTATTTCGTTCGAACTAAACCAGAACATCGAATTAAGTAAACACGAATCAGGACATTGAAAATCTGCTGTTTAAGTAAGTTATTTTTAATGAAAATTTGCTGTTTAAAAAGGAAAAAAATTATTATCCCGTGTTTTGTTAATTTTTGAAAGTGTTGAGTTGCTGAAACAATTCGAATCGATCATGATCACGACTAGAAACAATTATGATCGATGACAACAGTGTTCATACGATCTCACTTGATCGCCGATCATCATGATCAGTCAAAAATCAAACACGTTCGAATATCCGAAAGGTAAGCCAATGAATTTGTTTTTTTTTGTTAGTGCCTTGGTCACGGTTTCTTTTTGCGGTTTAAAAAGGAAATAAATTATGACCCCTTGTTTTGTTAATTTTTGAAAGTGTTGATAGTCATTCTTGGTTTTTTGAACGAAACCAAACACGTTCGGCACCTAAGATAACGTTCTGAGATTCTACCGAACGCGTTCGGTTTTCATTAGATAAAGTTCATATATTTTACCGAACGGGTTCGCATTGTTTTGTATTTTTTTCAGACTAAACCAGAACATCGAATTCACCAAACCAAAATCATCATTGAAAATCTGATGTTTAAGTAAGTTATTTTTAATGAAAATTTGCTGTTTAAAAAGGAAAAAAAATTATTATCCCGTGTTTTGTTAATTTTTGAAAGTGTTTAGTTGCTTAAACAATTCGAATCATGATCACAACCAAAAACAATTATGATCGATGACAACAGTATTCATACGACCTCACTTGATCGCCGATCATCATGATCAATCAAAAATCAAACACGTTCGAATATCCGAAAGGTAAGCCAATGAATTTGTTTTTTTTTGTTAATGCCTTGCTCACGGTTCCTTTTTGCGGTTTAAAAAGGAAATAAATTATGACCCCTTGTTTTGTTAATTTTTGAAAGTGTTGATAGTCATTCTTGGTTTTTTGAACGGAATCGAACACGTTCGGCACCTAAGATAACGTTCTGAAATTCTACCGAACGCGTTCGATTTTCATTGGATAACGTTCGGTGAAATCTGAAATTAACAAATCCTCTAAATAATTATTATATTAATTTTAATTATCTATATTATACATGATTTGTAATATACTCTCTCCGTTTCACAAAGAGTGTCATTTTAAGGTTTTGTTTTTGTTTCACAAAGAGTGTCACTTTGTATTTTCAATGCAATTTTTAAAACAAAAATCCAGTTTTGACCTTGTAATATTGATGTATTAATTAGAAAGAGAAATGAGTTTAGTGTATTAATAAGGGGTAGAATAGGATTTTTATCAATTTTTTTAATATGTGTGAAAAAGAATAGAATGACACTCTTTGTGAAACAGAGAAAGTATATATAAACTAGGTGATATATAAATTAGCTATGAACTGGTCAACAGTCGTCGTACTTCTGAGCAATAAATAAGTGTTGTACGGATTGACTCCAAAAAAAAAAAAAAATTGTTGTACAACAGTACAAGTACAACTTCTTAAGTCTAAATTTGAATTAGAGAAGAAAAAAACCCGAGTTTGTTGGCGGTAAAAGACGATAATGCTCTGAGCTCAACGGCTCTAACATTAAACAACCGTTGGTAAATAAATATTACAGGATTGCCGTTGACTTATATGCCGTTTTGACAAAAATATATTCGTTGTTCTTTTCAAATGCTTCTTTCTTCTGTAATTTCGTATTTTGGATTCAACATGTTGTTTGCATTTACTTAAATCCTTGTGCTTGGAATATATTATATCAAATTCGCATTTACTTACGGAAATGTAATAATTTCATTCAATTATTCATACAAAACGAGTGGTGGTATATTTCTTGCATTATTGATTACCTAAGCTATTTGGGAAAAAAGTAGGCAGGTCTTCATGCTTTTTTCTTGACTTGCAATTATTTACGTTGTCAGAGAGAAAAATTAAGAATACGGAGTACTAACTAACTTGGCTATTGCAAAATTAATAGTTATGTAAGAAGACATAATCTATATACAAATCGACATGTTTTTGCGTTTATTATATCTTATTATATCTTAAATTTATTGTTTCCCAAATTATATGTTTTCTCCGGATTTAGTCCTTCTTTTATATCTTTTCACGCTTTACGTACATTATTAATCAGGTCAACTATTTGAATTATTGGGATCCTTCTTGCCGCTGTTCTTGACAGTTGACACTACCCTCCATCAGGTTTCACACCTGCTCCTCTATATCCCTCTACCGTTCACAACGGAGATTCACGTTACATACCGATATTAGGGCTGGACAAAATATCCGTTATATTTAATTTGATCTGTTATTTGCTTCGATTCGATTCGAAAAATCCGGATATCCGTAATTGTATGGAGCAAAGCAAATAGTAGAAATCAATATCCGTTGAAAACGGAGCAAATCACAAATACTAAAATTTTAAGAGACGGATATCCGATCCGCTCCGTTATATGTATATATATGTATATGTATATAAACAATTATATATATTATATAATTTTTATATGTATATATAAGTTTTTGTGAATTTCTATTTATATATTAGTTATTTTAATACTGAAATTTAACAAATTAAAAAGAATTTTTTTTTATATAGAAAATTTTTTCAGTTATAAGTTAAATTTTTATTTTTATTTTTAATTATTTTTTTAATATATTACTTGATAGTTTAGATAAAAATCTATATTTTTCATAAAAAATATGTATTTTTATTTTTTTGTTTGTATTAAAAGGATCAAACTAAACATGGGCAAATATCCGTAAATATCCACAAATATCTGTAAATTTTTTTAATATCCGGATTTTCGAATATCCGTATATTTCCGGAGCAAATCAAATCATAAAATTAGATATCCGGTAAAAACGGAACAAATCACAAATACTAAAAAAATTCCGGATATCCGATCCGCGCTCAGGACTAACCGACATAAATATTTTTATGTAGAGAACGAATAAAGCGCGAGAAAGTTTTGGAGAAAAGAATAAAAAAATGGTTGGTTTGATCACTAGAAAGATCTTTAACCGTTGCTTATAATCTCTGAAAAAAAAAAAATAATAAGGGTTCAATAATTGGTCTTAGACTCTTGATAAAGAGTGGACGAAACAGTGGTTCTCACTAATTTTCGTTTGATGTTTTTTTTTCCCTAATGAAAATCAAACCAAAAACCTGAATAATTCAAGACGAGCCGAATACCGAAATCGCCATTCCTAATATAAGCCCAATAAGTCTTTACCAGAGTCCAATAAATCTTTCTCAATTTGATGGTGATGATTTTGTTACATCGTCTACAGACCGAACATAACGGTTCATGACATATGCATGGGCTATGGCCCCCATTTTTAACTTTGCGAATGGCATAAAATATTATTAGTACTTATTAGCAAAAAACTGCATCATCAAGCACGTTCCTTCAGTTTCAAGCTAATGATATCATCAATTCATCATATGCATAAACAATGTATGAAGTATATATTTTTTAAAATCAAACATACATATGATTGGTGTTAGAGTTGACTAAGAAGGAGATTAGTTTCAATTGCTTGGTGTTGGTGACATCAAAAGCACCTCTTTTTCTTAACGATCCTCTCCATACGGATAGATAGTACAAAGTAAAGTACACGAGTACAATCGTGATCAATCACAATTAAGAAACCAGAGCAGATATGAGAAAGCTTGAAGCTTGAGGCAACTTAAACTTTAATTCAGGACCAACAAATGAACAGATGATCGTTTTCATAATTCTCAAGACCATTTGAAAGAGATATAGTATAGCTCTATAAGCACATTCCGTTAAACAGTCTTACCAAAGTCTGGATTTTTAGAACAACACAAAGCACAATGACAACAGAGAAACAGCTTTTCAAAGAACACAAAACAATAAACAAAGCACAAACAATCATAGAAATCAGCAAAACAATTTTGGGTAAACAGAGATCAAGAGTTTCCTATGAGATGGAAAGAACACAAACGGACCTTTCCTTTCATGGCATCATCGTAAGCTTAGCATCGAACACAAACCCTCGACACAATCCATCTGCATAACCAGGGACACCATCAATCCATCTCCATCCTTCCCAGCAATCCCACATCGCAAGCTTCCCCATCCTTTTAGCAGAGAAGTAAACCCTATCTCCACCTCCAAAAACTTTGAACTTACTCGATTCTTGAAACCCTCTGTACATATCTACAGGCATCCTACCTGCTTCTTCCCACTCCAAGCTCTCTAAATCAAGCCTAAGTATCAGGATCGTTGAACAGGCCGGGTTCAACGAGAAGGTCGATTTCAGGCCACCGATCATCAGAAGTTTAGAGTCGCCGTTTCCTCGCAACAAACGCGGCCGTTTGATGATATCGAAGATATCCCCCCATTCGTGTTTCTCCAGGCAAATCCAATTGGTGTGAGTGATTGTGAGGTTCGTCAATTTACACGAGAAAAGCTTCCATTGGCTTCTCCATGGAGATCCGACATCGCACAAGGCGAAAACCGAGCTCGACATCAACACGGGGCTTCTAGGCTTCGACGGTAGATTCGACGAGAACTTGAGCCACTGGTTAGCAATCACCGTACCTGAGTAATAGAGAGCGGCGAGCTCGGTGAGCACCATGACCCGATTAACCGAATCGACAAGAACGGTGCCGTGCCGTGACCAAGCCGAACCTAGCTGAGGCAAGACCTTGAACTGACGAGTGAGCGGATTGCAGGCGACGAGGGATTTGCTAGACTCGGCCGAGTCAATCGAGTCTCCCCAGAGGTAGATCAACCCGCTCGAAGACGCTACAGGCTGCGGCAATCGGAAAGGGAGGAAATCGAGATTGAATCTGAACCACTGATTCTCCTCTGGATCGTACACATGGATGTACGGCCGGGTGTTCGCCGAGGCGTGGCCTCCGTGACGGTGGCTGTGGTGATGCGGAGGCCGGAGAGCGAGTAGGTTCAGCGGGGGACGAGTGGAAATGATCTCCGTGAAGCACTGAGAGGTCAAGAGCTGGTTAAAGAACTTACAAACAGATCTGCAGATCATGATCTGACGGAGAGAAAGAGACGAGAAGATCTGGTGGAGCGAATCCGGCGGGAGACGGTTGATCGGCGACGACTCCATAACGAATGTCTCCTCCGTTAGTTTACGGCGGCGGCGGCGGCGGACGGAATCGTGATTCCTCGAAAGGCGAAAGGGTAAAATCGGAATTGTCAGCGAAGTCGCGTCCTCTGCGTTGTCATTGGTTGCGATTTTCGGTATCGGAATGGGAGTAGTGAAGAAAATGGAATAATTTTTTATAGTTCCGATTTTGTCCCTCGCCTAATGGGCTGACTCACCTACTTGTCTGGTTATCATTGAAAATTTTCATAGACTATTATATTTTTTCTTTATTATTTTTTTTTGTTAAAAGTATATTATCAGAAAGACTCGACGACATACGAATGTTTCAAATATTATTTAGAAATTCTAATACGTTAAATTATCTTAATTGTGCGAATAAAACTAACTGTCTGAAAAAAACAAGTTTGCTATTGTCGACCTCGTTGGTTAATCGGGTCGGTCCAAAACAATTGTCGGCTTCTTTATCAGAGAGATCAGTTTAGGTGGACCCCATTTCCAAATTTGAGTTTTGTATCAATCAAAAAGTCAAATTATACAAGGGCTCGGAAATCGAAATTCGTTAACAGTAATTGAAGATTTAAAAGTTCTAATATCAGAAGAAAAAACTACTGCACATAATAAACTCTTTTTTTGCTGTAAAAAAAAATAATAATAATAAAACTACTCTTCTTTTTTTTTGTGCAAATAGGCAAAGATTAATTAACTCAAACGCTAGTTATATTCAATATTCAGTAATCCAAGTGGAGGCTATTTGGTGGTATTTTAAAGTGGAGGCAATTTGGTGGTAATTTAAACCGGTTTCGTTGGGCTGGGCTTGGGCCGTTTTCAAATAGTGACTGAGAAGGGCTCGACGGTTCATGTGGCCTCCAAAGTGAAATGTTATATAAGTGTAGGGACATTTTGTCCACAAAGAAAAAGGGTAGGGACATTATTAAACACACTTGTTTGTATCGATTTTTTTTTTTTTTGGTATCGATTATTACAATTAATATTTATATTTATGTGAATTTGTGTATGTGCAGGGAAGGCAAAAATATCATTTGACCACTGCAAGAATTTGTGTACGTTTCGATACGATTGGAATGCATGTTTTATGGACTGCGGAGACGCTGGCTTCGGAGGCGCAGTATGTGCTTCTCCTTCTTCTGGAGCTCCTCAGAGATGTTGTTGCCAAAAAGATGTAATTTCCCCCAAAAGTACTACAAACTCAATCTTCTCTCCTTAATGAGGATTAGGAATTTAAATATTGTAATAAAAGCATGGAATAAATATATAAAAAAAAACTCATTTATAATAATACTGCATATTTTGTTTTTTTAGACAATTATTATAAAACATATTTTTGTTTTATCAAATGTAACCAACTCTTTCCAATCTTAAAAAAATTAACACGTGTACACTTATAAATTAACAAACAAAAACTCAATATTTAACAAAATGAAGATGCATCATTTAACTGGCAAATCTAGCACAGAAATGGAACTTGGTGTCCTGAAGGACGATTCCGATTCGGAGGCTCGAAACTACAAGTTCTCATGCTAGAACGGAATTGTTGTTCTTGTTAACGTTAACTGTTGTCACGTTAACAATTGTCGCGGGCTCTCATGTGTATCTTAGTAGTTAGTACTCATGTTATCCGTTTCGGTTGGACTCTCAGTTACGACCCTTGTGCTGACTATAAATGTTAGTTTCTGATACATTTCTGGATCGGACTTTATTTTTAAAAAAATCTTACAATATCTGAAACTGAAATGTTACTTATTTATTCAACTTATATTAATAATATTTTTTTCTTTCTAGTAAAAAAATAGAGAATCAGATGGAGATATTATAGATTGTATCAATATGAAAAAGTAGTCTACTTCTAACCCTCCACTTCTTTAAAATTATTAAATTCATGTATTTTTAGCTCCTTTTTATTTAATGTACCCGTAGTTAAAATTGGATTTTAAGTCATTTGTTTTAAGTTTTAATTAGTTAAATAATAACTGAATAATATTTCTATTAAACACGTGCTTTACAAAAACTAATAATCTATTTATTTTAATATAAACATAATATGTGTCAAGTCAATCGATTAAATTTTGATAACGTGTGATTTTGAAATTCGGAATCAATGTTTTATTAAGTCATTACATTTTTTGTTTTGTATTTTTTTCTTATATTTTGCTTAATTTTTCTTTTGCTTTGATTGTTGTTTACTCTACTTTGCTTATCGTTTGTTTATATTTTGCTTAATTTTATTTATGTTATACGGATGATTCCTATTTGAATCAACATGTTTTTGGTATATGACTCCGTCCCAAATTTATAATTCTTCGATTACGTTTCTTATAACACACCTGGATGCGGATAATAGTAGAGCATAACATGGATTAGATACAACAAAACTGGAAAATCAAATGTTGTTCAAGCTGGGGATTAAGTTTTATATGGAACTATAGTATTTTGGTCTTAAAAAATACAAACACTCACTACAAGGAGATAAAATATGAAAAATGTTAGAAGCAAACTACAAAAAGACATTTTTATTAGACATACATTGTATCTTCGTACCATCTGTCGTTTGTTCACTTGGTCAAACATTGCTGCTCAAAGCAACAATCTTGCAAAGGAATCAATTGTGCAGCTAGATGACTCTCACGATTCAACAATGAAGAAAAAGAAAAAACCTAAAATAACAAAAAAAGACCGAAATAAAATAGAAAATCATAGAATCTATGTGAACCGTTCCCGCATGCTCAGGTCCCCCGTATGAGAAGCTGGTATTGCTGAACTTCTTGATGCTGTAGTGATCGGGGTTCGTCGCTCCTACTTTAAGATCGTTGACTGATTGAAAACTTCTTATGTTAACCGCAATCTGCAGATCCCGCATGTAAGCGGTTTTGGTGTTTCCCGGAAGATATCCGATCCCATCTGGGTAGTCGTGTATGGGCCGAAGATGTTGGTGTTTAAGATTTCACCGCTCCACTTTATCTTTGTTGCATAGTTAGTAAGTAAAGATTTTTGTTGGCATGTAACCAACTGGCGCTATAAGATTGATTTTAAGAATTTTAAGGATATAGGTAATATTTTGAAAGTTTTGTTTCATGTATTAATTTGTTTAAAAATCATATCTCAATAAAAAAGATTTTAATGCAATCATAGAATTCTTAAAACTCAATAAGAATGTCAGAATCCATCAACCAATAACAATATATTTTGAAAATTTTAACAATTTTTAAAAATATATCTCCCAATTCTTGAAATTTTCAACCAATAGCAATTCTTTAAATTCTAACAATTCGTTTAGTTTCAGTGATATCTCCGTCCAAAATTTACAATTTGATTATCTTTACAAAGGTTTGTTTTTGATTATAATTATATGATATCTAATTACTTCTAGTTATATATGATATTTTATTAAAAAATTGAAAGAAATTATTCGATCTGTTATAATTAATATTTGTAGTCATTCTTCATATTAAAATTGTTTGTTTCTTCTAAACAAGATACATTTTACAGTATTCACTACTACTTTTATACACTGTACTAGGTGATAATCCGCGCCATGCGCGGGGTGAGAGGTTTATATTTTTTCGGATAAGTGAATTTGAATTTAAAATATAATAATTTCTAATTATTTTAATATCAAATTTTCATTAAATTCTTATTAAGAATTTATCAATTAAACTTGGAATATATTATTATCTTACTATATTGTGGTATTTACATTATACCAACTAATAACTTTTCTTACATAATGAAAACACAATAAATAAAAATTATAGGTCGACGATTTTGGTAAGTGTTATTATAGTCTATAAATTCGTACTTAATAGAATTAATTGAATGAGATTTATTTTGGGACTTAATGTAAGTGGCAGCTAAGGAATATATTTTCGTCGATTTGTTTCCCTAAACTTATTTTGTGACTTAATAAAATTGTTCTTAATTAAGTCACTTAATAATAATAATAATTTTGTTGGCCATTATTCCATATTTTTGGAATAAATAGTAGGTTTATATTATTCTATTTTTATTACTAATGATGCATATTATTTTTTATATAAATTTTCTGTTTATATCAAAAAAGATTTATTGGATAAATTTATTCTCTTTTTTATTACTAATGATGCATAATAATTCTTATATATATTTTGTAGTTATATCAAAAAAGAGAAGGTGGAAAAACATATGAAAGTGGTTATTTATAGATATCTAAAAGAAACTGATTGAAAAACATATGAAATGTTTTTGTGAAAGTGGTTGTGTGCTTATTATATTGTCTTTGATGTCTTAAGTTCTATTCCCTAGAAATCAAATTTTTATTTTTTTTATTCATAATTATTATTAACAATTAATTATTAATTACATTTATTAAATGATATGTCAGAATGAATGTGATGGTGACACATCAGCAAAATGGCACCATTGTAAATAAAAGGGTCTGTGAGAATGTTTCTCGATTAATATATAGGGGATATTAAATATATATATATGTGTTTCCACCAAAAAAAAGATATATATATGTGTAGTTATCTAGCTAGGGGGATTATG
Organism: Alliaria petiolata; assembly: GCA_020283515.1. Lineage (NCBI taxonomy): Eukaryota > Viridiplantae > Streptophyta > Magnoliopsida > Brassicales > Brassicaceae > Alliaria > Alliaria petiolata. The sequence goes on along the minus strand of JAHZTW010000003.1, from coordinate 1,284,197 downwards.
GTAGTTTTTTTGTAGTCAAACTTCATATTAGAATTGTTTCCTTTCAATAAAGAAATATTATTTCCCAAATCTGATTGTAGTTTTGTATTTAGTCAAAGTAAACATTTGTGATTCAAATGCAAAAAGAAAATGCGCACTTTTAAATGGTTGATGATGTGGCAAAAAGAGTTATGATTTAAAATAAATTTCATTCTACCATAGTACTACCTAATTATAATTACAAAACTTCCAAACAATGAATTGCATTAAACTTATATATATTGATGGGGGTTATACCAACTTTAAATCGTTTGGATTTTGGAAGTCGAAATTTTCATATATTTTTTGTAAACATTTAATTTGGATAATATTTTGCTTAAAATAACAGTTTTATATAATATCTACGTATTTATCATTATATGATATTTAAAAATTAAAATCAAAAGAAAGTCAAATTGATTTCGTCGGTTATAATAAATACTTTTAGTCACTATGATGTTATTTTTTAAAAATAAAATGCCTTTTACAGTATTCAGTAGTCAAACTTATACTGATTTTTATACACTTTATAGTAAATAAATATATGTTAGTTATCTATGGTAGTTTATTCTTGTGTAGAAACAAATTTGACTGTACTCATCAAAGTTAAAATTTGTGATACAAATACAAAAATAAAATCGTACTTTTTAGTGGTTGATGATGTGGCAAAAAGAGATGATTTCAAATAAAAATTCATACCATATTACTACCTAATTATAATTACAAAATATTCTAACAATGAACTGTTCAATGAAATCTTGCATTTAACTTATATATTGATTGGTCGTAATAAGAATCTATGCAATAAGATCTATTTGATTAAGTTCACAAGATTTTTTTGAAAAATACAAACAACATTCAATTAAATGTTAATGATATTTTTTGCCAAAAAAATTAAATGTTTATTCGCAACTATATAAATTCATTAATGGTAAAACTTTTCTCAAGACCCAAAGTTATATAAATAGAGCATGGATCAGAAAAACTAGCAGCATTTCAATTTTTCAATAGGTTTAATACCAAAAAAAAACAATATCATGGATATTACAAAAAATCTGGTGACTTTTCTTCTAGTAGCCATGTTTGTAACTTTGTTGTCCAACTACAACGTTTTAGCCTTCGGTATGTTTCAAATTTATTTAGTTATTTTAAATTAGTATAGATCATTTTAAAATCAATAACTAAACGTGTAGAATTTGTAATGACCATGTTTTATTTTTTTTTAATATATATGACATGCTTTTAATTTTTTACTATTATTATATTTTTCAAATGAAATGTTATGTCAGAAATAATATAGTTAGTATTTATGGAAAAACATATGTTTGTATCAATTATCACAATTAATAAGTAAATAAAATAAAAAAATAAAAAATTATTACAATTAATATTTATGTGGGTTTGTGTATGTGCAGGGATAGAGAAAATATCATATGACCACTGCAATAATGTGTGTACGGGTGCATATGGATCGTTTGCATGTTTTACTGACTGCAGAAACGCTCGTTACATTGATGGCATATGTGCTTCTCGTTCTCCTAAAGATCCTATGAAATGTTGTTGTCAAAAATAATATAATACTCAATCTGCTTTCCCTAATGATTAGCGATTAAAATATTGTAATAAATGCATGAAATTAATTTTAAAAAAACTATTTATAGTAATTAGTAACTAATAATAATATGTATCTTTGTTTTCTTGATAATGTATTTTTAATTGAAAGTGAAAAAACTGATGAAATTCCTCATTACTGAATAGTAATAGAACTCAATGCATGCATTTATTAGGGGTTTGTGCAAATAAACCATTGCGGTTAATTGTTTTTGCAAAATCAACCTTCATATGTTTGTTGTGCAAGTCAATCCCATGAACTTCAAAGTCACCCGCAATACTGGATATGCGTATATCGTCGACGTCGATACCGTCTGTAGGTGTTAGAAAATAGACGGAATGATAAAACGATCCCGTTTTAACTTAAATAAACGGCATGACATTTTCGAGTTTAGTGCCGTTTTGAGATATAGAAAATGGGATGAAGTTTGATAACCGGTGAATAACTTAGATCTAGAAGGAGAAAACAATATTCCCAGAAATTTCATTATCCAGATTGATAAAAGAAATATAGAAAAGGTTATTTAATTGTTTACAAGTTTGGTGAGATTTGCAAATTCCATACATAAAAAAATATGTTCTTTGACATTAGATTACATGATCATATATATTTCTAGAATTGTTAACTATGTTACAAATCTGAAATGAACAAGAAGAAGAAGAACAACAATGGCATCTTTTTTTTTTTCATTTTTATTGGGTGATTTTGAAACTTGTTTGAAAGAATCAAAGGCAGTGTTAAGAAACTGAAGAAGCTGAGATTGAGAGCTCTTAATTAAATGCAACCGTTGGATCTCCATCTCCTTACGCATCCTCACCGTCTCTTTCGCAAACTCCATCTTCTTCTTCTCCATCGCCATTACTCTCTCAGCGAAAGCCATAATCTCAGCAGCAACAGCTCTCGCTCCTTTCCTCCTCCTCTCGCTTCCTCCTCCTTCATCACCTTTCATCTTCCTCTTCGATCTCTCCTTTTGTCCCCATTGCAACAATCCTCCACCAACTCCGGCGAATCTATTAATCGTTCCGGGTCTTCTAAGTATGTAATTGATACTCCTCGATTTGTTCTGTCTCTCGTTTTCTTCGTAATTCTCTTCTTCTTCCTCTTCGTCTTCTTGATCTTCTTTGTAGTGATTACTCAAATTCGGAGGAAGACGAGTGAAAGGACGAGCTGAGATCGTAATCTCTGAGATTTGTCTTTTTGCACCTTTTTGTTTTTGGGAATATTTTTGTTTTTGTTTTTTGTTTCTCATATCCACATACACAAAGTTTAGGTCTTTTTTTAAGGTTTAATTCTTTTTTGTGACCCCGTTTTCTTTGTTTAATTGTTTTCTCCTTCTAGATTTAAGTTATTCACGGGTTATCAAATGTCATGCCGTTTAGTTAAGTTAAAACGGAGTCGTTTTATCATTCCGTTAACTTTCTAACACCTGCAGACGGCATCGACGTCGACGATATACGCATATCCAGTATTGCGGGTGACTTTGAAGTTCATGGAATTGACTCACACAACAAACATTTGAGGGTTGATTTTGAAAAACAATTAACTGCAATGGTTTAACTGCAATGGTTTATTTGCACAAAACCCATTTATAATCTATAGTAGTTTTAATTTGAGTAAAAGCAGTTCTCACAACTTAAAGTTATATCACTAAAATTGTATGATATGCCCAAAATACCCTCTTCAAAAATAAAAAGAAATTGAACGGTAAGTGTTTAGCCGTCGATCTCAATGTCTAGCCGTCGCTGCGATTTCGTTGTCACTACGATTTCACCATCACTGCCATCATAGCCATCGCTCTGATTTTGTCGTCGATGCGATTTCGCCGTCGCTACGATCTCACTGTCGTTGTGATCTCGCCTCGCTCGCCGGTGCTCTCCAGCATTCTCCATTGCCCTTGCTTGCCTTCTCGGTCATCGTCAATCTCTATCAATGATCTATGCTGATTTTTACAACTAAAATTGATTTTTATTTTGATTCCTTCAAACCCAGGCGACGTTGATGTTGTATCGCTATATGGTCATTAGTAAGGCTTTAGCTTTCTGAGGTGTTAAACTTTGATGAATCAAATCTCAGTAAATTGGCTGCTTCGTTCACAATTGCTGACACAGGGTGTATATATTTTCGATTTCTGGCGTCTCTTCACCATGTTGTGTCTTATTGTTTCATGTGGCTTTTTTTTTTTTGCAGTGAATTGATTGTGTGGTGTTTTATGGTTAAATTAAGGCTGCCATTGTTGGTTGAAATTTTCTGGTCTAGCTTGTAAATTGTGAAGATTCAGTTGGTGTAGCTTAAGAACTAGTAATTTTTTATGATTTTGTATATCTGCTAGACCTAACTCTTATAGCAACTACTATAAGGAAGGCTTTTTGCATCATGATCACCTTATGCTACCTTTGATTTCAATATAACCCTCTTATACTCACAAAATGTGAGTGACAATGTATCTTATACATATCTTGTATTTGCCTTTTGGCTGTGGCTTGGTTCTCCACAATCATTGATTAATATAGAAAGTGTTATTTTGTTTATATATTTTGTAGATTGTTGAACTAGCTAGCTGACCAGCACAATAGCCTGACGAGTTCAGATCTATGAATAATTATACTAAATGAACTTGTTTATCAGGTAATTTCAGCCTCAAGAAATGTTTTGCCGGTTTTAAGCCAGAGAACATTTTACCAATTGATATTCCTACCACATGGAAAGCAATGGAAGCACTCTTTGATAAGGGACATGAATTGGAGTAATCGATTATCATGACTTCATGAGTAGGAAACTATGCTCTAGACTTTTAGGGCGTAAACTGAATTGAGTTACTTCTTGTTTTTGCCTTGGGAGTTTGCTTATCACTTAATAGTTGGGATTGTCGTATACCTTTGTTGTGATTTCGTTTTGTGAAAGACTTGATTGTTTGTCTTCATGGTTTATTTCGTTTATTTTCGGTATGTATTTTTTATATTGGAGCTGAACCGCTTGAGCGTGTTGTTAAGTGGATGTTCTGAATTTGATAAACTCTTATAATTTTCTTTTCTATGTAAAAATCGTTTATACAATCTATGTTTATAAATTTTATATATGGTTAGATAAGTACTTTTATAAAATCTTATAACAGAATCTATGTTTTCGTTTATATTCGTGTTTACAAGAATTTATATGACTTTATATAAGTTTATATTAGAGAATTTATAAAATCGAAAATATTGCACCACAATTAACATTTTTTTTTAATTACATAATATTTGGAAAACCATTACACAATTCAAGCAAAGCAAATAACAAACCGGACTTTGGTAGCCTAAAAATATAACAAATACAAACACGAAATAGAGAAAAAAACTAAAAAAGTAAGAAAAGACCAAAACATAAACAAAGTAAAATTGAACTCAATCTAAGGTAAGCCGCTCCAGCATGTTCAGAATCAGATCCTCCGTAAGAGAAACTCGTGTTACTAAACTTCTCAACGCTGTAGTAGGCGGGGTTGGTCACTTTTACCATGAGATTGTTGACTGGCTGGAAATCGCGGATGTTAACCGCAATCTGCAGATCCCTCATATAAGCCGTTTTCCCGTTTCCCGGAAGATACCCAGATTCCATCTGGGTAGTTGTGTGTCGGCCAAAAATATTTTTGTTTACAATTTCACCGTCCCACTCTACATTTGTAGTGTAGTCAGTGAGGCGAGTAAAAATTTCCGTTGGCCAGTAACCAACTGGCGCAAAAACGGTACCGTTGCTGAAACCGACACCAAGCCACCAGGATCCAGGCTTTTGGTTCCTACATTTATATGTTTATTTATATGTTAGAAAATATTTATATGACAAAAAAAAAAAAATAGAATTTAACTAACTAACCTTCCATATCTGAATATTCAGTTCCAATTACGATAGAAGGGTTGGTTTGCACAAATCCAGGACACCGGAGGTTGTAGCATGTCGTCAAAGTGTATGCGTCAGTCTGCATGTTCACATACATATTATTGATTAACTTTTTTATTTTTTCAATTTTCTTTAATTATTATATAACCGGTCATGTTAATTAGTTTAACTATATATTTTGTCAAAATGAAATTAAGAACAAATTTATAAACATACCGTCCAAAATATGAAGAGCCTCGGCTGGTAGTCTACATATAGCTGGGGATAAACCTAAATAGTAAAATAATTAAAATTTTATAGTTTTAGTTATTTTGCATACGTATATTTTGAATTAAAATAAAAATTACATAATAATAGTTACTATACTAAACAATAAATAAAAAATATTTAAAAAATTGTTTAAAATTAGAATCTAACCTGCCAACCAGCCTCGATACTGTTAAGATCGCTAGTGTTATAAGAACCCGAGGTAATCCAAACTTGCCCCAAGCTGAACTCATCGGTTTGTTCTACTTTCGGCTGCCACACATTCATTATGGCTTTTGTGCCATAAATCTTTGGTGGTGGACTTCCTAAACTCCCGATAGCATACTGTATATTCACAAAAATTATATATTAAAGTTATTTCTAAGAATATAAAATAAAATGGACATGTTCAAAATGTAACTGTACTATTTTCATATGCATTATATGACATTCGGTTTTTAGATTGTTCGATTCAGGTATTTTGGTTTTGGGAAAGATTTAATTTTTTTTTGTTTTCAGAACATTTAATTAAACTATGCGCAGAATTAAGCCTTTTAGCAAAAAAAAACTATGCGCAAAATTAAATTTAGTTAAAAAAAAAAAAAAAAAAAAACTATGCGCAGAACACGTATGGGATACGGTGTCTGATCGTAGCTCATCCTTATCTAAATCTTGTGGTTGGGCTTTTATGTGGGCGTTTTAAGTTGTTGGGCTCCAAAATGTAGCCCATATTATTTATACCTTTGTCTCTGTCCTGGTTCTTTAATTAATAAAAATATGGTTTGACCATAAAAAGAGGAAGCAAAGATGCCATTACGCGAATCAATCTTAGAATATTCTAGCCCAATCTTAAAGAACCTGAAATGAACCCATAGGAATAATAGCCCCACATAAAACTTTAAATGATCCCGAAAGTAATTTAAGCCCAATCTTCCTTTTTTCTTTTCAACGGAATGATCTTAAGTTAAAACCAAATTTTATTTCGGTTTGATTTAAGTTTGAGTATGGTTTAGATTACGATAAAATATAATAATAAAATAAAAACTGTTAGGTAATTTCAATTAACAATATATTTTATATATAATGGGAATTCTGTACATGTAAAAGTGTATTTTCTAATCAAAAATCTTAATTTTGGCCCAAATAAGTTTTGATTAATTTGGTTTGGATAAACAAAATAAGAGTTTGACTCGAATAATTTAGTATATATTTTTTTCTTACTTTTCAAATAAAAACTTAGTTCAAGTTCAAAGTGGTGAATTTTGGGTTAATTTGGTTTGATTGAAAAAAAAAAAATAATAATTGCAAACCATTTTTCTATGCAAAGTATGAGCATTAAAATGTTTCAGCGCCATTATGGCCCAATCGACTAATTAGCTCAACACACAATTAAAGATTCAACATGAATCAGGATAGGCCCAACATGGGAATAAAGAAATTGATCATAAGCCCAAACTCAAAAGAAATTGTGTGCCCATAAACCATCTTTGATTTTGAATCGATCAGAAAATAAAAGTTTGATTTGAATAACTTAGTATAGGATTCGTCGTAGTTTTCAAATAAAAAATTTAGTTCAAGTTCGAAGTGGTGAATTTTGGGTTAATTCGGTTTGGTTGAAAAAAATAAAAGTTTTTTTTTTCTTGCAAACCAATAAAATGTTTCAAAGCCATTATGACCCAATCGACTAATAAGCCCAACACACAATTAAAGATTCAACATGAATCAGAGTAGGCCCAACATGAGAATAAAGAAATTGGTCATAAGCTCAAACCCAAAAGAAATTGTTTGCCCATAAAACATCTTTGAATCGACCATCTTTTGTCGTTGAGTTTGATGAACAGTGGTCATGGATGAGAGATTTGAATCGATAAAAAAAAAAAAAAAATTGATTCGAATAATATAACTTAGTATAGAGTTTTTTGTACTTTTTAGATAAAAATTGTTCAAGTTCAAATTGGGGTTTAATTACGTTCAATTTACATTAGGTAAGGATTTTAGATGAAAGTTGAAACAGAAATGGTAAACTAACCCCGTGTTCTAAGGTAGCTTCTACTCCAGCCTGAGAACCTGTTGTTCCGTTCAGCCTCCGGATCGGGTTCGTCCCCTCAGGACACCGAATCCCGTTTAGATGTCATATCTGCCAGCCAAATGTATCTTCATCAATTTTGGCATCTTTATCATTTTTGACAAGATGTGCTGATGTCTCCTGTAATATTTATTAAAAAAAAAAAATTAGGTTATTGATTTTTTAATAACACATATGTATAATAATAAATTATTACTATTAAATTATTACTTGACTGACCTGGATTTTGTGGTTTCTGAGTAGCGGGTGGTTAAACGCGGGTTGGTCTCTGATATTGACGCAGTCTATGAAATCTCCATCTGGACTCTGTTTTATTTTTTATCGAAAAGAAAAAAAAACTGTCAAAATTAGTTGAATAATAAGTCAAAATTCAGTTTCTGTAGATTTTTAAGAAATAAAACCCGATATCAGAAACTTACGTTAATGGTCAAGACAGGCGTCGTGGCAGAGACTCCAACCAAGACTGATACCGTGAGTAGCAAGATACACACATGCATGCAATTATGCATAGCTCCCAATAACCTGTCGAAGAAAAAACAGAATTAGATTCGGTATGATACATATATATGTATGATATGTGGCTACATACATTTATTGCCTAACTCTTTTGTCCATGTGGCTTACTTACAACGAGTATTGATACGAGTTAATTAACTTTATTAAAACAATCAATTGAAACGACGATCAATAATTGATATAGAGTGTGAAATCAAGTCGTGTATTCCAATACTTGCCTTTTGAGGAGGTTACGGTCCATCCCAAAAAGCTTTGCTCTTAGAGTAAGCTGGAGTTCCTTGATGATGACCTGAGTTGGCTTTGAAGAGGACGTGTGGAGCCTTGAATTTCTTTCCTTCCACAAAAAAAGTAAACAATAGCCTTTGAAGGAGAAGCTTGCAAATTGTGTTAAGCCTTCCGTTTGAAGATGTCAGCCAACAGAACGCCTGATTAGAGAAGAAGGAATTCCATATAAGATATAGGACAGTCAAGGATATAGTTAAGCTCTTCCCGGGCTCGATCGTTTTAATTAGCTTTCCTCTGGTTTTATTATTTCCTTTTGTCAAGCTCTTCTCGCTCGACGCTATATATATAAGAAAGGATCCTCCCGGTTTTTATTTCCTCTAATATTATTATTCAAATTTTATCCCAAAAAAAAAAACATTAGTTATTTCTTTATCCATTTAAGGAAGGCCCCGAAATGGAAACCTTATATCAAAGTGGCAACCACCTTACACGCTATCTCTTTAACTATTTTATTTGTTTCATCTTCATTTGTTGTTTAATAGACTAGGACCCTCAAACAACATACCGTATATACTAATAGTTATTGATGTAGCTAGCATTCGGATTCTGATTAGAGTAATCTGCATGATTTATTATGAACATCATCTCGTGTTTTCACGTGATTTTGTCAGTAGTTTTTTTGTTTATAGCTTAAAATTAATGTGAAATCTTCATATGATTTCATATTTGGTTGAGTGATCAATTTACATACTGCAAAGTCCGAGTCGTCGTTTAATTGAAAAGTATCATATTTTGACCTCTTCGTTATAACAAAGATTCAAGTTACACAAGATATTGATAGAGAAAAAGGGAAATAAATATATTTACCCCAAAAACAAAAGAAGAAGAAAGTGATGACTGTTGAGTGAGTGCGGACCTACAGAGAATGCTGATACGAGAAGCAGTTTTTACTTTTTATTTTAGTTTATTAGTGGGGTATTGCTTGATAATGAATGACAAACGAATGTTTTTGGAAACCTGGACCCTCGTTTTTTTCGGGTTAAATGGACCTTCGTTTTCTTTACTAACAAGTACTGTATGAGATAAATACATTATTTTAAATTCTCTTTGAACATCCAAAAATAAACACCTGCGAACCAAACGTCAACAACTTGTGATTTCATGGACAACCACACGTATTCTTGCTTTTTCTTTTTATTAGTCTGACCAACAAATATATTAAAATATATATACTAATAATTTAGAAGAACACTTTTTCATAGAAAAAATATCTACCACGGATCAATTGGTCATTAACTTTCTTTACATTTGGGAAATGGGAACTGTGTTAGATCCTAATGATCTTACGAAAATTAATCAATTTATGTTAAGTGGATAAATTATAATACAGGTAAATAGTTTACTCATCCGTGTGATCTCAAGGGTTGATTTTGTTTTGGAAATTAATAAGATAAATTATATAGGTGAAAGTTAATTTGTTTCGGAATATTTGTGTATGCTATTGGAATATACCCACGAAGGGGCGTTAAAAATCATAAGATTCAATTTTTTTTTTAACTGTAAACGAATTATTAATTTAATTTATTTAATTAAGTGAAAAAGTGATCGGTTCTTTTTTTTTGATAAACTCTAGTCTGTTGACAGTGCACAGCGCATTTAGTCATTTACCTTTGAGAATATTTCTTGTTTTTCTCTCTCTCCACGCAGTTTTTTTTGGTCCATTTACATTTCAAAGTTATTGTTAAATCCATCGAAATTATTTTATAATAAATTATATTTGATTATTTTAATAAAAATAGAAAGGGTATATTATCTGATTCTAATTTGTAGGTTGGAAAATGGAAAAAGAAAAATTAGATAAGACAATTTCCCGTTAACATTAAAATTGCAATAGGGGTATTTTTGGTACGGGAAGTATTGCAACCTCATTGCTTATAAAAACTGCAATAGAATTGCTGCATATACTAGAAAATATTACTTTGATTATAAGATTGATTTGTTATATTTTAGGGCTTAAAATAGTTTATTTTGAAAAATAGCTATTGTAAAATTGCAAGCAATAAACAAAATGTATATATATAGTACATTACTTACATATGGCAAGCAAACCTTCAAAATTTGATATATTTAAGCAATGTACTATATGTAATGTACGTACGTGTGTATCAAAAGTTGAAATGTATGTTGATATTATCATAAGTACACAAACGTTGAAATGTATGTTGATATTATCATAAATAATTGATTTTGCCGGATGCCAAGTATACTATTAAGGTGTTAAGATTCCCTAATTGGAAGAAAAATAAAGTGAGAGATGACCTACAGAGCTTAATTTAGGGTTGAAAGTGACACGCACGCGAGAGAGAATAGATGTTGATGTTGGTGCATCTCTTCATTTTCTCTCTTTCTTAAACATAGCAACCCAAAATCTGTTCAACAAAACTAAAAATATAACTATTCCTTCTCCTACATTTTTGTAGAGCTTAATTAATTAGGGTCCGAAAGTGTTAAGATTCCTTTGGAGGAAAATTAAAGAGAAGGGTGAATTTGCAGAGCTTAATTAGGGTCCGAAAGGGACACGCATATTGTATTCTAGCAAAAGTGAGATAAAGAGGGTAGATGTTGACGTTGCATCTCCTCATTTATTTGCCCTAGCTAGCTAGCTAGTTTCCATTTGCTTTCTCTGATGACCTGTCATGGTAGATAAGATTCTTATTTTCTGTAAAAGCTTTGACCACAAAACGTAGACCGAATACTTGTCTTTGTGATTCATGTAGGAATGATCCGTATGATCTAAGTTGAGATTTGCAATGAACCATGTTCCGTACATATTTGCAAATGCATTACAGTTGAGATTTTTAGCAGTCTAACCATTCAGAGGGGATACAAATTATTATTTCTTTATTTTTTTTATTTTTTTTTTGTATGAAATTATTTATTTATTTAGTTTTGTTGATAGATTGATTTGTATTATATAAAAAAAAAGATTGATTTGTATTGAAATTGCAGAAGATATGAAAAGTCACAAATGCCTCTCCAAGGTCTAGTTTCTATTACAGGCCAAATACAAAAAGCTCTTGGATTAGAACCAAACCAAGTAACAAAGCATATCATGAAACTATGGCTGACGGTGCGACGCCATTATTACCTTTCTTGTAAATAATCTTAAGAAGTCTTCATCGTTACGTCTCTTATTCCTTTGTGTTGTTTCATATACACGTTTAAAAAGGAGGATGAAACTTTCGTTTTGTAATTGAATTTGTTAAGACACAACTATCCAACTTTTGAGAACAATAATCAACTTTCTTAAAGAAAGAGAACGAGCACTCACATTGGGCTTAAAGAAAGAGAACGAGCACTCATAAGAGTCTGGCTTTTCACATGAACCACGACATTGGAAGGCACTTATACAAGCCCAATGGGCTGGTCTAATTTAACCATCATCTTTTTCTTTGAGATGCCAAAATCAAGGGTTTGAATTAAGCAACGAAATTTTTTCTTCTTTTCATAATTTCATTATATAAGCACGATTTATTTTAACATAAGATGCGAGTACACCGGAATATATTTACTTTCCAATGTATGTATTAATCGGCCGGGTAACAACCGACGACGATATGTATATGGTATACTGGTTTATGAAAATGTCGTGTAACAACCAAACCTGTTTATTGCATATTACTGACCAAAAAACCATGGGCCTGTTTATTGCATATTACTGACCAAAAAACCATGGGACACCAGTTGGTAATTGCCATGTTCCTTTTGTCAACTTTTCAGTTGTAATTAGTGTAACTTAGAAAATATATATGAAGAGAGGGGTTTATGCATATTGCATATATATATAGCTAGGATAGTTGAGAGAGGTATTTGATTGGAGGAAACGAATCAAATATTATTGGCTAGCGAGTAGCTCAAGTGGGTGAGATATAATTTGGAATATTGTGATTTCTGTTTAAAGTGGTGGATTTGGAATACAACGAACATAAAAAGAAAGAAAGAAAGTAAGAAAATAGAGTGTGAATAAGAACACAATAAGTGATGTACGTACGTCGAACCAGTTTAATTAGATTCTTGTAGATGACTAGACATCAGCAACTAGAGTCAATTAATGCCATTCCCAAAAAAAAACATTATAAATATAGAAATAGAAATGTAGGACTTATAAGTTATAACCAAAATAAAATAAAATAACAAACAAACATTTGTTGAGACTTAAGATCGAAGATATATATGTCTTTAAGTCCGAGAGACCCTCTTGTGCTAGGAAGAGTTGTAGGAGATGTCGTTGATCTTTTTACGAGATCGATCTCTCTTAGGGTTACTTATGGCCAAAGACAGGTTACTAATGGATTGGATCTAAGGTCTTCTCAAGTTCTGAACAAACCAACCGTCGAGATTGGAGGAGATGACCTCAGAAATTTCTACACTTTGGTTCGTCTTCTATCCTCTAATTTCTTCAATTCTTCATTACTCCTATCTCATTTTCTTATACGTATATTTTGGGCATATCCACCTTTTAATTGTCTCCTCAGTTATGGTCGTGGTTCTCTTTTTTTTTTACTGTCAGGTTATTTTCCTTTTAATATGTGTTTCGAAGTTCCAAATTAGAAAGTCAGTGTTCTTTTTTCAGTTTTCTCCATGAAATATATTTCATCAAATCCCAACTTGAGTGTAAATATTGTAATTCGATAATTCTTTTATTTTTTATAGCCTCACCTAAACGTGATGTTTTTCATCATCCAGTTTCTTGCATGCATACTTGTTTTGGATTTTAGGTGAAAAAAATGTTGGGAATTTTCTTGTTCTTCCGGTTAATTGATTGATTTGTTATTTCGTTTTCTTTTTTACAAAAATTTGTAGAGTTACTTTTAATTGAAGGTCGGATAAAAAAAATATATCTTAATTGAATATACTCGTGTTTTCTTGATCGCTTTGATATCTTTCATCATCGATCTTCTTATACGGTGTGTTGACGGGTTTGATGAAGGTTATGGTAGATCCAGATGTGCCAAGTCCAAGCAATCCTCACCTCCGAGAATATCTCCATTGGTTTGTACCATTTAATCATTTTATCTAGCTTTACAGTCTCACACTTCTTGTTCGAATTTAATATACTTTAATATTGTATATCTACATGTAAGAGAATTCGAAATTTAGAGACCTACGAATTTCTGAAGTAACATACAAATCTTGATTACTCATAATAGAAAGAGACATATAGAATCAACTCTTTTTTTTTTAAAGCAATTGTAGTTACTTTACTTGTGCCACTACATATACATTCAATTCAAGTACATAACAACATAAATGTTTTTCCTAAGTCTCACCTATAGATATATATGCATGATAGAGACTTTTCAAAGACTTTGATGCATACATGCTTTTCAAGTAGCATTTTGTTAATCATGCGGTTACGCCATATCTTAAACCTAAATGGATACATCTCATTACAGGTTGGTTACTGATATACCCGCCACAACTGGAACGGCCTTTGGTGAGCTTAATTAACACTCTATATAGAATATAGATTCACCAAGTACATAGATAGATAAAGTCATACAAACATGCAAATTTAAATATGCAATAATTCAAGTGTTTGCCATGAAAGGGACAGAGAAAAGAGTTTTTGTGCGCTCCAAACAAGTATTAAAATTTATTAAAAAAAAATAGTCGATTTTTGATCCGCCTCAAACTTAGATCACCGGTGTCTATTTTGTCCGTCTGTTATAATCATTCAAAGCTATGTATGATGATTTTCTTAGGCAATGAGATGGTGTGCTATGAGAATCCACGTCCCACCTCAGGAATTCACCGAGTCGTGCTGATATTGTTCCGACAACTCGGAAGACAAACGGTTTATGCACCCGAGTGGCGCCAACGGTTCAACACTCGTGAGTTCGCTGAGAACTACAATCTTGGTCTCCCCGTGGCTGCCGTTTTCTTCAACTGTCAGAAGGAGAATGGCTGCGGAGGAAGAAGAACGTAGATGCCTCCTTCCTCTAACGTATCCATTCGTGTTTTGTTTACCCTAATTAGACATTTAAGCATCCACGTTGTTTTAATAAGAATTTGATGATATGACTTAAGAGAAGGTGATGCTCATCTATATAAAATAGTTAATACTTTATATGTAATAATTGAATGGGACGAAAGAAAATGAGAGTGCTCTTACTCGTATGTTTGTGTGGTGCGACATTTTATGTCATTCTATCTATAGAAAGTATTCTATAGCAACGCTGCGTATATGTTCATTTGCTCTTTTACATGGACCATTTCTTAGTGCTTACCAATCAGAAAATAATTGAAGGACTAGAGAAGCTAGTTATGGCACTGGAATCTACTTTTTGTTGTTACTTTTTAGTTCATATTGATAAATCTCATATACTTTTTTTTTTTGGACCAAAATAATCTCATATACTTATTCAAAAGGGAAAATTTACTTTTTCTATATAGAAAAGGTTGGGGAAATTAAATTTGATATTGGTTTCAAGTCAAGAGATTACTTATTATATCTGAACTACACACTTTGCATAAAAGACATAAAGGCAATTCTTTAACTAACACAATCTACATAATTTACTAGTTCCACTTGTTAATAATAGGGACAAACTATGCATGTTTGTTCGAGATTACATTTGATAGAACTAGAGACACCAGAGTAAGTTTCATTAAATCAATTATGCGCAAACAATCTTAGCCTTTTTATATTCAATTGAAGACAAGAAATCAAGTCAGAGATCAGTAGTAGAAATCTTTAATTATATTTATATGATTATAACATATATGTAAACAACATTCAAAAGAAACCCCAAAAAAAACAGAACTTTTAAAGATAATAATCAAACATAATTTGGAAAGCACAAAGCCCAAACGAAAAGAGAAAAGGTAGAGCTCATGCATGAGGTCTCACAGGGTGCAACGCCATTATTCAACAGCCATAACTTTGAATTAAGTGCTTGATGATATTGAAGACATCAGAAATAACGAATGTGTTGTGTGACATCAGAAGAATAAATCCAAGATACTTAAAGTTGATCTATTATTACATTCACAAGCAGAATAAAGTGATTTGTCAAGCACCAATCAAACCAACAAATTGAATTTATCAGTAACCAGAAATATTGAAATCAAAAGTTGCAGGAAAATCAAAACAAAATTTTAACATCGGTTTTAATTCGGCACATATAATCTTTTAGTCTGAATTGAACAAACCACCCTGAAAAAAAAACAAAATTTGGACCGAAGCGAGACATTAGCGACAGTATGGATTCAAATGGAAACGAACAGGCCTATCATGTCGACAATATGGATCAATGCATAAGTTTCTGAACATGACGCCAATCATGTCGCTATGGGATGTGATTGATGATGTCGGGAACAATTAGTTTCGCAGTCCTCTTCATGTGACCGGTTACTTTCTGAACCTGGCTGCTTTCTACTCAGCGAAGAGACTTTGCTGCAAGATGAATGTATGACTGACCCGTTCGGCTACTTCCTTTTCCATTTTTTGGTCAATGTGAAGATTTTAGGATTTTGATAATTTGTATATTCAGCAAACCTTATCTTTTGAACAAATGCTGATGTTAGTATTGGTCTCGCTCACGCAAAACAATGATCAACTTTATGTATATCAAAATTGATTCATTTAGTTTTATTTCTATTTAATTTTTAGTTTAACATGTACTAAAACAATTCGTGCAAAATCTGGTCAAATTTGGAGAAACATATACCACCGTAATCTAATTTGATGATTGGGCAAATTAAGATTTTGCCATTAAAATTCTGAGCCAGACATGCGAAAATGCATCAAGACTCAAGTTGGAGAGAAGCATAGCAGAGAAGCCGCTGCTCACGAGAGGAATGAGCGATGGTGAGAAGCAGAATATGGAAGAGTTGGCGTATGTTCATTACAACCTTCATCTACAAAGCCAAACTAAGCGAAGAGACTTTGCTGCAAGATGAATGTATAACTGACCTGTTCAGCTACTTCCTTTTTTATTTTTTGGTAAATGTGAAGATTTTAGTATTTTGTTAATTTGTATATTAAGCAAACCTTATCTTTTAAACAAATGTTGATGTTAGTACTGGTCTCGCTCACACAAAACATTGATCAATTTTATGTATATCAAAATTGATTCATTTAGTTTTATTTCTATTTAATTTTTAGTTTAACATGTACTAAAACAATTCGTGCAAAATCTAGTCAAATTTGGAGAAACATATACCACCGTAATCTAATTTGATGATTGGGCAAATTAAGATTTTGCCATTAAAATTCTGAGCCAGACATGCGAAAATGCATCAAGACTCAAGTTGGAGAGAAGCATAGCAGAGAAGCCGCTGCTCACGAGAGGAATGAGCGATGGTGAGAAGCAGAATATGGAAGAGTTGGCGTATGTTCATTACAACCTTCATCTCCAAAGCCAAACTAAGCGAAGAGACTTTGCTGCAAGATGAATGTATAACTGACCTGTTCAGCTACTTCCTTTTTTATTTTTTGGTAAATGTGAAGATTTTAGTATTTTGTTAATTTGTATATTAAGCAAACCTTATCTTTTAAACAAATGTTGATGTTAGTACTGGTCTCGCTCACACAAAACAATGATCAATTTTATGTATATCAAAATTGATTCATTTAGTTTTATTTCTATTTAATTTTTAGTTTAACATGTACTAAAACAATTCGTGCAAAATCTAGTCAAATTTGGAGAAACATATACCACCGTAATCTAATTTGATGATTGGGCAAATTAAGATTTTGCCATTAAAATTCTGAGCCAGACATGCGAAAATGCATCAAGACTCAAGTTGGAGAGAAGCATAGCAGAGAAGCCGCTGCTCACGAGAGGAATGAGCGATGGTGAGAAGCAGAATATGGAAGAGTTGGCGTATGTTCATTACAACCTTCATCTCCAAAGCCAAACTAAGCGAAGAGACTTTGCTGCAAGATGAATGTATAACTGACCTGTTCAGCTACTTCCTTTTTTATTTTTTGGTAAATGTGAAGATTTTAGTATTTTGTTAATTTGTATATTAAGCAAACCTTATCTTTTAAACAAATGTTGATGTTAGTACTGGTCTCGCTCACACAAAACAATGATCAATTTTATGTATATCAAAATTGATTCATTTAGTTTTATTTCTATTTAATTTTTAGTTTAACATGTACTAAAACAATTCGTGCAAAATCTAGTCAAATTTGGAGAAACATATACCACCGTAATCTAATTTGATGATTGGGCAAATTAAGATTTTGCCATTAAAATTCTGAGCCAGACATGCGAAAATGCATCAAGACTCAAGTTGGAGAGAAGCATAGCAGAGAAGCCGCTGCTCACGAGAGGAATGAGCGATGGTGAGAAGCAGAATATGGAAGAGTTGGCGTATGTTCATTACAACCTTCATCTCCAAAGCCAAACTAAGCGAAGAGACTTTGCTGCAAGATGAATGTATAACTGACCTGTTCAGCTACTTCCTTTTTTATTTTTTGGTAAATGTGAAGATTTTAGTATTTTGTTAATTTGTATATTAAGCAAACCTTATCTTTTAAACAAATGTTGATGTTAGTACTGGTCTCGCTCACACAAAACATTGATCAATTTTATGTATATCAAAATTGATTCATTTAGTTTTATTTCTATTTAATTTTTAGTTTAACATGTACTAAAACAATTCGTGCAAAATCTAGTCAAATTTTGAGAAACATATACCACCGTAATCTAAGTTGATGATTGGGCAAATTAAAATTATTGTTAAAGTTTGCGTTCATTAAATCAATTATGCCCAAACAATCTTAGCGTTTTTATATTCAGTTGAAGACAAGAAATCAAGTCAGAGATCAGTAGAAATCTCTAATTATATTTATAGGATTATAACATTTATGTAAACAACATTCAAAAGAAACCCCAAAAAAACAGAACTTTTAAAGATAATAATCAAAACATAATTTGGAAAGCACAAAGCCCAAACGAAAAGAGAAAAGGTAGAGCTCATGCATGAGGTCTCACAGGGTGCAACGCCATCATTCAGCAGCCATAACTTTGAATTAAGTGCTTGATGATTTTGAAGACATAGAAATAACGAATGTGTTGTGTGACATCAGAAGAATAAATCCAAGATACTTAAAGTTGATCTATTACTACATTCAGAAGCAGAATATAAGTGATTTGTCAAGCACCAATCAAACCAACAAATTGAATTTATCCGTAACCAGAAATATCAAGGCAAAATTTTAACATCGGTTTTAATTCGGCACATATAATCTTTTAGTCTGAATTGAACAAACTACCCTGAAAAGAAACGAAATTTGGACCGAATGAGACATTAGCGACAATATGGATTCAAATGGAAACGAATTGTTGATGTTAATATCAAAATTTATTCATTTAGTTTAATATGTACTAAATCAACTAGATGATAACCTGCGCCCTGCGAAGATGAGAAATCAATAAAGAATTTGATTAAAGATGATTTTAAAATTGTTTAAAATAAAAATAACTTAATGAGTTATATATATATATGAATAATATGTATGGATGTCTATTAAATTAACCTTCTTACTTTTACAGTTTTTTTAATCATTTATGTTTTTTTATAATGATTTTTGAATTATCTACACATTCTCATTTTCAATGTGGAACTTTTTAAAACATACTCATATTTATTAATCATTTGAGTAATTTATATAAATGATAAAAATTCGAATTATAACACATGTATAAAAAAATCTATATATTTTTTACTATATGGATGTTGTGATGATATTTTTTTTTTTTTACAAAACTAAGTTTAAACAAAAATAAGGGAAGAAATATGGTGTTTAAAAAAATAATTAGTATGATATATTTTTGGAAAAAAATAGAAAGAAAGACAATATCTTCATAAATTAAATGATGTTTTCTTCATAAAGAAAGAAAATATTTATAATATTATTTGTTTTTAACATATTAAACTATTTTAATATTTCGACTTTTTGATATAATATTTTTAACTTGTTATCAAGTTTAAATATTTATATTATTTGGTTAATTTATATGGTTCTATTAACAAACCATATTAAACCAAAAAAATATTTATAAATATCGATGACTATTAAATCAAGCTTCTTGCTTTTACAGTTTTTTTTTATCATTTATGTTCTTTTTATAATGATTTTTGAACCATCTACACATCCTCATTTCCAATGTGAGACTTTTTAAAACATACTCATATTTATTAATCATTTGAGTAATTTATATTCATTTTAAAAAATTCGAATTATAACACATGTATAAAAAATCTATATATTTTTTACTATATGGATGTTGTGATGATTTTTTTTTTTTTTTACAAAACTAAGTTTAAACAAAAATAAGGGAAGAAATATGGTGTTTAAAAAAATAATTAGTATGATATATTTTTGTAAGAAATAGAAAAAAAAAAAAGAATATCTTTATAAATTAAATGTTGAATTATGTATAAATAAATGATATAAGGAAATTAGTCATAAATTATATATCTTAATAAATTAAATGTTAAAAATAAATCTACTCTCCAAAAATTTGGGATTTGTGCAAACTGAACCATATAAACATAAAATCTGGTTAAAATTTGAGAAACATATATCACCGTAACAATGTGAGAGAGAGAGATATCTAAGTTGATGATTGGTATATTAAGATTATTGTCAAAGTTTGCGCTCATTATCTAGGTAATGATTAGAGAAGTTAATCGGCAATGTTTCTAAAACCGGATATGTTGAACCGAGTTGTGCCAAAACAAAATTCGGCATTTTTTCTTTGTCAGGCATTTTCTATAGTAGAATGAGATCCCCGCACAAAAAAATTGGAATATCCAAGCTGAGGAAATTAACATTGAATTGATTAATTTTTAAATTTGTTAAAAAATGGTGTTTGTAAAAACAACTGAATCAGGGATTATTTTATGATTTGATTACCTTTTCTACCAATTGAATGAAATCATTATATTAACACACGAAAATTAATACTACGACTAACCAAAAGAAACAGGAGAACTCCATGGCGCATTGAATTAGCCATTTATTGCATATAAGAACACGATGATAAATATAACAACACACTCGACATTTTTATCTCATATGATTTTTTTCTTTAACATCTTTGGCCGAACCATTCAATCCCACATATCTATTGGTTTGTGCATATCACAGATTAAACCTCAGAAAATTCTCAAACACAAACATATTTCTCACCATTAAATCCAAATCTTCAAATCAATAAAAAAACTCGAACACAAATAGCAAACAGCCCTCAGGTCTTCAAGACAGACTTTTGAAGTCATTGATGGCACAACGCATTGGTAACCACCAAACCAAAGACAATCATCAAAACCACCACTGCAACCATCATGAATGTGTGTGTATATACATAAAAAGAGAGAGAGAGAGAGAGAAAGAGAGGGAGAGAGAGAGAGCAGTTGCAGCAATGGAGATGATGAGTCTCGGGTAGAAACAAGCAAGCGGCACTACTCGAACTCATTAGCTCATCATCACAGGGCTCAAATCTCTTTAAAAACAAGAGATTGCTATAAAAAAATTCACCATCTTGTCGCATCAAATAAGCAAAATCAAACATCAAAAACATTATAAAAAAAAAAACCAAAACTAGAAAACTTCGTGAATAACGAAAAAGCCCTCAGTGGTTATATAAATCAGTCATTTGTGGCGCATCAAACTCCGGTTTTCAAAATGACCCATAGTTACCATTGCAATAAGCCAGAAGCAGCGATAGAGGAAGAGATTGACGAAGAAGAAGAAGAAGAAGAGATTGTGTTGACAATGATGATGATGATGATGAATCGCAATGGTAGCTACGAGATCAAAACATTGAAAAACCAGGGCACCACTCGGACATTTTGAATTTACATCAATGGGCGAAATCAGAATCCGATGATACACAGAAACAAACCCTAAAAACTAAAACTTTAATTAAAAAAAAAACGAAGAAAAGCCCTCAGATCTCATAGCTATATATCTGATCATTCACGGCTTGCAAGTAAAAGGGTAAAATCCAGCAAACCTAAAAGCCCCGAACACCACTAATTCGCAACCGACGCACGTGTGTGATAAATATAAAAAAAAACTGGTGGAAGTGAGATGTGCGCGTGTGAGTGTCGTCGGCGACGAAAAAGCGATGTTCAAGTCTTAAAGGACTACCAAACGCCGGAGACTACCCAAATACAACCGCTCTATTACATATTTTATCCATCATTGGGCAATCAAACAGCAGGAAAATCAAACGAATACCCAAAACAAGAAAACAATTTCGAAAAACAAAAAACGAAAACTCGCTAATCTAATCGGCGGGAAGAAAGTGTGATAAACAGATCTGCGACGTTCTGAAGGTAAGATAAAAGCGATGGAATTAGGGCTTCAGCATATCTTGAAATGACGATTATACCCTTACAGTTTTAAGCCTGTATAAACTAGTTAATTACTAGGTTCATGGGCTTTGAGGTTCAAATACAAGCCCATTATGTGGCTCGTTTAGTCGTTGCTTTTTGTTGGTGTGATTTTGGTGCTTCACCACTCTCGCAACTGGCAATGTTTTAACACAAAAACAACCTCATACGTAAAATGAATTGGTGGTATAAGGATATTCCATTTTCTAGTTAAGATTTTTAAAATACTTAATTTCTTGAATGAGATTGGTGAAGAATAAAATAACGAACTAACTTCTGCTAATATCTCTGACCAAGGGAAACAGCAGTACGTACCACCGATTAATCTTATGATTTAGCTGATGAGATATCTTTCTAAAGAAAATGGTATTAAAATCCAAACGAATCTTTACAAATCAAAGGTGGCAACTAGAAATGAGCCACATTGACCCTTTTAGTTTTGCGTCCCTTCAAGGACACTTTAATCACCAAGATCAGACGAAATTTTATTATGGTTACAACTCGTTGACATTTTAGATGAATAAAATTGGGAGAAATTACACATTTTTTGGATTTTTCCGTAATTCTACCATTTAAGATAAACAAATGTTCCTCCAAATTAAACTGGGTTCCACTAAATTAGAGGAAAATAAGTCTTATTCCTCCAAAAATTGTACTCTACAAAATAGGAGAGGAACAAAATTGAAAAAACTAGTTGAACATAAAATTATTTAATCCATTTTTTTACATTCATTATTATTCCTCTAAGATACAACCAGTTCCAGCCTTTATATTTAAGAAGATTTGATTATACATCACATAGCTTGGTTGATTAAAACTATTATCTATCGTCGTGAGGACAATTCTTATTTTAATTTTCCAATCGTTTTATTTTCCTTGCAAAAATCCACAGATAGTGGTTGATTTGTTGTTTAATTGGTCCACTCCACACCCCAAAACAAGATCGCCAATATTCAATACCAAGTTTGGTAGGATCACCAATATTCAATAACAAGTTTTGTGAGTTCAGATTCGACCATAAAATAAACGAATCATAGTAACAAGGAAAAAAAAAGCTTTATCTTATTTTTGTTCGTGAAAATAAACCCAAACAACATCATTCGTATTGCTTTTGTTTTAAAAAGTAGTACTATATATACAACTTATATAAAACTATTAAAGAGAGCTTCAACAAAATGTTTCATTGAGATCGTAAATTTAAAACGATCGTAATCGTGGGGGGTCTCTCTACTTGATGGACTCTTCACACCATATCCACACACGATTGGTCCTTTAGACTTTGGAATTGTGCAAGAGTAAAATATAATAGTTTGACGAAAAAAGATTAGTATTAGATTATTATATTAACCTCGAATAATATAGTTCTGAAAAAACAAAGAAACTATAAATCTTGGTCTGGAGAAGACAACCATTGCAATCTCTTTTCACACGAGAGAGAGAGAGAGAGAGAGAGAGAGAGAGACTTATTTATCATTCGATGTTTCTTCTAGCGAGAAGTCGCGTCGGTCCGTACAGACCACCGTGGGAACGCAAGAGCAAATGTTCTGCCATGTAGCTTTTTCCGACAAGGACTGCTTGCCGTTTTCCTGATCTGCTCGACTGCTCTGATGTCAAGTCGGCAAGCAGTGTGCTCACTTCTCCATATCTGTCATTTTGCTTTTGCTCTCTTTCTCCCTTAACGCACAATTTGATGTTTTACAGAGCGTAGTAGTTTGTCCATTTCTTTTTGTTCTTATTAAACTCTCTTTTCAAATATCAAATTTGTAGTCATTGTAAAAATCGGAGATATATCTCAATAACCAAACGCAGGTTTATGATTTCGAGTTGTATTCTCGTTTTGCGTTTTGACCAATACATCAAAATTATAGATTTAAAAACCAAACTCGGGCAAACTTTTTCTTTTTCTTTTTGATGCATTAACAAACAACATAAGCAAGATCAGAATAAATGAACAGATTCAAGGAACCTTGAAACAAATCTAATTCTGAGATTCTCCGGTGAAAATAAAACACCACTGAGACAAGAATCTCCTGAAAGCATAAAACCATATTTCATAACGAAACATTACACATACAAAGCTGTTTTTCCGACATCATTCGCAGGCGAGTTTCGTATCGAAACTGCTCAAACAGATTGCGAACGCCTGAAACGCAGAGAGCGGATACCGAAAATCCATCGTGAACATGTCTTTTCCCACTTTCCCAAACTGCAATATGATCTTGTCCGGACCATCAGTCTGTGTCTGTCCCGACGCCTGAGGCTGAGGCTGAGGCTGAGGCTGGTTTGCTGCAATCAGCTGAAAGTTCTTGACCGAGGCGACGGTTACACGTCCCCTGAAGTTTAAACACCAGCACTGAAGCTGCTCGTGCCACCTCGGCGGCTTGTTCTTGAGCACGAGCGGCGGCGAAACCCGCTCTTTCCCTTCTTCAAACACCGCCTCTCCGTCCTCTCCTAACGGGCCGAGAATGTCGGAAAACCGGGCGCTGCTGAACTCGGTAGAGTAATCGCTGGTGAATTTCCTCGACGAGGTGGACGTAATGCTACGGAAAGATTCGTCGAGAATAGAACGGGGAACTATACTCTCGGGTTGTCCAGGCACGGTTCCGCCTTCCGCAAGAGAAGAAGCCGGGATCGATTGCATCGCGCAGTGCATTCTCCTCGGACCCCGTGTCCCAAGAACGTTTAGCTCGTAAGACACCTGCGCGATCTTGTAGCTACCGCTCGGGACTTTGGGAGATACTCTCTTTGAGTAGAATCTCCGGCTAAGGCCTATCGGTTGGACCGCCTGAGAGGCTTTGTTGTTGTACGGAGGTTGTGTGTCGTATATTATGAACTTTGTCCCCAGAAAATTAGACCTACCAAAAAAACAAAGGAGGAGATGAGATGATCACGCTTAAGCCAGAAACTTTTCGCTTTTAAAGTATTTAGAAAACTCTTTTACCTAATCTTGCCAATGTATGTGTTGCTTGACCTAGAGATAGTGTCCGCGTGCATAGAGATCACATACTCTGTGTACGTAGTTCTTCTTATGCGTTTAGCCGAAAGAAGAAACTTTCCATTCTCAACCAACAAAGCTGAAAACAGTAGAAAATACCAACGGATTATCGTATAATGTTTGAGGCCAAAGAAAGAAAGAAAAATCAGAGAAAATAAAGCTTTACCAGGACTGAGACAAAGGTATAAATGGTAAGTCAGGTTAGATTTATCTCTTTTGATAAAGCATTGCATTGTTGCATCTCTTGGTCCCGGCTGTATATCAAAACAAGGAAAATTACTCGAAATCATGATTACTAAACATTACATATGTGATATTAGAAAGGAAGAATCAAAAATCTAACCTGTTTTAGTGAAACAGGAAATGTGATTTTGCCCGAAAGCTCGGGACTTTGAACAATCTCTTTGCACATATCTCTCCATGACCTGCAAACAGAAGCACAAGCGACCACATGTCTGCGAGCAGGCCACACGCTTTCGCTCTCTTCAAGCCTTTTGATCACATCGCGCAACAGCTCCGGAGGAAGATTCGCCCAAGGGGTTTCTTGAATCAATACTACGGGCTGTTCCTCGTGACAATCTTGAACCGAACCACGAGATTTCCCGCCTTCTTTGGGCTGGCTGCTTAACTTAAAGTCGAAACTACGCCTTGATAGACTTCCTATACTGTCTCTCACATCACGAACTATGCTACGGAACGACATATTTTTTTCTCTCTCCCGAGGTACTGAACACACAAAAGCAGAGTTTGATTCAAATTCTGGACGATACTTAATAACAAAGCAATGACAAGGGAAGAGAGAAATAAAGGAACGAACACTTGGGAGAAGAAAAGAAGATTCTCATCAATGGACCAAAAGCAGGAAACACCACAGGCTTTTTTAAAAAAATTCAGAAACATCTTTTGATTCACATTTTATAATAAAGACAGATAAAGAGAACATAAACGACTTCAAATTGAAAGAAAAGAAACTGCTAATTTCAAAAATTTAACTTGGAAAAAGATGCTTCGGATTGAAACCTCGTTCAAATGAAGAATCTTCGAAATAAGTTTAAAAAAAAAGCAAAAGGAGAAACAACAGTCTCTGCTCCCAAGAACAAAGCCTGATTAAATGGTCCCAAGTAGTAATAGAGATCTGATTCCAAGCATAAACCCTCTCAAGTATTATTTGGATTCAATTGAGAAAAAAGATGAGTCTTTTACTACTTCGAGGGTAGAACAAAAAAAGAGGAAACTTTGGAGATTTACATATATAGCAAGTGGAAACAAAGACTAATGATTCCGGATCATATTGTAGATCACAATTTTGGGTTTTCCTTACCTAACAAATTTATTGACGGAACATGGCTATAGCTAAAACTTTAGTTAATCAAATTGGTCTATAACGAGATAGATCTAGAAATTCATTATCACGGTTTTGAAAATTGACCAAATTTACAGAACGTAGAGCATAGATCTGAAACATTAAATCCAAATTATCAGACGAATTCAAGAGCAAAAAAACAAAAACAAAAACACTCCACACTTCAAAAAGCTTACAGGGAGCCAGAAAACCAAAGCTCGAGACTTTTCCAGAGAAACAAACAGCAACCAAGGAAACTTACAAAAATTCTGTATTTCGTTTTTGTTTTCCTCGTCTTCTCCGTTCAAATCCTTAGGGGGTCTCTCTCTCTCTCGGTCTCTCTCTCTGTCTCTTTCTTTCTCTCTGTAGAAGTTATCTGTCTTCGTCCAGCACGCGGAAACTAACTACGTTATCTCCGCTACACGAACACGAACATATCTCATTTTTTTCATCATTTTATATATAATAGAATATTTAGGAAACTGTTTATTACTCTTGACTAGAATACTCTCAGCTTGTGCAAGAAATTAATTAATCTAATAAATTAGATGGAACAAACAAATAGTAATGTGTAAACAATAGGTGACATTAGGTGTAAAAAATACATCCACTGACCAGGAAAAAATATATATATTCAGCAAGTTGTTTTTAGCCGTTGACCTCCTCTCGTACTTCTCATTTCTTGAAAATATCCGGAAAACAGATTTAAGAGATTATTATCAAATTGTAAAAAGTTTATATATTTCTGTAACTTGTAAGTCACTGATGTTGACAACAAACAAACAAATTGTATTCGTGTTATCATAATTGCTTTAGTTATAGTAGGACCGTATAATTTACACGGTAATTTACAATCTCTGACCAAAAAAAAAAAAATAGAAATTAATTTGTAATCTTTTTTTTATTACAACAGCTATTCAAACTATTAATACCTCAACTCAGAGTGGGTGTGTGTTTGTGTTTGGCTGGGAGCAATAAATTCATTAGTGCAAATCTATGCTGAAACGACAAGTCTCAGACTAAAAAAAAAGCATTTTATCATTTTGTAGCAAAATGATATCCCTTTGATTGGACTTCACTTTATATTGAAATTCCACTATCATTGGTTATGGTCGATTTCTTCGACCTTCTAATTATTTGCCACCATTATTCAATTTCCATTAACACAAAAAGGTGCTAATTTCTGTTTTTCATGTCTATTTTATTAACTTAATCCAAATTGAAAATTTATACTATTGTCAGTTTAAAAAAATAAATACAACTAATCTATTGTTTAAGAAGAATTTTGAAACAAGATAAAAAACAATTACACATTTATTTTAGTAAAATAAAAAATTTACGCAGATATACAATTATATAATAAGATGTGCTTTATTTCTCATGGTCCTGAATCTGATGTAAACATATTGCTTGGCTATTATTATTTTGTTTAAATACTAATAATCTTTTAAAAAATTGAACGATTGTGATTCATTTGTTCCATCGAATCTAATATCTCTCACACTAAAAAATCATATATATTTTGATTATAGTTAATTTTTCTAATTTGTTTCCACCAAGTTGTTTTTACTCTTTGTCAAAACAAAAAAAAAGTTGTTTTTACTCTTATTTATTGGGTCTCCGTAAACTTAATTTTCTCAGATATAAAATTTGCCAAATCAGATCTTTAGAATGCTTTCTTAATTTTATTTCCCATCCAAAGGTGCTAATTACATTCGAAATTAAAATATATTTCATCTATTTTTATTTCTGAGTTCAACAAAAAAAAAAAAAGGGAAGATTAATTACGCGAGAATGAGATAGATATGGATAAATGGATAAGGTAAAAAGACTATTTATTCTTTAAATTTGAACGGTTGAGATTGATCATTCCGTGATGAGATTAGTTGAGCGACACACTCTCGTCATAAAGACGGAGGGGCTTATGAATAAAATGATTATTTCTCCATCCAACCATGACGTATAAAATACCTATAATACCCCTGATGATGTACTTACTAGTAGTACTTACCATTATTTATGTCGTGGAGTGTTTTTGTGTAACAGCCATGGAGAGAATTTGAGATAGATTAACAAAAACCTACGCAATACATTATCCGAATTTGTTTTATCAACTATATCGTATGATTTTTTTATTTATTCTAAATTTGTAATCAACCAAGAAGCATATGTACGAGAAAAAGATCATGGAGACGCATAGGTGGAGAAAGAGATGTGTTCAATCTTTTTTTTTTGTCATCTAAAATTTATTAGAAAAACTATACGAGATACATGGATAGAATACATGGTTGAAATACCTATTTTGAAAACATAAGTCGACAAGAGTTGAAAAACGAAACCAACTCCTCCGGAGACCAAGCCGGCGAGTAAACAAACTTCCGGAGACAGCAGCCCCAAACCGGGGAAACAAACAGAAAAAACCTTAGATACAAGCTAACAAAACTACAAACTTCAACTCATTGAAAAATTTCTGAGATGTGTTCAATCTATCATGCTGTTTATTAAATATTATTTATTTATTTGGAATCAATGCTGTGAAACGATTTGCAAGCTAGAAACAACTAATTCAGAATCGAGTTACAAGAAGAAGACAAAAAGAATAAATTTCGTAGATTATATGTTTATTTTGGAAAACGATACGTCGTGGCATCAAAGAAGAGGTGGACTTTGACCTGAAAAGCCTCCGACTGAGATAGAGGCTTTAATTTCATAAGATATATTTAAGGAAAATCATGGTTTGATCTACAAAAAATACTATTTCGCACACACACATAAAAAAAATCTACTAAGATAGTACTAAAATGAAAATCCTAGGAAATTGCAATTATTTTGGCAGTTCTGTAAACAATACTACTATGAAAATGTTGACTATTTCCGATTAGCCTTGCTTCAATAAACATTTTCGAATTTGACAATGTAAAATACTTATTGATATATTGTATCATTCTACTACATTTATAGTATATAATCAGGCTATAAAGAATACCGTATAGTGTGGGTAGTGTAAGGACGAAGAAAACGAAGTCAAATTAGTTGGAAGATAAAGCAGCTCAAAATATCATACTGTTTAAAAATATTTTAAATGAAAGTTGGCATGAAAAAAATAATGTATGAAAATCAACCCAAAAGCAAAAGTATCCATCCACCGAGAGCATAGTTTACAAAACAAGTTTAATGATTACTGTTAACTATTTTAAATATCAAAAAAAAAATATAGTGTGATTGTGATCAGTGAGACCTAGTCACCGAAGACTATAAGGGGGGCTTACGGCAAGAGAAAATAATAAAACCAATTTGGTACTCTTTTTTTTTTATCAGTTAACTCATTTAAATCAGCATGCACATATGTTTTAACCCCAAAAAATGTGCATGTCTGTGTGATTAGATGACTAGAGCATAATTTCGCAAATGTTCATGAACACTAACAGCTTTGTCAATTTTCATAAAAAAAATTCGGTATTCCGTATGAAGGTCTCCGTTGCTGACTTTTTTCTTTTTTGTTTTTCTATGATATATATGGTGAATCATGGACTAAAATATCAGACTATAATAGTGTATTTTACGGTTGTATAAAAACTACAATACATTGTTTTTTTTTTTAATAATTGTATGATTTTAGTTTTAATCACTTCCATTTGTCTACAGAATCTGTAATGATTATGAGCTTTTATAATTTGACCATGATTTATTCATTTTCTTGTTCAAGAAAGAAAGAGACGTTGGATAACTGAAGTTAAAAAAAAAAACCGTGGTCGTCTTCTTCAAGACAAACACAAAAGAAACTGAACCCTTTCGCAAAAAAAAAAGAAACTAAAAAGTTGTTTGTCGAAAAAGAGAGTAATAAGAAACCACAGTTGAAACAGTTAGTGAAGTTGAATGAAACTTGTATATAGCTACGGTCTACGGATTGATTGAGATATTTTGGTAACAAAATATTGTCGTTGTGACGAGCACAAAGTAAGAACTTCCGAGCACCGTAGAAAAATAAGAGCATAAAAAATATTGTCATCGTGACAACAAGCACGGAGAAATAAATCTGACGATAACGCTTGGGACATAAGCTGCACTAAACAGAGGAATATAATATTCTCACTAACAAAGACCCTCATGTAATCAAGACGGATGCCCACAAACTACATAATATTGACAATGGTCCTCCTCTGTAACACTTTGGGCAATGAGACATGTTCTTTTGTCTGAAACTGAGGCTACTAACTCCATTCTCCAGTCGTTAATGGGTTTCAACAAAACGTCGATCGCTGAAGCTTGATAATTATAAGATACGGCCAAACCTGAGGTCTCTCATCTGCACCTAGTAACTCCAAAGCCTTTAAGACAAAAGTCACTTGATTTATTACATTGTGGTTGTGCATACTTTCAATAGTGTACCTATAAGGCCCTCTCACCTGACAATAACTTTTTAAAGTATAGGTTTATTTTTGAAATGATTGATGATAACTGGATTTGAAAGTGACGAGTTGGGCCTAGCCTCAATGACTTTTTAATATGTGAAGGCCCAAAACTTAACCTCACTTTCGATGGACCATTGTTATACTTATACCCAGCAAGCGTGTATATGGAACATATATGTGCCCGATAATTTGACACTAAAGAAAAAGAAGCCATAGTAAATTCAAATTCTATCCATACAAAATAATGAAATATCAATAAAAAAAAATTTTGTATTGTAGTTTACGTTTTTTTTTATTTGAGTCAAGCCAAGCAAAGGTTGCGGTAAGATCAAAATATGTCAATTATTCCAATTATTATAGTTGACAATGACCTGGCTGATAACGATGGACGGTAACGAACTTGGCATGACAAATGAGGTTGACCATCAAAATATACAATATTATACAAAAATTTTTTTACAAACTTAATAACTTCAATACTCATAATTAAAAATAATATATTTATTTTCTTACTAATCTATATATAAACGAAAAGGAAATCAAATAATCACCACTGTGGTTATTTTTCTGTACCACTATTTTTATAACACAGACAAGAAGGATACACACAAGTATATATTTGACATAATATATAAAATTAAAATGTCCACGAGCCACGGAATTAATTATTTTCGCGACGTGATATTATTGTCAAATGGAATAAAGTGGTTTCGCTATTTTAAGGAGTTTTTTTTTATTTTTATTTTTGTTGCTCTCACACATGGTTTGTTGGAATAAAGCAACTTATTTCGGAGAGAAGAAAAAGGATTGAAAAGTCCACGTAGGCGGAGAAATTAATATCTTACGTGGCAAAAAAAGAACACATCGGAGCCGCGATAAAACGTTACACGTGCCTGCCAAATAACGATCGTACGTACGACTTTGACAGATCGAATAGTCCTTAATTTAACACGTCACACTATTTTAACGGCACGAGATTTACGCCTACGTTTGGTATCGACGCGCTCAAATTTAAACAGGTTAAATAAAGCCTCTCTCGATTTTGGTTGGTCTTATTTATAAATCAAATGTACGTACACATTAATGAGTTATAATACGAATACTATGGTCGCAGTAAAGAAAAATTAAAAGTATATATGTACCCCCAAAAAAAAACAGCAGAAGATAACAACATTTAATTTGTTGGGTCAAGTCGATTGTGCAAAAGGAGAGTACAGGTAATCTTTATGGAGTTAGAATCATTTTGGTACCATCCTCGCAAAATAGAAATCGATCGGTGACAAATCGCATTTATTGAAAACCATTTTGTCTTATTCATTGGCCATTACGGTGAAAATATGGGGGATTTATTAAATATTCTATCATAGAAAACTAACCCTATATTTTAACCCCAAAAAATAATAGTAATAGTTAATTTAACCCTATTATGAGCTTTAACTGTTATGCTTATATGAATGCATAAATAATTAAATATAATACGTATGCATAAATAATAGTTGTGTGTATATATAATAATATAAACGGCGTATGTATACATACGTAGAAAGAGATCAAGTTGGGGTCACTTTACA
Source organism: Alliaria petiolata (assembly GCA_020283515.1). Lineage (NCBI taxonomy): Eukaryota > Viridiplantae > Streptophyta > Magnoliopsida > Brassicales > Brassicaceae > Alliaria > Alliaria petiolata. Next base: position 1,251,879 of record JAHZTW010000003.1, on the reverse strand, counting down.
GAGCCATACGTAGTGGAAATACATCTGAATCCAGCTCATTGTAACCACTGCTTTTATTTCCTCTTTTTTTATTTATTTATCCCCTTATAGATAACAAAAAAAGGAAATGAATAATACGAATATAAAATATAATTTTTTGAAATAAATAACTAGTAGCAATAATTTTTATTTATTTTTGTTAAATGGCCAAGTAGTAGCAATAAATAAAACTGAACTTAACCAAAATACGAAAAAAGAGAGATGAGATGCGAAAAAAGTGGGAGATGAGTTTGGTGTTTCAGACAAAAAACAAACTGCCAGTAAGATTGTCCATTCTCCTATTAATGTTTTGTTATACTTAAACAAAACATCTACATAACTAAAATGTGATGCTTTCCTAAATGTTAATACAATTTTGTATCTCTTCTTTTTTCATGGTTATTTATAAAAAAAATAAACATAACTACATAAATTCATAATACAGATGACAAACTTATGATCTCACAATGGTAACGTAGTTACTATAAAAAACCAGTTAACTATATTAAATTGATGGAACTATAGAATTAAAATAAACTTTTCTGAACCCGTCAATAACTACAAATTATCATCATTGTATTAATTTTAACAAAAAAATCATCATTGTGTTAATAAGTTTATTGTTGTAAGCGCGTATAGTCTAAGACTTGACGAGTTTGAAAATCAATTTAGTTTTATCATTGTATTAATATATATGACGTGTTAGGCTTGATTGTTTTTTACATTTATGTTACCAATTAAGATATGTGCTTACGCTATTCAATTTTATTTGTCTAATACAAATGTGTCTACAAACGGAAAACACGTTGATCTTTACTGACATGATATGATCAGAAAATACGTACCGGTAAGCTTTTTAAGAAGAAGAAAAAATGACGATAAATACAAAAAAGCGAAATTAAAACCAGTGGTTGTCGAGGAAACACCAAAATATTTACGTGAAAAAATAGATACATTATTACTTTATTAGGCACCGGAATATAATATCATTAAATAGGGTAGGTCATAAGCTAACTAAATCATGTCTCTACTTATTGCGTTTTCTCATAAATGCGTTGATATCCGCCTAATAACCATATATATAACTTAGACATTTATCTAACTCCTCGTCTAATTTAATACCGTAATTTGATGTTACATCAAAACTTCCACATATATTAATTATTACACCCACACCGCTTTCTATCTCAAATCGTCAAAATAAAAATGATTAAATGTAATGTTTCACCATTTATATATTACAATAATACTCTATATATATAGACGGTGAACAATGACGTGTGTTTTATTGGTTGATAAACTAGTTGCATGATTAGTTAGATTAGAGAGGTCAACATAGGGGATAAAAAGGTAAATTCATAGTCGGTGTCGTGACCAATTTGCGGTTTGATCCAGCGGCGGTGAGAAGCTAATCTGGGCCCACGTGGGCCCGCACTACCCCAGTATTATCCCTATCGTCTGTATCTGCAGCTGTTCTTGCTGATTACCTTTGATTATTTTTTTCCACTTAAATACTAATTTAAACGAAAAGCATCCATTATGATGTCAATCATTTTAAACACTAATGTAATAATATTCTTAGGCTTCTCCACAGCTCACAATCTTATATTATTGTTTTTTATAACTCAGGGAATCTCAGATCTATGAAAGGGTTCAGACTAATCTCTGGAGGAGGTGTATCCCATAGATATACCCTCTTTCCGTGTATTCAAATAGGTCGAAAGTAAAAACTCATATACGTGTGGCCAAGTGAGAATGATTTAATAATTTCAGGCTTGAGGGAAATCGATCCATAGCCTAGACCAACAGGACAACTCCTTCTCAAGTGGGAACCACTAAACCACCACCACTTGGTTAATCTAATACTATTGTTATTATTTCAATTCGAATCATCATTTTGATTATTTATTAATTATTCACTGTGAATATGCACTTATATAGTAACCAAATATAAAAGTCTCTCCAATCGTTTAATATGACATGTAGTAAAGAAAATTTTCAAAGTAACTCATAGTTCATGTTAAGTTTTTTTCCGTTCACAAAGCTCATTGGTAATAACTAGATTAATTCAAATCTCTTATATATTATTTAAAGTTTTTTATAATTTATGATTTATGATATATCTAACATATTTTTTAGAAATTAAAGTTTTAAGATATATTAATTTCTACCAAATTTTAATATTTCTATAATAGCTTTTCTAGCCATTAATCTCGCCAAATTATCAATCTTCGAGTCTGGAAGTACATACTACTTCTAAATTGGATTATGAGAATATGCGGATCTGTCTCTCATACCATGTTAAGTTTTCTGAACTTTCAACTCAAAATCAATTGAGATTAGTACAAGTTTCTTATATATTACTCAAAATCTCTCATAATTTTAGATGTAACATATATCTAACACACTCTCTAAACTTATCTCATAGCTTATTTTTTATTTTTTGGAAATGATTTCATAACTTATTAATCTCTATATAATTTCAATAAGTTGAAAATGACAAAATGGGACAGTTAAAACCCTTATACATCCACGTTAAATTCCGTTTTAAATTTTAGAGTTTGTAAAATTCAATTTTGACAGTTTATAAATAATTCATTTCAAACTATATCCATCCGATGTGAGTGTTTGAAAAATATTGCCGAAAAATCTGATAAACCAATCATTAATCAGATGTTAGATGTTACGGTGAACCAGACACCTAGTTTTCCAACGCTAATGAAATAAAATATACACTTCAATTTTATTTTATATGAATGATTTTTTGTACCAAATTTTTCTTATAAGCAATGAGAAGATTCCCAAATTAAAAAGACAGAAAGAAAGCGAAAAAAGTTCCCCTTTTAAGTCCCACTCCTCTTTTTGTGATATAGAAGAAAAAAAAAACATACAAAATAAATATCACGTACAAAAATGTATTATATTTATAAGATCTAGATAAATGGTCCATCCCACCCAATTAAATACCCCTAAGATAAAATCACAATAGACAAAAAAAAGAAAAAGAAAAAAAAGGAGAAAATTCAACTTGAACCTTCGTTCTTCTTCTCTTCAAGCTCTCCTAATCTCTCTTTGAGGAAATTCCAAATTCGAATATGTCTGGAAACTCTTCAGGACTGTTAGATAGCTCTGGCGGAGGCTGCATGGGCGGTTCCGGCGAGGAGGAGAAAGATATGAAGATGGAGGAAACCGCCGAAGGAGGCGGCAGCGGAGGAAACCGGTGGCCAAGACCGGAGACTTTAGCTCTCTTGAGAATACGCTCGGAGATGGGTAAAGCCTTTCGTGACTCTACTCTTAAAGCTCCCTTATGGGAAGAAATCTCAAGGTTTGTTATATCTATATATTGAAAATTATACAGAAATGTTATGATCTTATATATACGTTTCATATACATTTACGGATATGTATATATGTAATCATATTTCTTAGGTAATTCTTTTAAATATTCCTATAAGGGTATTTATATGTTTATAGGTGTAAAAAAGCCTAATTATTTATATTTTGTTTTTTAATCATGGGTTTCTTGGTTGATGAATAATTAGGAAAATGATGGAGCTTGGTTACAAGAGAAGTGCAAAGAAATGCAAGGAGAAATTCGAGAACGTGTACAAGTACCACAAACGTACCAAAGAAGGTCGTACCGGAAAATCCGATGGAAAAACTTACCGGTTTTTCGAAGAGTTAGAAGCTTTCGAGACTCTCAATTCCTATCCACCTGAACCCGAGTCGCAACCCGCAAAATCTCCCGCAGCGACCACGACCACGACCGCGGCCGCGACCGTAACCACTTCTTTGATACCGTGGATTAGCTCTAACAATCCGTCAGCAGAAAAGAGTTCCTTACCGTTGAAACATCATCATCAGGTTAGTGTGAAACCCATCGCCACAACAAGCCCTACCTTCCTCGCCAAGCAACCGTCTCCTATGACGCCTTTCCCTTTTTATAGCAACAACCTTACAACTACTGTTGATACTAGTTTTAAACCAACTTCGAATGACTTGATGAACAATGTTTCGTCGTTGAATCTTTTCTCGAGCTCAACTTCTTCATCCACTGCATCTGACGAGGAAGAAGACCATCATCAAGAAAAGAGATCGAGAAAGAGGAGGAAGTATTGGAAAGGACTGTTCACGAAGTTGACGAAAGAGTTGATGGAGAAACAAGAGAAGATGCAAAAAAGGTTCTTGGAAACTTTGGAGAATCGCGAGAGAGAGAGAATCTCAAGAGAAGAAGCTTGGAGGGTCCAAGAAGTAGCGAGAATCAACAGAGAACACGAAACACTAGTCCATGAGAGGTCCAATGCCGCGGCTAAAGAAGCTGCAATCATATCTTTCTTACACAAAATCTCAGGAGGACAACAACAACCACAACAGCATGCACCTCAGAATCATAAAGTATCACAAAGGAAACAATATCAAAGAGATCATTCAATAACATTTGAGAGTAAAGAGCCAAGAACGGTTCAACTTGATACAACAATGAAGATGGGGAATTACGATACCAACCATTCAGTATCTCCTAGTTCTTCCAGATGGCCTAAAACCGAGGTCGAGGCCTTAATAAGGATAAGGAAGAATCTTGAAGCTAACTATCAAGAAAACGGTACTAAAGGGCCATTATGGGAAGAGATCTCAGCAGGAATGAGAAGATTGGGATACAATCGAAGCGCGAAACGATGCAAAGAGAAGTGGGAAAACATAAACAAGTACTTCAAGAAAGTCAAAGAAAGCAACAAGAAACGACCCCTTGATTCCAAAACTTGCCCTTATTTTCACCAGCTCGAAGCTTTGTACAACGAGAGGAACAAAAGTGGGGCATTGCCATTGCCATTGCCTCTAATGGTAACTCCACAAAGACAGTTGCTTCTCCCACAAGAAACGCAGACTGAGTTTGAGACTGATCAGAGAGACAAAGTTGGTAATAAAGAAGGTGAGGAAGAAGGAGAGAGCGAGGAAGATGATTACGAAGAAGAAGAAGAAGAAGAAGAAGAGGGAGAAGGAGACAATGAGACAAGTGAATTCGAGATTGTGTTGAACAAATCATCGTCACCGATGGACATTAACAATAATCTTTTCACCTAAGTGGTTTTATAATCTTTTCACCTAAGTGGTTTTATAATCTTTTTATATACACTTTCTGTTAAACTACACAATGGTGTAAAAAAAAAACATATACAACAAATGTAAGTAAATGGCTTGATTTTTTAGTTATTTAGAGTATTCCTTTTCGTGGTATTTAATAAAATAATTAAATTTCTAGAAACATATTACCACGTGTATCTAATCTGTATAGCTAGAAATAGAACCACAAAATTCAATGGAATCAAGATGAAATATGAATAAAAATTGGCTCAATTGGTTGGGAGAAGCCAAAGGTAATCAAGCATCCATCTATATCCATGGGTACCCGACACAACTAATAAAATTTTGGACCTACGAATTAAAATTGGGTCGTCGTTTTCATCATTTTTATTTCTTTTGAATATTATCCTAGATTTTAACTTCGTACCTCTTATCCCCATTCTAAATTTATAATATATATATATATATATATATATATATATATATATATATCTCAATTTACCTTAAATCATGTAATCAAAAGTATCGCCCGTGTGGTAGATGGCGTTGGTGCGTTTCTTTCTGTAATACCACGAGGTGGACCCAACAAACACACACTATATTCGAATTAGTACAGTAATTTGTTTTTAATGAAAAGACTACATTATTTTTCTCCAACAACAAAAAATTACTACATTATTTTGTAACATTTCACGTAGACGGTAGACGTGTGTATTCAATTATTCATTTATAAGATTCTGCCACGAAAATTATAATTTTAAAAGGAAATAGAAATGATTTTTTAAGAAGAATTAAATAAAAATATTAGAAAATGAAGATGAATAAATAAAAAGAAATTTTAACCAACTTTTCATTTAATTACTAATTAAATATATTAATATTTAGGGGAGGGGGATATAAGAATAATACATATCAATTAAAAAAGTTTGGAGCATACATATTACGTCGATTTGTTTTTCTTTTTACTTTTTTTTTTTTTTTCATCAAACTTTCAACCTTTCATTTATGGGCTCTAAGTTGGACTTAGGGGATACAAGTTTAGGGCTTGTTTAGCCAGTTCATCTGCTATCTTGTTAAACTCACGATTAATAAAATAGAGTTGAGTTGCTTCAAACTCTTTCATCAGAGATTGGATATCGGAAACGACACCATGGAGCTCGGAGAGTTCCCCTCTCGACGTCACAGCGTTAATCACTTGGCTAGAATCTGATTCTATGCGAAGTCTTGTGAATCCTCTGGTTAGAGCATCCTCTAGAGCTAATCTGATCGCCAGGCTCTCTCCCATCAGCGGCGATCGAACAAAGGGGGCTGCTTCCGAGTTGCAGCCGATCCTGCGATTGGAGACATCCGTGAATTCCCAGCCGAGTCCCGCCACTTTTCCTTCACTTCGCCATGCCGCATCAGTTCGACAAATGATGTAAGTGCTAGATCCTTCTCTTGGGCCTCCAGATTTAGGGATCGGCTTTGGTTCTTTTGAGGGTTGGGCATCGATCCATTCTTTAGCATCTAGAATAGCTTTAGTGGCTACCTCTTCCTCTGTATAGATCTTATCACTGAAGATCTTCCTGTTTCTCGCTGTCCATATGTTCCACAGGATCCATGGAGCTAGTGGAGTAGAGGAAATACTTGTCGGGGGCAAGCAGGCTAGTCTTCGAAGCATTGGCCATCCTGTATCTAGATCCCAAGTCGGGTCTGGCATGAAGTTCTGCAGTGGTGCTACTTCCCAAACTCTGCGGGCAAACGGGCAATGGAGGAGTACATGTGGGATCGTTTCCATATCACCACACCGGCAACAAGTCGGGTCCAGGAGTACTTGTCGTGAATCCAGACGTTCGCCAACTGGGAGGGCTCCTTTTGCCGCTTTCCAGATGAAGAGTTGCAGCTTAGGAGCAGTTTTGATTTTCCAGATATCAGGTAGCCACTTTAATATCGTTGGATTTCTTGTTTCCATCGATGTTTTGTCATCAAGTGCAGAGTAATATCCGGTTTTGGTAGAATAGATGCCTGACTTTGTTTTTAGCCAAACTAACTTGTCCGCTGCCTTTGTCTTACTTGCTTTTAGGTTCATGATCTCCTCGGCGTGGAAAGGGAGTATCCTTTGAACTTTTTGTGTATCCCACTCTGTGGAGTTTTGGATAAACAAATCTGAGACCAAGAGTTGTTCTGAATCTTTTGGAGCTGGTCCCATTGGCGCCTGTTGCTGGGATAAGGAGAGCCATGGGTTCTGCCAGACGTTTACCGAGGTTCCATTTCCAATTACCCACCCTAACTGTTTGGCCAGTAGGTCTCGTCCTACCAGAATTCCAGTCCATCCATTTGACATATCTGAGCTTCGGGTACAATCAAGGAAGGAGCTCTCGTTACAATACTTACCAAAACACACCTTTGCAAAGAGACACGTGGGGTTAGTGTGAAGTCTCTAACTTAGCTTTGCTAAGAGAGCGTCGTTGAAGCATGGTTTTTCTTTTTACTTAATGTTACTTTTTCTCTCTTATTTTTTTTTTCCAATTTTGATTATAAATGATTTTATTTTATAATTATTTTTTTTTAGAGTTTTGTGGGATTGATATGTCTATATTTTAAAAAAAAATGAACTATATATAAGTTGCGTATAACTGGAATTTATGATTTTTCTTCACTGTTTTCCGATAAACAAGTCACCATTTGAATTTGGAAGGTATAACCTTGGATTTGAAATAATAGTGAAAATAAGCTATAGATGTAAATTTTGCAATTGCGAAAAACGAAGGTTAAAGATGTTCCGTAGCATATAGTAGACATTTGCTCCTCAACGCCATGAGAAATCATCTGCCTAAAACTTCTTTATGTCGCCCACAAAATGTTGACCTTTGTCGTGTCAAAACAAAAGTAAAAGCTAACTTTGATATTATGCTTTGCGCAAACTCATTTTTCAAAAAACCATTTATAGCAAAAAGAACCACTTTCTTTTTGGATATATCACTTCTTTTAGGTTAATTAAAGGAAAATTTTCAATAATGTCTTGAATTGAAATTGGGGTTACAAGATAATTGTATATATTCCCGTAATGCTAAAGAAGTCCTCATTTTCAAAGGATAAGAAGTAATTTATGCTCACTCTCTACTCTCTTTTTTTTTCCACAAAACGGTCGTCAAAGTTTGTAAATAATTTTTCTTTAAAATGCGCTCTTGTATATACATATATGAATATGTATTTATTATATATTTGGGTCGTCATCGTTGTTTTAGCTCCTCAAAAGAAAAGAGATGCAAATAGAAATTATAAAACATTTATGGAAAAGAAAAAGAAGAAGATTCCGTTCCTAATAAGTAGCCACCATTCTTTCTCACATCTCGTTTTCCCTTTTCCATGCCCACTTCTCTGCACTTCCGATTTTTCATGTTTCATTTTTTTTCTTTTATTTGTCGGTTTATAATTTTCTGACAGTTAACTTTCTAAATCATTAGACCTAAATTCAAAACAAAAGCAATTATTCATACAGAGATTAAATAAAAAACCTGTAAGAACTTTAAAATTTGCGGTTAGATCGTCGAAACTAGAAACGTTTGGCTGCTACATCAAAGCATCAAACTATCTAAATTATGTATTTTATTGTTTCTAATGCAAAAGTATCTTATTGATTTAAGATAACAGTTCAACGACACTTTGTGGAATTTGAAAAGCAAATAATAATTTATGGTGACATGAAACAAAAAAATAGGGTGTAAAAAATGATTAGAGAACATTATTTTGAGATACAGCGATCAAATGCTGTCCACTTGTTAATTGCTTTCCATGGAGGCACGTACTCGTGCCACAAATTGTTCGAATTCATGACCGATCTATGGTCTAAAATTATGTTATACGCATTCAAAAATTTCCTGGTATATTCTTGTCATATATATAATAATGCACGAGTCATCAGAACGAATATATAATCTAATATACATTTGTATATTTAATTAGATCATGATATATACGATTTTTTTTTTGTTGCTAAAGTGATATATACGATTTTCTCTATAATTTTTTTTTTTGTTTTTTTTCTAAAGTCTTATAAAAATAATTTCACCCAAAATAACACCAATTACCTCATTACAACTTTATATATGTAGACATCATATGAAATTGTAGTAAGTAGGTCACTTGGTGAGAAATTGTATATTACCCACACAATGAAATTGAAAATCGATCCAAAATATCTTCTAAACTTTCAGAGTAACCACTACAAGAAAACATGCTTTTCGCGACTACAAGTTGCAACTACATATACAGTCGCTAAATATAGCGACTAATTAGCGACTCATTTACGACTCATTTGCGACTAATCCAACGTAGTAGTATATTAATCGCAGATTTGCGACTAAATATGGTAGTCGTCAATTAGTCGCGAATTAGCGACTATTATACGACTAAAAATGAGTTGCTAAACATGAAACACAAAACAGTCGCAAAATTAGCGACCATTTTGCGACCCTATTGGTGGGTTGCTAAATACTCGATTTTTTAGTGGTTAAAGAACACGTGTTATTCGTTGCCGGGGTTGGTTTAACTGTTTTTTGCGACTCAAAAGCGTAGTCGCAAATTAGACGCAATTTAGTCGCAAATTAGTCGCTAAAAAGTCTATATATACGCAAACCTCACACATTCCTTCCCTTCACTCCACTTTCCTTTCCTTCATTCATAGAAACACAAAAAAAAATCGAAAAAAAAATTTTGTTGCTAGAAAGAAAAATGTCAGGAAATTACAATTTTACGAATGGTCGGGAGTGGATGTATAAGAGGTTCGATGAAGCGACGGGAAATTTTTTGGCAGAGTTCATAGCAGGGGTGGATCATCAATTCATGAAATTTGCAAATAGCCAGTCTCTTGCGCAGAGCAATGGCGGTAAGTTTCACTGTCCTTGTAGTGTTTGCAAGAACGACAAATTTATGCCGGGGAGTAGAATTTGGAAGCATTTGTATAAGAATGGATTTATGCCAGATTATTATGTTTGGTATAAGCATGGTGAAGAACTCGATATGGGTTTAGGAACGAGTTATGTTGATACGACGTGGGGTAGTGTGAGTGAAGAAGTGGGTAATGTACTAGAAGATAGAAATGTGGATATGGTGAATGATGCATTTCGTGATAACGTTAATTTTGATAACTATCATCAGTATGGTAGTTATCAGAATGTAGAAGAACATGGTAGTTATCAGAATGTAAAAGAACCTGTACGTAATCATTCAAAAAAATTCTACAACTTGTTAGAAGGAGCGAGAAATCCATTATACGATGATTGTCGTGAAGGTCACTCGCAGTTATCTTTAACTGCTCGGGTCATGCAAAATAAGGCAGATCATAATATGAGTGAAAAATTAGTGAATTCGATATGCGAAATTTTCACAGAGTATTTACCAGAAGGAAACCAGGCAACCGGTTCGCATTACGAGGCAGAAAAACTGATGCGCAATTTAGGGCTCCCATGTCATGCAATTGATGTTTGCATCAACAATTGTATGATATTCTGGAAGGATGACGAAATGTTAGATAAGTGTCGGTTTTGTGATGCACCAAGATGGAGGCCTAACCAGCAACGCCGTAGGAATAATGTACCATATAGTCGTATGTGGCATATGCCTATTGCTGACAGATTAAAGAGAATGTATCAGAGCGAGAAAACTGCAGCGGCAATGAGATGGCATGCCGAGCACGAATCAAAGGAGGGAGAAATGTGTCATCCGTCTGATGCGGCGGAGTGGAAATATTTTCAGGCTCAACATCCCCAGTTTGCCCAAGAAACTCGTAACGTTTATCTTGGATTATGTACAGATGGATTCAATCCATTTGGCATGTCTCGGAATCATTCGTTGTGGCCTGTGATCTTGACTCCATATAATTTATCCCCTCGTATGTGCATGAACACGGAGTACTTGTTTCTTACAATTATGAATTCTAGGCCAAATCATCCGCGAGCTAGTCTCGATATATTTCTCCAACCTCTTATTGAGGAGTTAAAAGAATTGTGGTCTACTGGAGTCAATGCATACGATGTGTCCTTGAATCAAAATTTTAATCTAAAAGCAGTGTTGTTGTGGACGATAAGCGACTTTCCAGCGTATAGCATGTTATCAGGATGGAGCACCCATTGTAAATTGTCATGTCCAATTTGCATGGAAGATACAAAGTCTTTTTATCTGCCGAATGGAAGAAAGACGTGTTGGTTCGATTGCCACCGAAGATTTCTTCCTCGTGATCATCTACTGAGGAAGAATAAAAAAGACTTTTTTAAGGGAAAAGACGCTAGGAAAGAGTATCCACCTGAGTCTTTGAATGGTGAGAAAGTTTATTCCTACCGGTTGCGTCGTGTAAATCCACCGAAAACTAAAGATGTTGGTGGAAACGGTCATGAAAAGAAGAAGTCTGGCTTTGGGAAGACGCATAACTGGCACAAAGAAAGCATATTCTGGGAGTTGCCGTATTGGAGGGACCTCAACCTTCGACATAATCTCGATCTGATGCATATAGAGAAGAATTTTTTTGACAACATCATGAATACTCTTATGTGTGTGAAGGATAAATCAAAAGATACCATCCTGTCAAGATTGGATATTGAAATTTTTTGTTTTTGGCCACACTTACATATTGATAGTGAGAGTAGAGCTCCTTTCCCCGCCTACTCATTGACAGACGAAGCCAGAACAAGTTTATTGGAATGTGTGAAACATGAGGTCAAATTCCCAGATGGTTATGCTTCAGACTTAGCTAGTTGTGCTGATATGGCTAATGGAAAGTTTTCTGGGATGAAGAGTCATGACTGCCATGTTTTTATGGAGCGGTTACTTCCATTTATCTTTTCAGAACTCCTAGATCGGAACGTCCACCTCGCGTTATCAGGTACTAATTACTTATAGTTCTACGAATATGTGACACCTAAATATGATTATTGTATTTTATATTAACCATTTTCAGTTTCAATATATGTTGTAGGGGTCGGAGGATTTTTTCGAGACTTATGTTCAAGAACTTTGCAGAAAAGTCGCCTCCAAATTCTAAAACAAAACATTGTTTTAATCATATGCAATTTGGAAAAGATCTTTCCACCATCATTTTTCGACGTGATGGAGCACCTGCCTATACATCTCCCCTATGAAGCTGAATTAGGGGGCCCCGTGCAATACAGGTGGATGTACCCTTTTGAAAGATTTTTCAAAAAGTTGAAAGGAAAAGCAAAAAACAAAAGATATGCAGCAGGATCGATTGTTCAATCATATCTAAATGAGGAGGTAGCTTATTTCACAGAGCATTATTTTGCCTCGAATATACAAACGAAATCAAGGTAAATGCTATATTAATTAATCACATATGGAGACACATGCTATCTATTCTAAATTTCTTTTAACTAATTTGGTGAGGTTAACAAGATTCGATGAAGGTGAAGTCCCTGAATATCATGTCCCTGGAGTACCTAATATATTCACTCACGTCGGTCGTCCAAGTGGGGAAATGCATGAACTCTGGCTTTCAGAGAAAGACTATCGATGTGCACATGCATATGTTTTGCGAAATTACGATTATTTTCAGCCATTTGAGAGGTATAATATGGCATAACTTAAATTGCGATTAACATAATCCACAATGTGTCGGTCACATATATGTATTGTCTCATATAAGTGTTTGTCTTAAACAGTATGTTCGAAGAGTTTATTTCTGCAAAATATACAGATCTCTCCGAAAAAGATCTCTCCGCGAAAAGAGCTGACGAATATCATTTATGGGTGAAAAACTATGTATGTCTGAATAATTTTCTTAAGTATGTATATATTAAATATTTATGTATCAATAATTATATATATTTAATATTGTCTATCTATATGCAGGTTACTTACTGGAACGAAACACATCCTTTTCCTACTTGGGTTCAAGAGATAGTGCATGGACCCGTGAACAAGGCCAGAACTTGGCCTATCTATTTTACAAGAGGATATTTGTTTCATACGCACAATCACAGGGAGGGCCGAAAAACATGTAATTATGGTGTATGTGTTAAAGGAGAGAATTATACTGATTCTTCTGATGAAGCTGATTTTCACGGGATCTTAATGGATATAATACAACTCGAGTACGAGGGGATGGTTAGTTTGAGAATTACACTCTTTAAGTGTAAGTGGTACGACCCTGTTATCGGTAGAGGCACTCGGAGGAACAATGCTGGCAATGTAGACGTTCTTTCATCGAGAAAGTACAATAAATACGAACCATTTATTCTAGGTTCGTACATTCGTATATCTCTTTATATATATATATATATATTACTTTCTGGATATCATATATATATATATATGTATTCAAGTGTAACTTGTACATATTTATTTTGCAGCCTCTCAAGCGGATCAAGTTTGTTATATCCCGTACCCATACACGAAGAAACCGAAGCATTTGTGGCTCAATGTTGTTAAAATCAACCCGAGGGGAAATATTTCAGGAGAATATGTCGACACAGAACCGACTCTTTTGCAACAAGAAAATGATGATCCTGTAATGATGACAACAATTGAAGATCTAGTAGTTGATAACTTGGTACAAGGAGTAAACACAATCAATCTCGATTGTGATGTGGGAGATGCGGAAGCAGAAGATGAATTTCAGTGTAATTTATCGTCTTCTGATGATGACGATGAAGATGATGAAGAACCGTAATAATGTGTATTTTTATTTTTCAGTTTCTCTTAATTAAACATAATTATGTTGATTTGTATAATAACAAGTTTCCGACTAATAATCTTTTTCACACAAACACAAATATTTAAATTAAAAAATACTATGAGTAACAACTAAGAAATAAAATTTAACCAATATCTATTTTTTTTTTCAAATTATGAGTAACAATAATTGGAAAAAAAAAATTGTGAGTAACAATTAATATTTTGTTCTTGTTTGATTTTTTTTTGAGTAACAATTAAAATATTTTGTTCTTGTAAAAAATTATGAGTAACAAGTAAAATTATGATTTTTTTTTCCATGTTTCTATTCTCTCTTGGTTTCTTCTTCCTTTCCCTATCTCTCTCACCCGCAGAAAACTCAAATTCTTCTTCTCTCTCGATTCTTCTCTCTCGATTTCTTCTCTCACGATTTCTTCTTCATTGATTTCTCTTCTCTCTCGATTTATTATCTATCTCGATTTCTCGATTTCTTCTTCCTTGAACCCTCAATCGAGAAACCCTAGATCCTAGATCTGCTATTTTTCGATGGCCGGCGGAAGAGGGAAGAAAGTAAGAGCTCCGATGGTTCGAGGTAGAGGAAGAGGTCGAGGGCGAGATGCATCCGTCGCTGGAGGAACTTGGTCGAACCCTTCCATATCTACACCGATTACGCCGTCGGAGCTACCTCAGCAGTATAATTTCACTCCGGCGCCAGACCCCTCTCCGCCACGGCTTGCCCTTCTCACCCAAACTCAGATGCACGTCCGCCACTTTCCACCGCCAACCCAGCTTTTCATAAACAACTCCACGCGTCCACCACAGATCTCTCAATCTCAAGGTCCTTCGTTGAACCCTCAACCTCAGATGCGAAGCTCTTCGAATCCTCAAGGTAAGCTCTTCGTTTCTTTGTTTCAAGTTAACCTCATATGAGTTTTCAGGAAGTTAACCTCAAATTGTCGCTCTCCGAGTTCTTCATTTTTAGTGTTTCTATGATTATAAACGACAAAGATCTTCTAATCCTACAGGTCAAATGTCTCCACCAACAATCTCTTCAAATCCTCCGCTGCACAACTCTGAAACACAAAGTAATCAGCCGTCTGAAGCTGAACACTCAAACGATTTGGAAGATGGTGGGGATGATGAGATTGACGACACTGCATACATTGAACCCAATCTCCAAGAAGACCAACTCCGCTATCTTGAGACGCTGCTAAGGACGCCAAACCGTCATCAGTGGACGACTGTCCTCTCTCCACTAAAACCTCAGCCGCCAAATACCACATGGTAAGTTTCCTAAATGTTAAACCTTTTTGATTTAGTCACAGGTTTAAATTTCAGAAGGTATAAATTGTGTCAAATGGTTTGCAACTGTTTTTTTGTTGTCAAATGGTTGATTTTAACTTATATGTTGTCAAATGGAAGTTGCTTGATTGCTTTGATTTTAAAAAATAAATTGTCGCTCTCCGAAAGCGTTGTTTCTTATATTCTGATTATTAATGGAAGGTGCTTGATTGTTTGATATGATTGTGAGAGTACTGACTAAGAGATATGAAATCAGTCTTACATTTGTATAGTTTTGACTAAGTTTAGAACTGAGAGTAATGACTAAGTTTTATAGTTTAAAGCTTTCTCTATTTTATAGTTTAAAACTTACTTTGCTTGTTTTCTCTCTGTATGTAGGTTTGGCCGTGACAAGTCCAGTTTGGTCCGGAAGATTACAAAGATCTTCACAAACAAATTTGATGATGCATACTACAGTTGGAGTTGTGTGTCTCCGCCACGAGCGGAGCGATACTTCATGGAATTTGCGGTAACTATTTCTTCTTTGTTACATTTATATGTCCTTTTTCCTCTTCTCTTTACTAACATGATCTTCGCTTCTTGTATTGTAGAAAGAGCACACATGGGATCCCATCTTAACAGGGTTAGTACAAAGACACTTTGTGGCGATTTGTAAGAGGAGGATGAAAGATATGGTCAGCAAAGCTCACACTCTTGGTGTGCGGCCTACCTGGATCAGCGAGACTCTTTGGTCTAAAATGTGTACCTACTCGGAAAGTGTTGATGCTGTACAGAGGAGTCACTCCGCATCTGCTGCTCAAAATTCTGACCGTGGCGGTCTTGGTCCTCACAAGAACTTCACTGGGCAAAAGTCTTTTAACCAAATCCACCAAGAAATGGTACTTTACATTCCTCTATCTATACTTCTACAAGTTTATATTTTTGTCTTTCTCTGTTTCTTTTTGTTACATTTTCAAGAAGAGGAGTTGTGTAGACCAGTGAGTATTGGTGAACTTTTCCTGAAGACCCACACAAGACCAGATGGGACTTATGTTGATAGGAAGGCGCAGAAGATCGCAGAGGCGTATGAGAAGAACCTGCAAGCGAAGCGGTCCGAGTTCGAGGCAGAATCTTCAGATGGGACTTCACAACCTCGACAGCTAACCACGGACGAGATCAACGACATCTTTCTTCAGGTAACAATGCATCTGATCTTACATTAAGCAATTGCGTTTTCATTCTTTACACATTTGCTAAGTATCTCGGTTTCTTTTCCGTTTCGCAGTCAACTATCGTGAATGAAAGAGGGGATGCTTATGGTATTGGAAGTCTCGGAGAGTCTCACGTAAGCGGCAAGCGCAAGTACCCGGGTAGCTCTTCGTCGACTTACCACTCGCTCCAACAACAACTTGAAGAAGCTCAGCGCCAAATAGAAGCCCAAGCCGCTCATAACGCACAACTTCAAACTGAGCTAGCCCGTCAAGTGGCTGAGCAGCGAGACTTGAGCTTGATGGAGTAATATCTTCGCAAAACTGACCCGGGATACCTTGACTTCCGCGCTTCCCAAACTGGTCCAACTCACTCACCTTGACTTCGGCGCTTCCCAAACTGGTCCAACTCACTCTTCTTCTTATGTTTCTATGTTTCAAACTGAAATGAAATATTTGTATTGTATTTTATGATTTCTTGTAAGACAATGTACCTTATCAGTAATTTATGGGTTATAAGACTTTTTCTTAGATTAAAAACTCATTATTACAAACAAACAAAAAAAACCAAAACCAAATAAAGCCAAAATGCTTTTACCAAATTGTTTTTTTTAAACTTATTAGTCGTTAAAAGGTCGTAAAATCAGTCACAAAACAGTCGCTAATTCGTCGTAATACACATACAAATTAACAATCTTATCGGCTCAATTAGTCGCTATTTAGTCACTAAAAGAGTCACTAAAGAGTCGCAATATTTAGCGACTAATTAGTAACTACATAATTTACGACTAGAAAACGGCTAAAATCAGTCGCAATTTGGTCGTTAAAAAGACGCAAGTTAGTCGCTACTTTTGCGACTAAGTCGTGATTGCTTTCACTCGACATATACGTAGTCGCTTATTAGTCGCAAATTTGCGACTAATTAGCGACTACTGAAATTAGCGACGAAATATTAGAGATTACTTATTTTAGTCGCTAATTAGTCGTAAATCGTAGTTTTGCGACTTTTTAGCAACTGTTTTTGTAGTCGCGAAAAGCATGTTTTCTTGTAGTGAACATCCAATAAACACATAGAGATATTAATGGACGTACAAATATTTCATACATCAACTTTCTACATCCGTGGACTGGCAATTTTAATTTCAATACTATTAAATAAGGACATATACATATATTCAACAGGTCCTTTTCGTGTACTTTAAAGTCTAATTATTGCCTTGTTTAATCATTCTGAACTCGCAATTTCGAATTAGTTTATAATGACATATTTTTTAATTTCAACGGTACAAACTGAGACTTGCTTATGCACTGAGAAGATACTTTCATAGAAAAAGAAAACGTAAACAAAATTAATTTTAGTAAATAAAAAAACTGTAATTTTAGTAAATAAAAAAAATTAAAAAACTGTTATTCTTTTTCTTTTA
This sequence comes from Alliaria petiolata, assembly GCA_020283515.1. NCBI lineage: Eukaryota > Viridiplantae > Streptophyta > Magnoliopsida > Brassicales > Brassicaceae > Alliaria > Alliaria petiolata. Next base: position 1,234,202 of record JAHZTW010000003.1, on the reverse strand, counting down.
CGTAAATATGGAAATACCACACACACAAATGAGAAGTAAAAACAGCTCTTAACCAATAGAACACAAAAATGGATCTCTACATAAATTAAAAACGTAAACTGTAATTTTATTAAGTTTTGATTTAGGTATAATAGAGTTTTTAAATTTTGTATTTTAAAATATATAATTCATTATTCTTTTTGTTTTAATTTAAGTGTAGTGTTTTCAGTTTCAAAATAAATATCATTTTTAAAATAAAATATAATTTGATATAAAATATCTAATTTAGTCTCAAATCAAAAACAATATAATATAATATGTTTTTATTTGTATGAAAAGTATAAAAACGATATTTACTATGAAACATAAAGAACATTAACCAACTCATGGTTGACATGAGTCGATGGCCTAATAACTCAAAATTCCATGTCATTCTCAGCTTGCCTTGTTTCGAACCCCATAGTGAGAGACAGAGAGTTAAGATGGTGACAAAGAAAAGAAAAAACAACTTATTGGTAATTCAATGACTGAGTTTATTATGTTAGTTTATAATGGTTATAGTTTGAGCTCCCCAACTTCAACTTCAATTATGATTTGTCACGGTAACTAGACATCTCTAATAACAATAACCGACTTTTTATATGACAATTACTCTGAACCACGGTATAAAGTTCTCTGATTATATATGAAAAAACAAGTAGTATATTGTTTGCAAACATATAGAATAATAAAACAAATTAATCTTCCGCTAAATATATGACATGAACTGTACTAAACCCATCGTGATTAACCGCATCTTAATTTTACAATCAACAAGTATATTTTATATGTATATGTAACTTAACGTACAACCCAAGTTGGGATATAAGATACTCTTCATTGTTAACATGTGCATAAATATATATATATACCTTTATAACATTCTTGAATGTTCACGAACCGAACCAAACTCAATCATGATTCGAGTTTAAATTAAGAAAATGTTTTAAACGTCTATTTATCTCAATTTAAATCACATTTTGTATATATGATGTGTTAATCCTTTAAGGCTCCACGAGTGAGTGTTTGTGTACATATATATAAGTAAGCATACGTAAAACGTTAGGAGTCACGATCATCGGTATAGATATGTACATCAATCTTTGGTTATACAGATCTGGAAATGCGACCAAACATGTGTCGATAGGACGTAGAAATCAATTATGAAACAAACGAATCATCGTCTCAAATAAGAGTTTTTGTCGTTGGATCTGTCACGTGCGTTCGACGGTGGAATTTACGAAATAACCCTTACAGAAAAAAAGAGTCTTGCGTTTTAGGGCAAACGCAGAGAAGAAGACAGAGAGAGGAGATGAAAGAGTGAAGATTCCTTTTTCCACGTGGACCCAAAACCCCACGCTCTCGCTCTCATTGTGTGCATGTGAACTTGGCATCTTTTTTTTTTTTTTTTTTTTTAATTTAATATAAAGTTTTTTTGTTATTTATCTTACCAAGGAAACTGTTACTGAAAAGGATGAGTAACTCTCGTCTCCCAGTCCCACACCTTACAATTAAATATTTTCTTATAATGTAGACAAAACAATAACAATAATATGTAAAAAAAACAAATTACACATCGTCACCAACAACAAGAACCATTCATTTAAAGGTTTTTTAAAAACATTACAAGTTACAGTTTTTATTATTTGCTTATGAAAAACCCCACATTGTCCCCCTCTCTAATTAAGATTTATTTATTTATTTATTTATACACCTCCCAAAAAAATAATTAAATCACATTTATTTTAATTTTGTTCCAACATATTAATTTTCCTTCAGTATAACTTAAAAATCAAAAGATGAAAAAAAGAAGAAAAAAACATAACCCCCCCTCCAGTATTTAAATTCTCTTCTTCTGTATCAAAACTTAAAAAGGCTTACTAATCTCTCACCACAACCCACCCATCAAACCCGGGTCGAACCCGAATCATCAAGTCAGCATCATCATCATCATCACTGATTATTCGTCGTCTTGTTGTTATTGTTCGGCACAAGCTCAAACTCACCTCCTTCCTCTTCTTCATTCTCTTCGTCTTCTTCCTCTTCGTCGTATTCTTCGTCGTCCGTGCCTTCCTCATCATCAAAGTTCTGATCCGACGGCTGAGCAGGAGGAGGATGAGGTTGATCGGTTTGAGCCGCCACCGAAGTAGTCGTCGTGGCTGCCGTCGCCGGAGGCCATTGCTGCTCCGGCTGAACCATCAAAGGAACTGAATTATCCGGTTTGATTAAACCGGAAGTTGAGGAAGAAGATGCGATGTTGTTGTTGGTGGAGTGGAATTTGTTCCTCTCTTTATATAAAGCGTCGAGCTGGTGAAAGTAAGGGCAAGTCTTGGAATCTTCGGGGCGTTTCTTGTTGCTCTCTTTGACTTTCTTGAAGTATTTGTTTATGTTCTCCCATTTCTCTTTGCATCTCTTTGAGTTCCTGTTGAATCCTAACCTTCTCATTCCCGCTGATATCTCTTCCCACAACGGTCCCTTTGGTCCGTTCTCTTGATACTTGGAATCAAGATTCGTCCTCAGCTTTATCAATGCCTCTATCTCCACTTTCGGCCACCGCGACGAGCTCGCCGCTCCTCCTGCAGAAGCCGGAGTCATGTTCTGATCACCGTTGTCCGTTTTCGTAGTGTCTAAGGTTGGTATCACTGGCTGCGACGGCTGAGGAAGCGGAGGAGGAGGTGGCGGTTGAGGCGTTTGAGGCGTTTGCTGCTGTGTCGTCTGCTGATTATTGATATTATTAAGCTGCATTTGGGATCGAGCCTGTTGCGGTTGCGGTTGCGCGATCGATTGACCTTGAGGATTTGGTTTTTCTGATAACTTCTGAAGGAACGCCATAACCGCGGCGTCTTTTGCGGCGGACATGGATCGTTCTTGGGCCAAGATCTCGTGTTCGCGGTTGATCCGAGCAACCTCTTGCACTCTCCAAGATTCTTCTCTAACCAATCTCTCGTGCTCTCGCTTTTCGACAGCTTCCAAGAACTTGCGTTGAAGCTCCTCTTGCTTATCAACAACCTGTTTCATTAACCGCTCGAAGAACTCCTTCCATTTCCTCTTCCTCTTCTTCTTCGTGGTAGTGGTTCCGCCAATGTCAACGTCAGAGGAAGTCGAATACGAAGATGAAGACGATGTCGAATTATCCGACAGAAAATCCCCGGAGATGTTTGGGAATGAAGGTATGTTCACAGGCTGAGTATAAGGAGGAATTGATGAAGAAGGAAGAGTGATGTTGGTGATCGGAGGCATAATAGTCGTTACCGGAGGAGGAGTGGAGAATAATGAGCTGTTGTTGTTGTTGTTGTTATGCGGTCGAAGAGGCGGTTGCGTTTGAAGCGGTTGCGGTTGAGGCGGTTGTTGTTGTTGCTGTTGCTGCTGCTGGAGCGAGGAAGTGGATTGAGTCTCGAGAGCTTCTAATTGATCAAAGAACCGATAAGTTTTGCCTTCGGATTTCCCGGTACGGCCTTCTTTGGTTCGTTTGTGGTATTTGTAAACGTTTTCGAATTTCTCTTTGCATTTCTTGGCGTTTCTTATATAACCAAGCTCCGCCATTTTCCTGAGAAAAAAAATAATAAAAAGACCTCTCTTTATATATTAATAAGTTACAAAAATTTGAATGAATTGTTGACGAGAAAAAAAAACACGAATTATGTTTCTAGTAAAATGAGGATATATAGTTGAGAAGTGGATCAATCAGCATGAGTTTGTAAAAGACTCGCCTTCTCAATCTCATGAATAAAACATGACCCAACTTATTTTATCTAAATTAACAGTTAATTATTAAAGTGAACTTTAAAATTAATTAGACCCGCTTCAAGAACTACCCGAATCTGAATCTCAAGACGGTAAATTTCGGAAATCTCATTGAACTATTGAAGAAGAAAAAAAAAAAAAGACATTTTTACGAAATTCGGGGAAAGAATTTATAATTTCGCCGAACAAAACCCAAAAGACAGATTAAAAACTGTCTAACCGAATCTGTAACAATAAAACGCTTCAAAGTCCAGATCTTTTTTAACTCTGTCAGTGTAAAACAAGCTTAATCATCAGTTCCAATTAGATCAAATTCGCCAATGGAAAATTTTGAAAAAATAAAATAAAATAAAAGAGTCGAATAATAAAAATTTCCAAAAAAAGGAAAAGGAATAAAGGAGGAATTGGAAACGCACCTGGAAACCTCTTCCCATAAGGGTCCTTTAACGCTAGCGTCTCGAAACGCTATTCCCATGTCAGATCGTATTTTCAGCAGCGCAAGCGTTTCCTGCCGCGGCCACCGATTTCCTCCAAAACCGCGGTCGCTCATCTCTTCCGACACCTCAAACGCCCCAACCGCTGCTGCAGCTGCCGCAGCTTCTGTAGCGGCCGAATCGTTCGATTGTGGCGCCGCCGCTGCGGTTGCGGCGGAGGAAGCGGCTGTGGTTGTAATACCACCCAGCTGCATCATCGTTAAGGGTTTCGATTTAATCCCTTCTTTTTTTTCCCTTAATATTTTTCCCTCTCTGTCTTTGACTGAGAAGTTACAGAAATGAAAAATTAAAATTAAAAAGGGAAAAATAAAAATTCATAGAAGAAAGGGAAATAAATGGGAGAGATAAAGAGAGAGAGAGAGAGAGAGAGTTTACATGAGGAAGAAGAGTGAAATCTCCAGGCGCAGGGTTTTATGGAGTTGTTTGTAAATACCTAAAGTTAATTTTTTTTTTTTTTTTTTAAATAATTTTCTGGTGATGGATCTGCTTGTCAATCTCAAGGAGCCATTCTAAAAATATTTATATTATATATTTTTTCTTTCTCTTTACCTATTTTATTTAAATTTATCGCCTTTTATTGATACTTTTCCTTTGTTTGAGCCAAAATGGAATCTTCATAATTTCTCACTCCTTTATTCCGAGTTTTGGGTAAATTATATTTCATTTATAATGTAAATAAATTGTATACTGTAATTGTGATTTAGATTGATAAGTTAACTTACTCGTCGATAAATAACTATCATCAAAATGATCCTAAAGGATTCTAATTCTATGTACAAAAGTAATAACAATTATTATTATAATTTATAAAGTGTAACACTGTTATAATATTTTAGTTTTTTTTCTGTAATGATATTTAAGTTGAAGATGTAGCAAAATGTACAATAAATCTAATAAATGATATTTAGTAATTTTTAGGTTGATTTCGAGATTGTCTATTAAATGTATATGTTAGGATTAACTAAATATAAATATTGCTGATTTTTTATTTTATTTTATAAAAGTTGTTTTGACATTTTTCATATAAGCAAAAAAAATTGTTGAAACCACTAATGTATTTTTAATATAATATTTTTGAATAATATAATATTTTATTTTTCAATATATTGTATTTAATAGTTATAGATTTGCGAACGTTACATTAAAACTAATAAATAACGCTATTAAAATTTGTAGTATAGTGATTTGTACTGTTGTTATCGTGTCGTAATCTAAATTTGAATCCAATAAATAGTACATAAAAACAAATTAATTAATTATTGCTTAATTTTAGTTTTAAAATGAACAAAAATAAACAATAATTGAATGTTTTCATTGTATTAATAAGAAAAAAAAGTAAATAAAAATATAAGAAGACATGTTTCAAAATGTTCTCTCTTATATATAGAAAAAAAAAACAGAAGAGGACATAGTGAACAACATTCACCTCCTCGTCAGCTTATCGGCAAAACAGTTCAAAATAAAATTAACTCTATTTGTTTTAGCGACGTCTGCTATAAAGACGACCTTGACATCTGGTTCGTGGATAAAATCTAATTTTATGTATAAAAATTTTATTTACTTTTAAAAATATTTAAATGTAAATTGCATTGCATTTGAAGTACAAATAATTTTTTATTAAATATAATTTTACATTCACTTCAGAATTATAAAAAATAAATAAAGAAAGAGTAAATGGGAAAACGGTGTGTTGTTTAAAACAGAGTTTATCATCAAGTGTTGTATGTGTAATGATGAAAAAAGTGGGCACAAAAAGACATATACGAAGGAAACTGAAAAATTAGTTTATAAAGAATAATTTTGTTTTTAAAAAAAAGTTATTTATTACAGAGATTTATTGACAGCTGCGCATAAAGACGGTGGTGATTATTAGTTGGTTTTTGTCCATTCATCTAAATTGTCTTAAAAGGCTGGCTTTTTTAATCTTAAGCATTTTATTTATTTAATTTAGTTTCAAACTTGAGTTTCATAATAACATTATCCTTACGTGCTGATCATACTTAAACCAAAACGATGAGAAACAATTTAAGATTGTAAATTTAATAAATAACAAAACCCTTTAGCAATTTTTTTAATAAATAATAATAATTTATGGTTTATAAATTTGTAGTTGACGTCTAAAATTAAGGAAGTCATTTAAATATAAGTTGACAACAATATTTTACGCATAAATTTAACTTCAGAACGATTTTTACATGTATATTACTAAAAGTTTGGTTAGCACGGATAAATAGTTCAACTAATGGAGATAAACTAAACAGATCACTTCTCGCTTAGTTCACAAATGCATTTTTTTGTCAATGGATTCTGAAAAAGAATATCGGATCACAAGACACTAATGGGTCATGATGGTTATTAAGAGGACGAAAAGATAGAAAAAAAAAATTGTTTATGTGAATTTAGAAAGATGGATTAAAGAATTTAATAATAGCCTACTGAAAGGTTGTCACAGATTTTTTAGAGATGTTTTTTTTAAAGGGTTTGATAAATAGATTATACAAAATAGATTTTAATCATTTGTTTTTAGGTAAAAAAAGAAAGACGGAACTTATTACAGTGTGTGCAATTGAAAATTTAAAATGATATGTAAGATAAAAAAACATGTTTTAAAAAAAATGATATGTGTAAGATATAAAAACATGTTGATTGAAAATATATAGTTTTCTTTAACAAACCTATATTTATTTTATACTTTAAGATGTTTTCAGAATTTTTGTTTTTACAGGATGAGAGGTAAAGAAGATGAGGATCAATATTTACAAGATGAGAGGTAAAGGGAAAAAAAAAAAAAAAAAAAAAGATGAGAGGTAAACCGTAAAAAGATAGATGGAGATGAGGATCAATTTTGCTTTTTGGAACGTATAATTTGAGTTCAGAGGCGGGTGACTTACGTATAAATCGAAATTACTATATTGACCCTAACGTGGATCCCATTGACCTTTAATCATTGAGGTTTTTTTTTTTATATAGCTATTATATTTTCTAAGCTCAACATTTTAGTTTATCATTAATAAACTAATCCATCCTGATTACTGATCTGGATTTGTCCCCCCTCACATTCACATATTCAGATTATTCTAATCTCAACAAGTACTGATCGCCCACACTCTATAAACACGGGCTTGATTTCAAATCAATCCGTAGATATGATTTTTGATAAATTATTATTATTATAACCCAAATTAAACCAATAAAATAATAAATGTAAAGGATGAGGAGATGTTAGATGGAAGTGGTTAGATGTAAGTCATTTTCGGGATTGAAGTAAATGGTCACCATTTCCCGTTGAGGCCATACATAGCCTCCGTTATTATTATTATTTTTTAAAATGTTGTTATTGATTTGTGTATCATATTGAACCGATTTGACGGCCGTTGTTTAACGTAAATAACTAAATCAATAATCTAAACACTTAAAACATGACAACCAAAACAATCACTTTCAATAGTTAAGAAATTTATTTTTTCCAACGTTCCGTTTTAACCTACAAATTTTATATCTTGTTGTTCAGAACAAACTATTTTTAGGTCAAGTCTAGTATATTTAAAGAACCAATATAATAGAGTTGCGACATATAACAAAGACATACACATTGCAAAATATATGTATACATTAACAAAGCATGTATATATATATATATTTTTGGTAATATACACATTGCAAAATCTACTAAAACATTGTTATGATCGAGTTTTAGTAGGAAGTGGATTAGGGTTAACAACTTTGATTCTTTATTAACAGACAAGAGGTGACCACGAATAAAACACACAAGATATAAACCTAATATCAAACACACAATATTAATCAAACCAAAACTAACATTTCAACATAATTTTTAAATTAGCGACGATCAAACTTTTTGTGACTTTCATATATCAATTAGAAAAATTGTAGTGTATCAATTTTTGTTTTTCTTAACGATTATCCTATTAATAAAATACGATTCAATATACATGATTTTGTGTTGTTTCTTTTTAGTCAGTTATTCAAATGAACCAAATACTTTTATATACATGATTTTGTGTTGTTACTTTTTAATCGGTTATTCAAGATGATATGCAATACCTTTTTTTAGACTCGTTATTGTAATAATTTCTAGGATGTATATAATATATGACTTTATTAACAAAATGATGGTTTTGAAGTTAATAGTAAAATGTAAATTGTCAACGGCAGCAAGATTTGTATCTACAGCTAGTATAGCGTACATGGTCAACGATTGTAAAAAGTTTACATCGTGATTAGGCAGTAAATGTTATTTTAATATAAACCCGATGAATTTAGGATATTTAATAAAATTACATGAAAATGTACTGAAAGGATTTAGCAAAAACAAAAAAAATATATTGAAAGGTGTGATATCAAGGAGTCAAGGACCATCCTTTTGGTAGCTCCTAAAAGCATTGAATATGATTTTTCTACGAAGTTATAGAATAGCCAGCCAATTGATTCTCGCATGGCTCGACCCTTAACGTTACGATTTTTTATATCTTATTCTACTTAATAATTAAAAAAGTAAGGTTATATATCGTGGGTATTTTTTTTGTATGCATTTCGGAGTTGAAAACGACCATTACAATAACGGGTCTAAAAAAGGTATTGCGTACCATTATCTTATTATTATATACTTAATGTTTATTTTTTGTGAAAGTCCTATAACAAAAATAAATACTGTAAGAATTATAGAAAAATAAAAAACTAAGTGATGAAATATTTATGATTCGTTTCTGATCAAAAAAATATAATATGTTGATTCATAAAATTTTAAAAAAAAATATGATAAAAGAATCTAATTCAAATGGGAACAAAAAAAAACAATTCTTGAAGATTTTACAAAAAAAAGATATACGAATAACAAATAATAACATGTAAACCTCATTCAAATAAGAATATGAAAATTAATAATTTGAAAACATGTGATAAATGTAATTGGAAAAATAAAAAAATTGGAGAATCAAAATAAATAAATAACTGTTATGTTTATCTCTAAGCGTTCTCAATTTTATTTTATCTTGTTTTACAAGTGATTTAATCTTGTTTTCCATCTTTTAGTTTTTTTTTTCACATGTTATAAAACATTAAATTATAAAACTGTATATATGCGAGATGTAATGTAGTATATATATAAATATATGTTAATTTACTAAAATTTGTGTTTTACATTGTGAAGAATGTTTGTTTAAAAAGTGATGTTTTTTTGTTTGTTTTGGATAGAATAAAATGTCATAAAATTCAAAAAAGAATTGTGTGCTTAAAAGAAAATACCAATATACTTTCTGGATGAAATTACCATGTGATTTTTAGCATCAAACATTCACGAAATTTAATTAGTAAGCCACATGCGGAATATACATAATGTATAAATATATTTAATTACTATGATTAATATTTTCGGAAAATAGTATTGAATACTATTTTACTGATGATATTGGCGAGTTTAAAACCCTGTTGGCAATCTAGAGTTATAAGTGACAGTTTAAGAACTTGGTAGAAAACTAAATAAATAAAATTAACATAGACATTAGTGTACAAAAGGATTATAAAAGCCATCAAATTAAGTAGTTCAATTATTGATGGGCCAGGGTAAATTTAAGGTGAAAAAGAAAACGAAGTAGAAGAAAATGCAAGTGGATTGAGCAAGGAGCCATGGACCCATTTAAAAGACGAATTTACTGCACCAATTATACTAACAAACTAAAAAAAAAGGTGAAAAATCAAAAAATGTTTGTGATTTGATCTCGTTTTTTTTTGTTTTTATCGTAATTATATCCTTCTACTTGCATAATATTAACTTTTACTCCCATATAGATGGTATTGACAGAAACAAAAATTACTCCTCTACTATTGTCTCAGAGGTTTTTTTTTCAACTTCGCAGACAGCTTTAAGATTAGCTTTTACTTTAGTTATAGTTACCGCACGGAAAATCACACATACACACACACAAATATTTGTGTGCAGTGCACGGAAAATCACACACACGCAGTCTATAATATATTTATACACACGAATATGTGTGTCAGTGTGCTCCGAACTAATTAATCTACTCGAAACACCTGTCTCATTTTCCAACGTGGCACTAATATACAAGATCTGGTGTTATATCTGTTTATTGCATGTAAATAAGAGTAAATAACCCCAGTGGTAGAAATAGTTGTTGATACTACATTTTTTTTTTGAACAAAAAAAAAAAAATACTACATTAATGGTATTAACTTAAAAAGGAGCTAGCTGATGAATCATACATTTAAAAAACAATGCTATTATTTTTTTCTAATTGAAGTGACGGTAAGGTCCGTAAGGGCATGTGCATTGGAGACTTTAAAAGTGGGTGTCTAAAAATTATTTTTTTGATTAAATTTAAATAAGTTTAATGTTTTAAGACACTTTAGTTATAAAGAGATGTGTAAAACCCAAAAATAAATCTTATATTAGACACTTTTTATCAGTTTTGGATATTTAATCTTAAAATTTATTATTTTAATAATGTTATTATATCTTTTAAAGTCTTCAATGTACGTGCCCTAAGGGTAGATATATAAAGTCTCGTGTTTTCAAGATTTTGTTATTTTTACTACTCACAGTGTTTATTAATTTTGTACGTTTATATGCTTTTGAAAACAATAAATAATGCTAGCATGTTTCTAAGAATATGAATAATTAAACCAGATCGATTAAATCAGTTTGTTTATCATTTCATATATATATACTTATCATACAAAAACTCTTTTTTGTTGTTGTTGAAAAAACTATATTTAGTTATGGTACGTTTTACATTGTTATCATTATACTGTTTTATTGATCAAATTTTCTTAGGAAAATTAAGCATTTTATTTTGTTTTTGTTGTCAGTTTGCCAATTGAATTTCAACTGGAAAACCACAAAACTACTTAATAATTTTCTTAGAATACTTTTGTCAAGAAAAAAATCTTTAAAGAACAACATCTCTGTCAATAATTTAAAATAATTCTGAATTGCGAAATGTGTGTACACTCTGTTACCAATCATATATATATGAATTGTAATGACTTTTTAATTTTCTTCGTGCAAGTTATCATATTAATATATAGTGGTTAGTATAATTAAAATTAAGTATATATATACCAGCAGATATCTATATTTTTAAAAGAAATTTGATTGACATCATCTATTTTATCTTATTACTGTTCTTATCCTTAATTATGCTATTTGTCTAGTTAAGTTTTTTTTTTAAAACCTGTCTGCCAAAAAATATTCCATGTATTCACATAAATGCACATATAGAGAGTACGTATGTATGGTATTAAATTTTTTTTCCTTCACACAGCATGAGATATATAACGGCGGATTTTGGATTTATGTAAGGTTGCTTCGCTGTCGTAATTTGTATCATCCCTTTTATATTAATCCTTTTTTATGGTTCAATCAAATTATGATTATGAATTATACGGTTTATGTGCGGTTCTTTTCGATGTAAAAAAACCGACAAAATTTTAAGTTGATATAAAATATAAATTTCCGTGGTTCGACTTGCGTAATGAATATTTACCACTAAGCCTAGATACAATGTGAATGTGAATGGATTGTTTGAGGACTCATGGGGATGATTAACGTGTCTACATCAGTCTATATATAATTATTATATGGTCTACGGTCTACCTAAATATCATGGAGCAAAATGTATATAATAATTAATTTGCACATAACAGACAAGGCTAGTTTTAAAATGGAAGCATTACTCAAGGAATCATAAATCACCCGGAGAATAAAAATATAGTTGTATAATTTAAAGAATAAAATAAATAAATAGATTCTGCTGCCAGAAGATTAAAAATGATACATACGGGTGTAAGGCTATCGATTAATTAAGTTAGAATAGAGAGATTGCCTAAATATTAAAGATTAAAGTTTCAACAAGTGAGAAAAGGGTTGATACAAGTGTGGGTCCACGTATTATGATTCATTAAAAACTTCAAAAGGGTAAATCTTGGGATTATTTTTTTAAAAGTTGGTAGATCCATATATATAAACTAAGATATATATGAGAAAAAAAAACAACCTAGTTATTTTCGACCTCCGTGAGACTAGGAGGGAAGAAATAAAGTGAAATTCAAAATTCACGACGAATATTGAATCATACAGTATGTATGTAATGTATAGTGGTCTTTATTTCATTGTGTCCCTTGTTGCAAAAAAATAAAAATAAATTTGATATTGTGTAAATGTGAATTGGTGATAATAGTAAAGAAGGATAGAGGACTAGGGGGTAAGAAAAAAAAAAGGAAAGTAAGGAGGGGTAGAAAAGGAAATATAGAAGATCACATGGGAAGGGGAAGGCATGTGGGTTATGAGTTATCTACGCCACTTTGATCTTCCCATGTGGTTTTACCGCTCAGTTTATCTGTCTCCAGCTCACCTTTTTTTTTTTAATCTCTCTATTTCTCTAATTAATTTTCGATTTTTGTTTTTCTTTTCAGTGTTCAAGTTAAGCAAACACTGTTAAAATGTTAATAAACAATTCTACTTTCAAATTCAATAATATAACATTAAGGCCATTTTTATTGAGTCCTTTGTTAATTTTTTTTGGTCCAAACTTTTTGTAATGATAAAATGGATAAAGGAAATGAAAAGAAGAAAGGCAAAACAAAATCGAAAGATAAAAAGAGAGGAGAGGCTCTTGTGAATATGGAAAGGGCAAAAGAGGTGAAGGAGGGAAAAAACAAAGGCCACTTCACATTCTTCTTTTGCCTTTCTTTTTGAGAATTTCGATCACACATTTCATATTTTTACCTTTTTTCCCCTTCAATTTTCAAATGACATAATGTCATGGCCTAACTTTTTCTTTACTAGCCCAAAACCACAATTTTTATGGGCCAAGCTTGTAGTTTTTTTTTCTATTTATATTTTCCTTAATTAATTTGTAGAGTTCTATGAAACTCTACTCTATAAAATTGTTTTTCCAATCACAACTTTTGGTTTTCTTTCCCTGAGACTAAAGGCAGATTCAAATAGATTCTTCAATCACCTAAAAGCTCATGGCCTCCTAGTGTTAGAGAGAATCAATTCCCAAAGAACGAAATTTTGGAGCAATCTTAGTTTTGAGAAATTACTCTCCATCCTTGTCTCTTTCACTGACTCACTGATTCTTACATGACATAACTAAGCATGTAGAACTTTTTTCAGTCTTTATATATATATGGAAATAGATAACATCAGAAAATAATATTTACCTCAAACTTCAAATCTTAGCTATTTGAACTAAATTATGTCTAGTGCAAAGTTAAACAAACTATTACATACCGAGTACTATTACCACTTCTTGATTCAACCACATTGGTCTTAATCAATTTTGATCAACAAAAGCACAATTAAATGAGTTGATCCTTATGGTTGAAGCCATATGATAAGATCAAAAAAGTCTAATGCCCAAAACCTCATAATTTAACACTCAATTCTACTCGTTTCAATTTCAAAGTCATCCTTTCATTCTCAAGTCATCACCTTCCACATCTTTATCCTCATCATCAAGATCTTCCTTTTGGTGTTTCCCATGTTCATCATCATTAAGATCATCACGGTTTCTGATGATCAAACCAACACACAACTTTTTCTACTCAAAATCAAAGTTCGATATTCCTTTCAAAATCGAGGATGAACAGAATCCGAGACTTTTCAGAGCTTTTGAAACTCTCATACTAAGCCTAAACCATCGAAACTTCGAATGAAAAATTTATCTATATCAGATCAAACGAACAGTCATCTTCTGATTAAACGCAAGAGATAAAACTAAGCAGCATAAACAACGCAATTTAGTTCTGTAAGGCATGGAATTGGAAACAACTTATCTTTAGAAAAATCCCACCGCAAAACTAAAAAGAACTTCAAACGAATGAAGCCGAGAATCTAAAGTTTCAAGAGGACAGAGCAACGATAAACTCATATTGCTGAATGAGACAATGCGTGTGGCGAACAAAAGAGATTTGAGGAAGAAAATTTATATATTCATTTCATGTTACCAAAAGAGATTTGAGCGTTTTTGACTCTATATTTGTGACAAAACACAAATTTTTTTGAGAATGCAGTTCAATGTATCATAAGATATCTGGACTCACCTTTTAATTTATTACCTTTCTATAATATTTGTTTATATTAAACTTTTCATTTTATGATTGCTTTTGGTAGTCACTCCAAATGTGTTGGTGTGATTTTGAAAATGAAATATTTTGAAAAGTGTAGGTATTTTTTTGTTTTATTGCTGAAATTTATATTTATTTTATAGTATATATTAAAAGGTAATATATCGTATTTTTATTTCCTTATTATTAATGACAACTGTCAACTTTTTTTCTCTATCATACTCAAATATAATATAAAATAAATTTATATAGAAAATCAACATTTGAATTTGAAAACAATTTTAATCTAATATAACATTTGAATTTGGGCAACATTAACAGATGTAATTATGCGAAAAACCTCTTTTTAAGAGAAAAGGGTACAAAATTTGGCAATTAGTAGTACAGTATATGGGGACTAAGTAATCTACTGGGCCTTGGCCCAGATAATTTTAAAAATCCTTTTCCTGGAACGAAACTTTAAAGTTTGTGGGTTTTAAATGTAGGAAATGCGGTCGTGCGGTCAGAGATTGTGTGTCTTGTTACGATTGGTCGGTTCAGAAACCCTCCGAGAAGTTAATTTTTCAGCTGTCTACACAATGTCCGGCGAGGAAGACGCAACCGTCAGGGAGCCACTAGATCTGATCCGTCTGAGTCTCGACGAGAGAATCTATGTCAAGCTCCGCTCAGACCGCGAACTTCGCGGCAAGCTTCACGTACCTTTTCTCTTTGCCCTCCTCGTTTGTGACTGTCGAAGTACCTTAGATTTTGCTTTTTGTAACTACTTGAAACTCCTTCCTCATAGATTTCGTTTGAATTTTGTAACTTATTTTGCTGATTTCACTGATTCATGTTGAATTTGGGCCTTTTTTTGGGAGGGGAAAGTCTAGGGTTTTCCTTGTGAAGTTTCAATTTTTAGAAAGGTTTCTCGAGCTATGGCGATTAAGCCGTAATTGGGAAGTTTGGGTTGTAATGTTCTGATGGAGGAAACTTCAATTCCGACAAAGTTGGTAAATTTTGAAAGATTTCAACATTCTTCTAGATTACCCACTTAGGTTTGATTTTGTTTCTTTCTCCGGGCAGGCGTTTGATCAGCATTTGAATATGATTCTGGGTGATGTTGAAGAAGTTATTACAACAGTAGAAATCGATGACGAGACATATGAAGAGATTGTCCGGGTACGTGCTTTTTTCTGATTCCGTAGAATTTATGTTTACTTTGTATGGTTTTTGATGGATAATTGAGGGATTGTGATGGATGAATATCTCAGGTTAATGATATTGTTAAAGAACAAGTGTACAAAGTGTCTTTTAGCTTTCACATTCACATCGCTAATATACAAGTTTCAGCTCGATGAGCCTGTGTAGTACATTTACTTAGCTTGCCCGAATTGAGATGCGTAAACAAAAATGACAACTGATTATATAACCTACACGGATCTTGTTGCTCCGAATGATAAGCTGTCGGATCAAAATTAGGAGGGAATTGCCATGTAAGTGGCTCTTTAAGCTTTCATAGCCACACATTAGTTGTTGAGCCGCCGCTAGTGGTGCTAGTTTCTGATCTAATTAGGATTAAGTGGGTTTATTGTCTCTCCTGTAATATGATTTTTTTTTTTTTTACTATCTGTGATTGCAGACGAGAAAGCGCACGATTCAGTTTCTGTTTGTGAGAGGAGATGGAGTGATATTGGTGTCTCCACCATTGAGGACTCAAACCTGAATCCCTAAGTTAAGGAAGTGTTTAAACAAAAATCTCTTTGGGATCCTCTTCTCTATGGGGGGCGCTTTGTGACTATTTAGTAGTGTATTTAGTCGCTTTTTGTCTAAACCTGAAATAGCTTGAAGAAGCCTATGTTGCTTGTTTCCAATTTACATTCGGATATTCGTTTCCTCTCAATTCGTCTGATATTCTTAATTACAAACCCAAGTATCTTCTGAGTTTACAAATAGGGACAGAAAAAAAAAAAAAAAGAGAGACAAAACCAAAGAAGCATTATCCATTTACGTACAAAAAAAGGAGACCGAAATAGTCTTTTATCTTATCTTCGTCTGGGTCGGGACTGAATCGGAGAACCCGACGATTGCGAGCCTCTGTAGTTTCTGCTTGGAGAATCCATTGGTCCTCTGTAGGCAGCTTTGGGTAACGGAGGCGTTGGCTCTACCGGGATTGACTCTGCAAAGCATGCTGTGTTCACACGAGTTCTCTCCATTTCTGATTGTAGCAATTCGCTTGAACACTGCTTCGTCAAAGCCTTTGTTCACGAACCAAAACAAAAAAAAATGATTAAAGATTGAGAGAGGTTCTGAAAATTTGATTCAATTTGTTTCAAAAGACAAGGAAGATTAATGCTTACGAGGAGGTCATCTGCTGAAACAGATGATCCTTGTTTGTCATCTGAGACCGTGTCTTCGCTGCCACGAGTCGGTCTGCGATTATGCCCCGGGGTGGTCTCAGTTGCTTCACTGATGCTCTCTATAGCTATCTCCAACACGGTTCCTTGTAGAGATTTAAGAGACGCGGTTGCATCGCTCGTAAAATATAGATTCAGTACCGTCTCAAAATACTCAAGCTGCAACAGGTTGTTGTGAAAACAGAATTAGCAAAATCTTAATTCTACAAAGTATCAGATGAAACGTGGTTACGAGTAAGGTTAGGAAGGGGCGGGAAGGACATTCACCGGTTTCAAAGTATGAGATGAAACGAGAATAAATTTAAGGAGTTCCAGGTTTACTTAGTCAAGGATCTCTTATGGTGAAAAGAACAACATGTTACCTCAAACATCAGTTGGCAGAAACCATTTGCATCGATCGATCTCAGGTCATTTGATCTATTTTCTTCCACAAGACTGAGAAAAGTGTCGATTAGACCTTCGATCAGAACGCCAAGAATCTTTTCCAGCAGGGGTTTTGCGCCCGCAAAGACCTGCAGTTTTAATTTCCAGTACAAAATTATTAGGGTTCGCACTACAAACACACTCGTGTCACTCAAGAGGAAACACATTTAAAAATTTCAAACGTTTAGAGAATCAAAAATTATCACTAGAATTTCTGAATACAAAGAGCAATACCTCTGCATGGACAGCTACAAGAGTGTGCAAGAGCTCAACAGCCGCATCTCGTATGCCCTGAAACATTGGAGCACATATTTAAGTAAATCTTTTCTCCATAGAAATCAATATGTTAAACAGTTATCATTACGCAGAGATTTCTTACTTTCACTTGAGGTGCTGATCCCCACTGAATACCAGAGTCCAGCAAATAATTCGTGGCAGCTGTTCTGATCAAATTTGCCTGAGTACATGTAAAAATCTCGGAAATTTTCAGTTCCATATCTAACACCGTAGCAAAAGCATTCTTAGACTAACCCGGACGAAAAACCAATACCTTAGCAAAAGTGTAATGCTCGAGGACCTTCTCTCCAAGACCAGAGAAAGACATAATTAGATCTTGAAGATCGCTGCTGTCTTCATCT
This sequence comes from Alliaria petiolata, assembly GCA_020283515.1. Classification (NCBI taxonomy): domain Eukaryota; kingdom Viridiplantae; phylum Streptophyta; class Magnoliopsida; order Brassicales; family Brassicaceae; genus Alliaria; species Alliaria petiolata. The sequence goes on along the minus strand of JAHZTW010000003.1, from coordinate 1,216,379 downwards.
TTGTTCCTGGAAAAATGAAAATGAATCAAGTCTTACTCTAGCGAACGTTAACACCATATATCAAATCACCCATGGGGGGCAAATTTTTTATTATGAAACAAATCGAATTCAACCATTGGTACTTATTATGCAGCTTGAGTAATTTAACCATAAACGAGTATGCCCAAATTGTTTACCGCTCAGAGAAGAGGTAGATAACTATTAACGTTTAGAAAATCACTAATGAAGCAAGGACAAACCTAAACTGCAACCAGGTGTATTTGAACTTGTTGTAAAGCTCTGAAGCAAGTTCATCTTTGCAATAACCTATATTACTTAAGACCATCAACAACCGCCTGTGAGGATCGACAACACTTCCGTAGGTGTTGACTGATTGTTCTTCCTGATGATCATCGGAATATCCGTTTTTCCAATTCTCTCGCGTTGAGGTGCTTTGCGAAAGATCAGCACCAATTTGCTCCAGGTGGGCTGATACATGGGAAAAACAAATAGAACATCACTTAATAACTGTATGTACAGTGTGTGCATTTTCCTGCATCCATGTGTCTGTTAATGGGAGCATGTAGGCATTTTCACGTGGATTTTATCAAGGAATTATGGTGAAAAGTCGTACCAGCAAAATCCAGAAAGCAGTTCAAAAAAGCCAGTCTAACAGATATCAGGATTTCCTCAATCTGGGCAAACATATCTTCTGATTTGGCGGCTTCACCTTTGACAGACAAAATCATCCTGGAAAAGGATACACAGAAATCAATGAAGTAAACACTGTAGTAACAACAAGGAATTTAAAAGTGCACATTTGAGTATGCAGCTTCCTGAATAGCAATGAAAAGCATATAAGGCCCATTTAATATCATATCACATGGCACACAAGTCAATTTAGTTCACATGCTACAACATGGGTTAGTAATCATGGACAAGGTAGAACCACAACTAGTGACTATTGGACCTTTGTCTTCTCTAATGTACAGGGAGAAGACTAAACCCAAGGTATTTTACTGGAAATATAGATGTCTGGAACTCCGAACACAACAAAATAGCAAAAACTACGTCTATACATATCCACTTTCACGGATATAAATAAGGAGCAAGAATGCCCTCCCTCTCTATTTGTAGTGACAATGCAGCTGTTTAGTATATATATGTTTACCAAAATACACTTGAAACTTACAGATTGATTTGTTCCATCCCAGAGACGATAACTGAACGGAATGCAAGAGGCAAGTAAGAGATGGCATATGGAGATTTATTCCTTTCAAGAATAGAAACGGGTATCCAAGTCTCCTCTTTAGATATTCCTTCTGTGGATGCCCTCATCCAAGAGCAAAGCCTTTGGATATAAATCTTAGTGATTTCCGCCTGGACTTTTCTTAGTGTGACGACTGCCATAACCAAAAAGCATATACATCAACACAGTGTACTTTAAATTACACAACAAGATCAAGCTTCAGAAGAAGTTCAAATACCAGCACTGTGGGGCGCTGAATCTTTAGCTTCAAAAGCTTGGCATGCTTTTGATACTTCGTTGATGGCATCACTCATAAATGGGCGGAGAATGCATGATTCATCAAAATCACAAAATGTGCTGTGCACCTACAACAGCAGTAGTCATGAAAAGAAAACATTTAGAAGCACTTTATGGCACATATACCACGGGGTTTTATGTTCCGATATGGAGAGAAGCTCCACTGGAAAAGCCATTTAACAGAAAAAGGAAAAAAGATACCACCTTTGCTTCATAGACAGAAATAGTCTTGCGTATCATCCCAGCAACTTCTTCCAAAGAGTGAGTTGAATACCTTGCCTCAGTGACCTTCTCCTCAGCTTTATTGGCTGAAGTATCACTAACTTGGGAGGACTGGACAGATAAGCATTTATATTCAATTCCAAATGAAGAACTAACTCCAATTCAAAAAAAGAAATAAGTAGGTACACACCACAGCATAAGGACTAATAACTACAGAATTAATCTACTCTTGGGGGAGCATAAGTATATAAGCAGAAAGGATAGCTGATACCTTGGCAAATTTTCCACTGAAAACCGATATAGCTGTTTTCCAAAACACAGGGATATGATGCACAAGCACAGCAGTCAATCTTTTGATGTATCTTCCCTTCAAAGCATCAATCTCTTCGCTGGGAAACTCCACTGATTGTAGATCAACTTGAACTTCATTAATTTCAATAGAAGAGGCAGCATCTGACTAAAGGATTGAAAAAACGCATTTTATCATCTATTGAACTGAATCCCAAATAGTCTTCTAATGATATATAGATATTCTTAATGTTGGACTCACATATGGAACGACGTTATGTTGAATTTGTTGCCACTTCGCATCCGAGATGGCTCTCTCATGGGTCTCATTGCGCAAAATTTCCACCCTTGCTTCATGATCATATGTACACTTCTCAAACAAGCCATGGATTCTATGATTCTGGTAAATTAAGAGCCAAGCAAGATGGCGTTATGGAGATAACACAATGATTGCAACAAAAAGTGTGGGAGTCACACACACACACACACACACTCTCACACACAAGTTAAATATGTGTGTTTCGCAATTCTATACAGGTGCTAAGTTGAAAGTGAAGACAGCAATCATAAAGGAAACAAATGAATGATTTTATAAGCTAAACAATACTCTGATACTCTAAGCAAATCTATTAGGAACCCAAATACTACGCAAAACATAGCAAGAGGGAAGTAAAAGAGTGACATCCTCGAATATACCAACCTGAACATTTAGATAATGCCACACGGGATCAGATTCGGGTTCCAGCTCCAGCAAAAGCCTCACAGTGTTCTCCAGCTAAAATCAAGCAAAATATACTGGAACTTGTCAAGCCTGGTTTCTCAAAGTTTCCAAGAGGAAGATTTCAAAGTAGTTGTACAATTATGCAGAAATCAAGTAAATGGATCTATAACCAAGGAAAAAAATTAGTCATTTTTATGTACAAAAACTGGAAAAATGTAATAGTATGTTTAATGGAAGCTAAAATTGATGACAGCAGATATGATGAACAAAGACTAAAATATTGACTTGATAACAGTATTATGCATTTTAATGAAGGATTGTTGAGTTCAATTACTAGTTGACATTATAATAAAATGAATAATAATAACTGACATACACTTGTAAAGTCTATTTTTGGATCTTCCATAGACTTGTAAAGAGTGCCTTTAAATTCCAGCATAACTTTCTCAACCTCCTCGAGTACACGCTTGAGTATATTTACCTGAAAGCAGCTTGTTTTTCTGTTGTCAAGAGCTTGTTATGTAAGTAAATAAAACCGTAATTATATTAAAAGGGATTCAGTGCTTATAGGAAAATGGATATCATCTCTCTCAAGAGAATGTGATAGAAAATTTAGGCATACATGAGAAGGGAGAGCAATAGATTTCGCCTTCTTGTATTCTCGAACAGCCAAATCATATTCACCCTTGCTAATACTACTACGAATGATACTGGGTAAGTTGAAGAGTGTTCGGAACCTCTGCAGCATTCCTTGTACAGACCTGATTTTCTCAGCTTGAGCCTAAAAATGATTGTGAAAAAGGCATCAACAAATTGAAAGAGAGTGACAGCAAAAATCCAAAATCAGACCACACCAACCTGTCTCTCAAAAAGAGGCTCAAATGCAAGATTTGCCCTTGATGTTACACTTTTCATACAATTGAACAAATGAGTAGTTCCTGACCCTTCTGGGTCTTCTTCAATGCGCTTCAGTTTTGACTCAATATCTATTAAGAAAATCAATAGTCTAGACATCAACACGATAGAAGAAAAACACAAATAATCCAATTAGTGCAATAATACATACCATCAATTGTTGTTTTACATGAGACGAAGCAGTCAAAATTGTCTTTTACCAATTGCTTCCTTTGCAAATTTCGACCCTTTAAGTCACTTTTCAGGCCAAGGGCACCAGCCTCCAAATCTGCTGCACTTGTGTCTTGGTGAATGCGAGAAAGAAACAGCTTCGGATCGAAATGATCAGAGAAGTAAACCAATTTTTCTGCAAATACTCCAAAGACGGTAAATAGCATTTAGAAAACTGGAAATCGTGCATCGGATAAGCCCTCCGAAAAATCTAATTTTCTTGCAAGAGCTATTATACAACTCGAGTTGTCAGGTGTTTCGAAGAAAGACATACCCCGAAGTGTATTATCGACTTTCTCAGCTTTTGATGGGCTGCCTGATGACTCGGTGATTAATCTCAGTGTCTTGTTGTCTATTATCCTATATAGTACACAGAGTCAGGTTTAGATAAGTTCTACCATATCAAAGTCAGAAAACAAAGTATCTGACTGGCTTTCAAGGTAAGCAAAACAGATGACAGCAAGTACCCTAATTTCAATGGATCAATGCATTCCATCCCACGAGGTAATGACTGCAAACTAGTCAGAACCACTTTCTTGCCAGGTGCAGGTACCTTATCCTCTAATTTCTGAACCACGGGTGCCGTTCTTGATTCCCGCATATCACGAACCCTACGGGCAAGCTGCGAAAATGTCATGGGAGTTAAAGTGTAATGGACATCTTTCCAACTAAATCCACATGATGTTATGTTTCTAACTTAGTAACTTGTAACATCACACTAATGTTGTTGGATTTGGCCTTCATGCTCTGTACATCAACTCCACTTTGGAACGTGGAAACAAAGGATAACATTCACAGTACTCCACTAATGGTATTGTTCGGTGTCGTACAATTCAACAAATCGATCAAATTCAAACTGACAGAAGAAGCAACAAATTTCCAGCCAAAAGGATTGGAGCGTTCACGCATGAATCTTGTCAAAAACAAATCCAGAGCAGAGATAGGTACCTCAGCTTCATTAACCCGTTTCCAACAATCGGGCTCCTCTCCATCCCAAGGTCCATCATCCTCCTTCCTCGCTCTTCCTCTCTCCCGGAGATCGCTGCCTCTTCCTTTCCCGGAACCACCAGCAGCACTTTCCCTTTCCCTCTCCACATCATCGTCCCCGCTCGAAATGCTGAGCAATTCCACCTCCGACTCATCGTCCTCATCCATGGAAGGTTTCCTAACAGCCGCCGCACCTCCGGCAGACTTCTTAGGAGGAGCGGCAGCCACCGGCTTCTGCTGTCGGGGCTGCTGCACGAAATTGGCAACAGGCTTGCGAGCAGAAGCGGAAGGAGGCTTCTGATAGGTAAGATCTCTCTGAGCCTGCTCCTTCAACGCCATTTGAAGAAGCTCATCTTCGTCCAGATCGTTGCTGTCGCTAGACATGATTCGGTGATCAGATGATCGTCAGCCTCCTCCGATCGTTGAGCTATCTTAGAGATCTGAGGGGAAAAAAGCAAAAGATGGCGATGATAAGGAATTAAAAAATATCTTACGGTGTGAATAATTTGGTTCGAGGAATACTCTCTTCTCTTCGTCAATGACCGATTATACTTGTTCTACTTGTATGGCTGAATAATAATAACAACTCATCTTTTCTCTTTTCTTTGATTTTAGGATTAGCAAATAATTAGTTCAAAATTTGACAAGTCAGTAGCAAAAACTACAAAATAACGTTTGGTCGGATATGATCTCTTCTTTTCCGAATGGGGTAAATACAATTTAGGGATGAATATAGCTCATGATTTTTTGGAGGAGCTGTGTGGTTTTGACAACTAAAAGAATAAACCAAAGTATTGCTAATTCATTATTACTAATTCCATTTTTGATTCAATTTTTTTTTTTGGGGGGGTCAAAACCCATTTTTGATTTATTTATGTAATTAAATCTTCGTTTAAAAAAATATTTCGTTAATTTATTATAACGATAAACGCATAATCCAACAAAAAATTTCAGAAATTACATTTTATAACAAAAAAAAGATGAAATGTCTATATATTAAAAAAAAATTAATAGAGTAACCAAAATGGTAGAGAGTGAAAAAAATTAGATTGTAGATTTTGTATTTCTGTGTGTGGTTATTGAGTAAAAAAAAAAAATCCCTATATTAAGAATCGGCAGCGTTTAATATTTTCATTTGCGCTATCAAACAAACCCTAGGGGAAGCTTCACGCCGGTTTCACAAAGAAAAGCTTCGCTATTCTCTTGTTTGAGCAATCTTCATCTCTGCGCCGCGCTCTCTCTTTCTCTATCTCTGAAGCTCGCTAACTCTATCGATTAATTCCTCTCCGAGATAAGGTAAACGCTTCTTCGATTGCCCTCTTAGACACACTGTATTGCTTTCTCATCTTCCGGCCGAGGTTTTTGCCGATCTCGAAAGGTACGGCGATTGATAAACCTAGTTTGTTTCTGTTCGATTGCAGAAAATTTACCTGGATTAGTCGGAAGAATTAGAACCGGCCCTGAAATTTACCAATGGGTCGGAAGAAGTCGAGTGCTCGAGGTGGTGATGATGAGCAGCAACCCGCTGTGTCATCTCTCGTTGGTGCTGCTAAATCTAAGAAGAAAGCCGTTCAAATTGATGACGACGAGTACTCCATAGGCACAGAGCTCTCTGAGGAGCCTAAAGCTGATGAAGACAAGGTTGTTATCACTGGGAAGAAGAAGGGTAAGAAAGGTAATAAGAAGGGTACGCAGCAGGATGATGATGGTGATTTTGCTGGGGAGGAAGACGACGTTCCAGAGATTGCTTTTGTAGGGAAGAAGAAGTCCAAAGCTAAGAAGGGCGGGGCTGTTAGCTTTGCGTTGCTTGATGATGAAGATGATAAGGAGGAAGCGGATGATAATGAATCTGATGGTGACAAAGAGGATGAGCCAGTCATAAGACTTACGGGTAAGAAGCATGCATCCAAAAAGGGTAAAAAAGGCGGTAATTCATTTGCGGCTTCAGCTTTTGATGCACTTGGTGGAGATGATAATGATGATGATGATGCGGATGACGAGGAAATGAAAGGAGATGAGGGAGAAGCGTCTCCAATCACTTTCTCTGGTAAGAAAAAGAAGTCCTCCAAATCTTCGAAGAAGAGCACTAATTTATTTAGCGCTGCTTTGCTTGATGAGGAAGAAGAGACAGATGCTTCAACCTCTAGACCCGACGAAAATGCTATTGAAGATGAAGAGAGCCCCGAAATCACATTTTCGGGTAAGAAGAAGACTTCTAAAAAGAAGGGCAGCAGTGTTTTGGCCTCATTAGGTGATGACTCAATGCTAGGAAAAGAAGTTCCTGACGAGACTAGTAAAACTAAAACTTCTGATACTAAGAGCGAGGAGGTTGTAGAGCCTGCCAAGAGTAAGAAAAAGAAGAAGAATAATAAGAGTGGAAGGACAGTACAGGAAGAGGATGATTTGGACAAACTTCTTGCAGAACTTGGAGAAACCCCTGCTGCTGGAAAACCTGCTTCATCGCTGCCCGAAGAAGAGAAAGTTCAAGCTCAGCCTGAGCCAGTTGCACCTGTAGAAAATGCTGGTGAAAAGGAAGGAGAAGAAGACACTGTTGAGACTGCTGCAGCAAAGAAAAAGAGAAAGAAAAAGGAGAAAGAGAAGGAGAAAAAAGCTGCTGCTGCTGCTGCAGCAAGCTCTTCGGTGGAGGCTAAGGAGGAAAAACAAGAAGAATCTGTAACTGAACCATTACAGCCGAAGAAGAAGGATGCAAAGGCTAAAGCAGCAGAGAAGAAAGTTCCTAAACATGTTAAAGATATGCAAGAGGCTCTGGCACGGCGGCAAGAAGCCGAAGAAAGAAAGAAGAAGGAAGAGGCAGAGAAATTGAGAAAGGAGGAAGAGGAGCGCCTTAGGCAGGAAGAGCTTGAGAAGCAAGCGGAGGAGGCTAAGCGTAAGAAAAAGGAAAAGGAAAAGGAGAAACTGCTGAGGAAGAAGCTAGAGGGCAAGCTTCTAACAGCAAAGCAAAAGGCTGAAGCTCTTAAGAATGAGGCTTATAAGAATCAGTTGATGGCTGCTGGTGGAGGTCTCCCTATTGCAGAAGAGGGTGAGCCCTCCTCAAGGCGTCCTGTTTATGCCAACAAGAAAAAATCAGCTCGCCAAAAAGGCAGTGACTCTGCTTCTGTTCAGGCGGAAGAGGAGGATCATGCCAAAGAACCAGGTACTTTAGGAGAAGTGGGATCAGGAGACACTGAAAAGGTTGATTTAATAGAGTCTGCAGAGACAGATGAGAAATCAGGACCCGCCGATGTAGCTCAGGAGAATGGAGTTGAGGAAGAAGATGAAGATGAAGAATGGGATGCAAAAAGCTGGGATGATGTTAATCTTACCTTTAAAGGTGATTTTGATGATGAGGAGGAAGAACCTCAGCCTATAGTTAAGAAAGAAATAAAGGACGTTGAATCAAAGACACATGATTCAGGTTAGTAGGAACTGTTGTTCTTTGTTCTTCTTCCTAGTGTTTCATCGGTTGTCTGTTTTTAACCTAATCTTTTAATTTTTATGCAGACCCTGAAGCTGGAAAACCAACAGCTAAACCAGCAGGTGCAGCCAACCCAACAGCACCTGCCACTAAAACTTTGCCTGAAGTAGAAGATGCTACACGCACAAAACGTGCTACCCGGGCAAAAGATGCCTCTAAGAAGGGTAAAGGCTTAGCTCTGAGTCAACCTAAAGAGGGTGAAGAAAATCTCCGCTCTCCCATTTGCTGCATCATGGGTCATGTCGATACTGGTAAAACAAAGCTGTTGGATTGCATCAGAGGAACAAATGTACAGGAAGGCGAGGCTGGAGGTATAACTCAGCAGATTGGTGCAACATATTTCCCGGCGGAAAATATCCGAGAGAGGACCAGGGAACTGAAAGCCGATGCCATACTTAAGGTGCCAGGTCTATTGGTTATTGATACACCTGGCCACGAGTCCTTCACGAATCTGCGGTCAAGGGGTTCAAGTTTGTGTGACCTTGCAATTTTGGTGGTTGACATAATGCATGGGTTAGAGCCACAAACCATAGAATCTCTAAATCTTTTAAGAATGAGGGACACGGAGTTCATTGTTGCATTGAATAAGGTGAGACTGCTTGTCATTCTGCTAGGATGGGAGTTTTGTTCTCTGTTTTTATTTCCAGTGTGGAAAATAAAACCTTCATCTTCCAGGTGGATAGACTATATGGATGGAAAACATGCAAGAATGCTCCTATCGTAAAGGCAATGAAGCAGCAAACTAAAGATGTTAAAAATGAATTTGAAATGAGGCTCACTGGGGTGAGTTATACGTCTAGTTTTTCTATATAAATGGCTTGAGCTATCACTTAGTGTACATAATTTTCAAATCATGGTGTTTCGTTGGTATTTCAGATTATAACCGAGTTCAAGGAGCAAGGTCTCAACACTGAGCTTTACTACAAGAATAAAGAAATGGGAGAAACTTTCAGTATTGTTCCTACTAGTGCTATTAGGTATGAATTTCTGTTTATTGTTTCAATTTACAGCTCAACAGAAAACTCATCCATCCTAAATAGTTGGTTAACTCTGGTTCTTGATATTTCAGTGGGGAAGGGATCCCAGATCTTTTGCTGTTGTTGGTTAACTGGGCTCAGAAAACAATGGTTGAAAAACTTACATATGTTGACGACGTGCAGGTCTTTCTCATCTCTCTTTCTGGGGACAATCTTTTCTGCACTACTTCAGCATGATAATTCTTACTCTTTATTGAAATGGTTGAACAGTGTACTGTCCTGGAGGTCAAAGTTATTGAAGGCCATGGTACAACGATTGATGTTGTGCTGGTAAACGGTGTACTTCATGAAGGTGATCAAATCGTCGTTTGTGGGTTACAGGCAAGTAGAAACCTTATGATCTAAACTCAAACAAGTCATGCATTGGGTATAAAGTACACCAGACATAGAACTTTGAAAAGTAATGTTATTTCTTCCTCTCCTATTTCAGGGACCTATAGTCACAACGATTAGAGCATTACTGACTCCTCATCCAATGAAGGAGTTACGTGTGAAGGTACTTTCAGATAATCCACTTCATGTGTCTTGTTATTGATATTCCTTCAGAAACGTGGTTCATTTAAATTGTTTCCTAATTCCTTTTCTAAACACACTGTGAATTCCTGGTCTGACATTTCAGGGTACTTATGTGCATCATAAAGAAATAAAGGCTGCACAGGGTATTAAAATAACTGCCCAGGTGATTGGATCGACTCCACAATTATCTTAAGCCTCTGCAGTTAAATTACTGATGTTTGAATCAAATCCTGAATATCTTTTTCCATTATTGGTTTGTGTTTAAATAGGGACTTGAGCACGCTATTGCTGGCACTGCCCTGCACGTGATTGGACCGGATGATGACATCGATGCAATTAAGGATCAGGCTATGGAAGATATGGAGTCAGTTTTGAGCAGGATTGACAAAAGTGGTGAAGGAGTTTATGTACAAGCGTCTACATTAGGGTCATTGGAAGCATTGCTTGAATTATTGAAGTCCCCAGCTGTAAAGATACCTGTCAGTGGTATCGGTATAGGGCCTGTGCATAAGAAGGATATCATGAAGGCGGGAGTGATGCTCGAGAGGAAGAAGGAATATGCAACAATTTTGGCTTTTGATGTGAAAGTGACTACAGAGGCTCGTGAACTTTCAGACGAAATGGGAGTTAAGATCTTCTGCGCTGATATCATCTACCATTTATTCGATCAGTTCAAGGCGTACATTGAGAATATCAAAGAGGAGAAAAAGAAGGAATCAGCCGATGAAGCAGTCTTCCCGTGTGTCCTTCAGATTTTACCTAACTGTGTGTTCAATAAGAGAGACCCAATAGTCCTTGGAGTTGATGTCGTCGAGGGTATACTTAAGGTATCCTATTTTTTTTTACTTTCCTAGATTCTCTGTTAACTCACACACATGTCGACACAAGTCCTAGGATTCACACTTTGTTAACATTCTGTCTTGTCTGGTTTTTAGATTGGAACTCCCATCTGCGTCCCTAGCAGAGAGTTCATCGATATTGGCCGTATTGCCTCTATTGAGAACAACCACAAGCCTGTTGACTATGCAAAGAAGGGCAACAAGGTGGCGATTAAGGTAATAATGGCAACAATCTGTTATTTACAAAGAGAGACAAAAAAGAGTTATTGTTGCTGAGCTTCACACACTCGCCTTGTAATCGATGCTTTCTCTGGTATACAGATTATTGCTTCAAATCCTGAAGAACAGAAAATGTTTGGGAGGCACTTTGACATGGAAGATGAGCTTGTGAGTCACATTTCGAGGAAATCTATCGACGTTCTCAAAACTAACTACCGGGTAAGTGGAGAAGTTGTTTCCCCTTGTTGGTTTTCTTCTTCAGATCATCATTCTGACAAAAAGAATGAACTAAGTCACAACCCCCAAATTAATTGCAGGATGAATTATCCATGGACGAATGGAAGCTAGTTGTGAAACTGAAGAACATCTTCAAGATACAGTAGATTCCCATTCAAATGTGTATTTTGGAGCTTAAAACACACACAGGCATTGTTATGCTGTGTCTGCGTCGATGCAGAATGAACAGATTCATCTTCCTGCTTCTAACCCGAAGCATTCACTGAAGATTTGAGAGAGGTTGAAGAGAGACACAAAAGAGTGTTTTTTTTTTTGTTTTTTGTTTTTTTGTTTTCTTTCTCCCTGAAAAGCTGAATTATTGGTTCATGGACACATATCATCCTCATGGTGGCAGGGAAAAAAGAAATAGGTCGAGTGAGTCTTGAGATATACACATATCATCCTTATATGCCCTTTTATTTTTGACTTATTTCCATTTTCGTTGACAAGGAGTAATAATCGAATAAAATGTCTCTCTATGCGGTGCTAAATTTAGTTTTTCTTTGACGGCACGAAACCCTCTCTTTTTTTTGTTGTTCGTGATGATATGGGATGTATTACTAAAAGCAACCTGCTCCTCCTTTTCCGGAGATATGAAAAGCATGGAATGGAAATAATACATAAGAATACGATTATTATAGCATACGACAACAATTACAAAGTAGCCCTCTTTTTTACTTTATAGATGTTGTCGAGATCATCGATATCGACGATATGTTATGTTCAATGTTATGAGTGACCTATTGAAACTCTGGTCCATTGCTTTACTGTATCTAATATGATCCTTTATTTTTTTTCTTTTCGAAACGTCGTTTTTCCGTCTATTCTTAAATTATAATCTAAATATTTAACTGATTCAAAAACTTATAACGATTGATATTTAAATTGGGGTTTTTTTTCTTCTTTTAATTTGCACCAAAAAAGTAGCATATGATATGATTAAATAATAATCTCTTTATGAAAATACCATAAAATGCCAAAAACAGGTTTTTTTTTTTTTCATTGAAAGAAACGGTGGTCTACTGGTAGTATATGGATTAGTTCTTTTGAGCTTCGGGTTCAAATCCTTTTGAAACGAAAAATTATTATTTAAATCGGAATATATAAAAGTTAAATTTAAGTAATTTCAAAAATATCAATACTTATAAAAAAAAAATTTATTTTAAAAGAAAATTTTAGGTTAGAGGATGGGTTGCTAAAAGATTAGTAAGAGAGACTAAATCATTTAGCTCTCTTGAAACGATTATTCTTTCATTGCAATTTCATGTCAACATAAACGTTGCCTTATTATTACGGAAACTCCCTATACTGTATATCGAAATCGAAGTTCCCGGGAAAAGACACCCATCACCGTACACATCTTTACAACATCACCGTAAAAGAGGTTTCTCAAACTTCATTACCAAATTTAAAATTACATCTTGAAAGTTAAAATATAATAACTGGTTGTTGTAACTTTAATAATCTGTGTTACGTTGGCACATGAAGATTTAAAGTAGAAGAGTTTGTTCGCGTACCCCATAAGCACACCGTTAAGTTTCATAGATTTTCAACCGAAAACTCCACTCTAAGATCGGCAACACATACATTGAGATGTCATCACAAAAACATTTCAAAGTCCATGTAACCCAATAAGCTTAGTCAAGCCAAACGTAACCGCCATAGCTAACCACCCTCCAAACAAAACCCTAGCCGACGACCTAACCACCGGGGCCTTCCCTAACGCGGCTCCTAACCACCCGAAAACCACAAGAGCCACCGTAACCGCTGCCACAACCGCAATAATCCTCACTCTATACTCCTTCACAAACGCAGCCGCCAAAAGCGGCACAATCGCACCCGCGGAAAACGCAAGGGCAGACGCAGCCGCCGCTTGTAACGGACTAGGAAGCTTCTCCTTCTCTATTTCTCCACTCTCTCTCTCCATCTGAGCTACTTCTATGTCGTACTGAGAGTAAACGGAAACGAATTCTCCGATCGCCATACTACAAGCTCCGGCGACCATTCCGGCGAATCCAGAGAGAATCATAGCCTTGACGTCGTGTTTCACGGCGCCGACTCCCATCATCAACGACGCGGTGGAGACGAGACCATCGTTGGCACCGAGCACGGCGGCGCGTAGCCATTGAGCGCGTTTGGAGTAGTCGAAGGTGGTTGATTCCTTCTCTATGTCCATGTTCGTGTTACGAGCTTGATCCATTTTTAAAAAAAAAATTAATTCTCTATGTGTTTTGTTTTTGTTGAGTAGAGAATCGAGAAAGTGTGGGGAACACACGCCTAGGCTTACTTCTATTTATGGAGATTTGAGGTTTACTTTTTGGCTTGGTGGAGACAATATGTGGAGCATCACCACTAATTGTTTTTGTTGTTGTTGGTATTAATTTATGAAATTGGAAAGCATATTTTTTTTTTACTAAACGGAACTAAATTAAGGATAAATTAAACCAGATAACTATTACAAATCATGTTTATAGAAGAAAGGCATTTATAAAGGCTCTAACTGGTGACCACTAAAAAAAGAATAGGAATGAAAAGAAAAAGAATGAAAGGAACAAAATAAAAAGAATGAATGGGAATGAAGAAATGAATATAAATTTTTTGTTCCTCCCCAAATTTTATAAGGAATACATTTGTTCTATAATTTCTTATATAATAAAGAATGAGAAGGAATGATAAGTAACAAATATTACTAATAAATGGTAAAAAATTTAAGGAATGAAGAGGAATTCATTATTCCTTCTCATTCCTATGGTCACCAGTTGAAGCCAAAATGTTGTTGTTTGCGACTGATGAAATAAATTGAGACATGGATTTTTTCTTTTTATATCTCAACTTCAACGTGTAGATTAGATACTTATACTATGCTTCGTGTCTATATTATAAAATAAACTTAAAGTATGAATCTTATAAACTATATTGGTATGCATGGAATCATACGATTCTTATAACTTTTTTACCCTTCCTACGCTAAGGTCTTTTTTTTCTTTTTTGAAGATCGTGCGAGTTCTAAATCTTCGATTTATAATCTCTTCCAGTACTTTTAATCAGTCTTTAGATATTTTGATAAAAAAAAAAAAAATAATCCTCCCTCCCAAAAGAGATTTTGAATCGAGAGCACAAAAAAACCAATCTAATTGCACTATCACTAAGCTACCATTAATCGTCATATTTATGCGAAGAATAGTTTTGTTTAAGTTAACATAAGCTATATGGTCTTACGAGAAGGTAAAATTGTAACATGCATGTTTTATAAGTAATGAAGTATTAGAGAAAGATCTTACCATTTTAAATATGAAGTCGAACGAACAAAAAGTTCAAGAAACTAAAATGGTCGTCCACGTGCGATCAGCCAAAAAAGAGCATCATAATACTTTGTTTGATTGTTTCTACTAAGAATCGGTTCGAGAATAAATTAGAAAGGAACAAACCATCTAATTACAGATAAAATAAAATGGGAAACCAAACAAACGATATGAAAACCACATTTTTGTATGTTTCTCACCATTTTTATATAATTAAGATAAAAATCCTTAGTGAGGCCAAAAAAGGCAGTTACATAAGAAGCTGTTCTGTCCTCTTCATGATCAAATGCATGCATGCATGTCTTCTATAGGGGGAAAGAAGAACATGTTCTATACGCAATCTTTAACCCAGGTTTAGCTTATTGAACATATTTATTTCAACTTTATCCATTACTATACGCAATTTTTAGCTTATTGAGCATATTTATTTCAACTTTATCCATCACTTACTGATTTTGTGATATTATTTATCATGTTTCTTTTTTCTTTTATATATCGTCACATCCTTAGCAATTCTACTAGATGAAACCATCAGGTACGTAAGTGAACATTTTGCTGATGTTTTATATGTTGAAAGAATATATATAAGGATTTGTGTAAACATATGGTTTAAGAATGTCAACATATAAATTGTTCTTTTTCCACTAAATTATCATTTTCTTATCTTTATTTTAATCACACGAAATTTTCGGTAGCGTTTTTCAAATCAGTTTGTTTATTAGTTTTTCCTTGTTCATAATGAAAAATATCTTTGTTTTCCTCTATACTTTCTCGTTTCTTTTTTGTAGTTATTTACTTATTGATATTTTTTTTTTCTCGACAAGTAAAGGAACCAAAAAAGGAGAAAAAGAAGGACGATGAGTAATATCAGTCACACTGTTTCTATATATTCATTTAATTTTAGATTTTAGTAATGTTTGACCAAAAGTTATCAATAATTGTAGATTGTAGTAGTGTTTGACCAAAAGTTATCAAAGTTGAATGGATTAATCACAATTTTATATCGAATAGAATATGTTTTCTTTTTTTTGACAGCGAATAGAATATGTTTGTTTTGGGAGCTGTTTTGTTATGTTTCTGTGTGGAAACTAGTTTATTTTAACCATATATACAAGAAATACAATTATCTATATTTTTTGTTTGTTAAGTTACTATTCTTTCTGTTTCGCAAAAATGTCATTTAAAAATTTTCCACACATTAATTTTTTTACTTTATTAAAAACTATATTTTACTATTTATTTCACTGATTAATACACTAAAATAAAAAAAAATTAAAACTGGCTTTTCTTCAAAATTTTGTATTGAAAATATTAAACAATATTATTTGTGAAACAAAAATTAAACTTTTAAATAATATTATTTGTGAAACAGAAAAAATACTTAACAAGGCTTCATTAGATAAATAAACTATTAAAAGCTGTAGACAATAACCTAATAGAAAATTGGATCAATGTATAATAAAAAGAGAATTTGAGAGAATCACGCCACCACGACCGGCATGCAATAGCCCTTACTGATTAAAATAGATATTAAATCGAACGATTAGAATATGTAATAGTAAAATCCAACTATTTAATAATCAAATACGAATCAGATGTTTATCCACGAAACAAATTCTTAGATCCTCTGAAGATCGCAATGAGCAATTAAATCCTTTTAAAAGTGAAAACCCTAAACAACAAATACGATAGTGAACAAATGAAAGTAGGGTTTCATGAAATATAAAATAATAAAAATATATAAAAAAGAAATGGATTGATGAATTGGAAAGCACTGGGGATATTAGAGAGATAAAATAATATGGAAAGAGACTGATAATAAAGAAAGAGGCAGAGTGTGGTTTCCACACGAAGAGCACCATCCTTCACCATCATCACCCACGCATCACCACACTTGTACATACACCACCACTCGATTCATCCTCACATTAATGTAGTCTCCAATTAATTTAGAATTCTATATTAATTAACTAATTGACAAATTTTGTGGTAATATTATATACTATATATACCTTTATATATATACAACGCAATGAACATGCATATACGTACTCGCCTACGTACATATATTACTCACGTTGTCACAACGATTAACATTGCTAAAAAAGTATATTAATAGATATTTTTAAAAGAATTTGGATTGTATTAAATGATTAGAATGAGGGTACATATACAATATCCTCGTCCTTTTAGCGCTAGCTATTTTTTTCTCTCTCCATCTGGCCTATAAAAGATATGCTGGTGTGTATATATTTATCAAAGCTTTTACACTTAAGATGTATATTAATTGGAAAAAATGATTTACACACAAACAAATTAGATAGGCAAAAAAAAAACGAGTACATATTCTCACATAGTTGCGTTTTTATCGTAATCATAAACATTAATTAACTAGATTTCGATAATTTTAATATTTTTATTTTATCCATTGCTTTAATAGCAATGGAATCGTATATATTATCATCTGATTGAGGAAAAGTTTCAACTTTATTTTATCTTTATAACCAAATAACAAGAATACGAATTATGTATGGAACCTGTAGTGGAGGTTCAAGATTTGACGGTTCATGCATGCTTTCCATTTCAAGGCTTCATTTTATAATGTACCGACTACGTGTTTTCTCGTTTTGTCTTCCATTATAACAAAAAAGAAAAATATATTCTTTAATTTAATTACGCATATTCTTCGAATAGAATCAAATTAGAAGAAAGCTTAATTATAAGAAGAAGAGAAAAACATTAGCGGAAACAAAATTCTGACCAAAAAAAAAAAATCTTTATTTATTTGTACTTTAGGAGGATCAAAATGATTAGAAGACTGAAACACAACAAATTGAACTCTGTTCTTGATTTCTTGTCGCTTTGAGTCATGACGTTGTGAACTGTTTTGTATGGCATTCCTAATTGTGCCGGGAATAAAATGGGTCTCGAACTAAAAGAAAATGTGTCTCAACACAATGGGCCGATAGATCAGAGCTCCTTACATTGGGCCCATTTTCCAGGTCATGGAAGACACATTTGAAGGAATATTCGCTTGTTAAAAAATTGTATCATGTAAATTTGATAAGCTCTGTTCAAATAGCTCATTTTTAACTAAAAAAATATATTTACAGGCAAGTTGACAGTATTCATGGACCCATGCTCCCACCTACTTTTTCCAATTCCTCACATTTTTTCGCAAATTATGCATACTTTTTTCACCTTTTTTTTTTTTTTTTTTTTTTTACCATTAGCACCTTTTCAGCAAAGTTAGTAATTCTGCCCAGATGATGTGTTGTCAAATTATTTCCAACCAATTCTAACAAATGGATGTTACCATTTACAGTCAAATCAAAGTGGTGTCTCCGTTTGAACTTTCAACATTACAACTGGTCCAACTCAGTGACTAACACAAAGCTTGCATCTAATTTCGTTTCGTGTTGTTTTAATTTGTTTTTAATGCAAATAAAGCTTTGACAAAAAAATATTTTTACACACATAAAGAAAACATATTAAAATTTCCTTTATACTCTTAAAAGATAATTTGACAGTTGATATTCTTAGTCTATGTATAAATTTAGAAAATATAGAAAATTAGATGATTTTTTTAATCTATGAATAAAAACTTAAAACATTTTTAAAAGAAAACAGAGGAAATACTATTTATACGTGTTTATAACGTGGTTTCTTATTTTAATAATTTTAATGGACAGTTAATCGGCGCTTGGGATTCCAAAACGTTCTTGAATATGTGATTGCCAAACTATATTATTCAGCCGGGAAAATGCCTGAACAAACTGCACGATGTCTTTTCCTACCCAAACAAAGATTCGGTGCTTTTTCCTACCTAAACACCTTAAAAATTTAAAAATCCAATCCATACTCCGACTTTTGTGCATAAAACAAAGTTGACCGTCAGAAAGGTTAGTCAACCGTTAAGTTTGCTGATTCAGCTCGCACGCGTGGCATTAAAACGATGACGTGGAATTCAAACGATGACGTGGCATTAAAAATAAAAAAAAATCGTAAAAATCATAAAAATCGAAAAAAATTTAAAAACCAAAAAAAAAAAATAAAATAATATAATTTATAAAAAGGAAATTGGCAAAATACTCTAATTAAGATTTAAAATTTGAAAAGACCTTGGTTTTTATTTTTTTGGTAATTACACTTATTGATATTTAATAAGACTATTTTGATCATATTTTAATTAGAAGATTCATAAATAAAAATAAAAATCGAAAATTATAAATATTAAGATTTTAATTGAAGATAAAGATATATAATTATTTAATATTTAAAATTTTATATAATTAGACAAATCTTAGTATTTGAGAATTTATTTATACAAACAAAATATTAGTATTCTAAATTTTATTAATATTATATAAAGAGAACACGTAAAAAAGTTGGAACATCATCGACATTAACTTTAAAAAAAAACAAAGCTTACTTCGAACTCATGTATTCTCTCTCTAGTCTTTAATTTTTTTTTCAATTCAGTTTTTGTTTCATTTAATCAGACTTTTGATCGATGTTAATGTTTAATGAATTACTGTTCAGTAAAATTCTGATTTTAAGTAATACATGAAGATGTTCCTAAGTCAAAAATATATAAAACTTAATAGTAATATATGTATATGATTGTGTGATAGATAAAATATAATTGGATTTAGAAGATTGTATTGAAAAAGAAGAATTGTAGGGATTAAAAAGAATGAATCAGAATTTACTTCAAAACATTGCAATTGCTGTGAAACTAAAAAGAAGGCGATGAAAAGAGAGAAAATAATGGATGAACTACAAGTAGAAGACGATATCGTAAGTTTTTGCGTTATGTCGGCCAAAAATATATATTCTAATAGAATATGTTTTAGATAAATTTAAAACTAAGATTTATTATTTACAAATAAAATAAAATCTCAATAGATATCATTCGATTCTAAAAGATTTATTTTTTATTTTTATTAAATAATTTTAACGTTAATCGAACGATATACGAAAAATCAGATTTTTCATAAACGAAGAGACGGTTGTAGAATCGGGAGAATATAGTCATTTAGTCAATTCATAACATATGGTCTTGTTGAAGGCTTTTTGACTTGACTTCTACCGATTAACGACATTAGATTGACGAATATGAACCTTGCTTTCTTCTACAACCGTCTCTTCGTTTATGAAAATCTGATTAATATTTTTAATTTTCGATTTTTGAAGGTGACTTTTTATTTATGAATCTTCTAATTAAAATCTGATCAAAATAGTCTTATTACATATCAATAAGTGTAATTACCAAAAAATAAAAACCAAGGTTTTTTTCAAATTTCAAATCTTAATTAGATTATTTTGCCAATTTTCTTTTTATAAATTATATTATTTTAATTTTTTTGATTTTCAATTTTTTTGATTTTTATGATTTTTTCGATTTTTTTTTATTTTTAATGCCACGTCATCGTTTTAATGCCACGCATGCGAGCTGAGTCAGCAAACTTAACGGTTGACTAACCTTTCTGACGGTCAACTTTGTTTTACGTACAAAAGTCGGAGTATGGGTTGGATTTTTGAATTTTTAAGATGTTTAGGTAGGAAAATACACCGAATCTTTATTAGGGTAGGAAAAGGCACCGCACAGTTTATTCAGGTGGAAAAAGACCATTTTCCGTTATTTAGTAACCATCATGGACAAAGAAATGAACAAAATAATAATAATAATGATAATTTTTTTTTCCTGCATACTATTAAATACTAACTAATAATATATTCGAATTATTTACAGAATTAGGCACTTTATCAAACTCATTTTGCAGAATTAGGCACTTCTTGAAAAGAAGGCACTTATGTCATGTGATTTGTCTTTTCTATCCTCAAAGTTATCTACTCTCCAATTAACAATTTTACGTTAAAAAATAAATTACCGCAACCTTTTTTCGTCTTTCAGTAAAATTCTCCACGGCGGTGGCCGATTGAACTTCCGACGAACACCCAAATCCACAATCACCCTCGAATAGTTTTTCCCAATCTCATCTCGAAAATCTCGGATTAATCGAGTCATCTCGAACCACGGTCCTCCAGAGATTCGCGCCGCCGAACCGTAGATAGATCCATCTCTGATAGAGACCACGATTCGCGAAGCCGCACCATAAAGAGACCCATATGCGACAGAGACTGCCGTTCGCGTCGAAATAACGCCCGCGTGAAACAAACGCTTCTTTCCCTTCGTTGATTGAGCTTTTGGATTTCAGGACTGAGGTTGGGGACAATGCAGTGCTTCTTTGTTCTTTGTTGATCGTTCTCGTGAGCAAGATGCCGAAGGTTTCAAGGTAACCCACTAGACTTCTCCTTTTTTCTGTTTTGAACACAGATCAAAGGTACAATTTTTCGATTAGTAAATTAGTTATGTTTCTAAAGGACTTGTCTTTACTAAGATTGATTGATATCCGTAAGGATTGTTTTATGTGTATACCCTGGAAGCTAATTCAAGATGAACACAATTTGCTTGTCAGAATTTGGTTGATAGATTGTTAACTTCGGCTTTGCTGGATAACTTATTTGGTGGATACTTCTTTATTCTTGATGGTATATAAACACCATTTGATGGACACAAATTGATGGACACGTTATGGTTGACCATGCGATTGTGTCCATGCGTTTGTTTGTGTCCATTCCACCGCTTTTTGTCCATTTTTTTTTGAGTTTTCGACTTTCTATGGATACAGCCAAAGTTGTAGATCATGTATTACGAAAAGATAGCAAGGATGAGGCCCAAGTTGTGTGATATTTAGCTTTTACTAATTTCAGATTATCTATACGAATCAGATGTGAGATTGCCAAATTCAAATTGACGTGAATCAAACTTTGATAATTGTTTTTATTATTTAAAGTTCTCGTGGACAGGTTGCTGCGGACAGGTTATCGTGGACAATGTGTATGTGGACAATGTGTATGTGGTTTCAGGCCCTGCAGTTGGAGCAAGATGCGAGTCTGACTTATGGAATTTTTAACGGGCAGAGATGTCACATGTGCTTGCGCTCAGACTCTCTTCTGAAAGTGATGGAGCGGTTGGTGAGTCAAGGTACAATCTCCCATACAGTCTTGTGCTTTTGTGTCTCTTCATTGAACAATATCAGATGAGAAGTGAATCGAGTTTTTCATCATTAGTTGTCCATTCGTGCATTTGGTTGTCCATTTGTGCCTTTGGTTGTCCATCATTAGTTGTCCATTCGTGCCTTTGGTTGTGTATGTTTGTTGATTGTTGATTCAATTGTCTTTGTTTTTGGTAATTAGGGGAGAGTGAATTTGATGTAGATGGTCAAGTTGTCACGGACATTCTAACGTGGACAAATATGGTATTGTTGAGTTGGGCAGATTGACATGGTGGAGTTGGTGATATTGTTGATTGTAATTGATCTTCGAAGCTTTTTAAAATTGCAGCATTTGGAGTAGAGTTCGGTCACATCTTCGGAGTAGAGTTCGATGTTTTCGGGAGCTTAACAATGGAAGAAATTATTAGGTTTTGGATTGACTACAAAGATTTTGTCCCCAAGGGTACGTACCATACAAATTGCATATGAGAATTAATTGGATTAGATTTGGATCGACAAAGCTCAGATCTCCGAAGACTTGGGCAAGTTTCAAGACCTGAACCACTCATTCACCTGGATGTACCTACATGGATAGCGAAACATATAAACGTCCTTTGATTATGTATGTCCATAGTTCCATGATAACTTGTCCAACATACTACTAATTTGGCTATGTGTCATCACAATTTGTGGTCAATGAGTTTATGGACAAACAATTCTTCTATACCAAATTTATTTATAAAATCCACATGGACAACATGAAATGGTCAATGAATTCATGGACAAAGAATCAATAGGTTTAAAAACCTAATCACATATTCGTTCGATGATAGTGAAGGATTAATACACTTATGTACACAGCTAATAGACAGTAGTAGTGGACATAGTGGACATCCCCTCATGGACACAATGGACACACAAGATCAACACATTCTCATGGACACATCGCATGAACACAATCTCATGGACACACTCCAATGACCAAAAACTCATATAAGGAAACTCGTGGACACCAGACGTATGTATGAGTGTGTATGGATGTTACTTGGATATTTTCTTAATGTACCTTTTAAACAAGTACGCTCTTACACAAATCTAGAGAACTTTCTATTTGGTAAATTTTTCAAATGAGCAATAAACTTATTCTCAAAATAAAAGACTAAGCTTCAGTACAATCTACCAAAACCAAAGCATACAAATCTCAACGTCTGGACGTTGTGTTGTGGACAATCGTGTGTGTACACTGTCTACATGGTCCTTCGCGGTAAAAGCTTATAGTCTCGCCAACTCCACCTCTTTGCTTACTTGTTTGAAAATGATCACAAGACAAAGACTTGGCTCCAAAGATGACCAAAGCCTCTGTAAACTATCCATCTTAATTAAGGGCCACCATAATTACACTGCAAAAACAGTGCCGATAGACGTTGTATGGTGGACAACTCTATAATTATCCATAAATCAAATTGAAAAATATTAAGGGAATTAATATTATGTTATATGATCTTAAAGAAGAAAGTACTGTATCAAAAAATTTGAATAACCAAATGTGAATATAGGAATGGAGTTCGATCATGGACAAGAATATGCAGGGACCAGACGTGAGAAGCCCTATATCCAGAAAACACAATAACAACATTCAAGAGAAGAAACACTTGTGTGACAAAAAAATCACACAACATTTAACATAATAGAAAATATAAAGTGTAAACTTATGAATACCAACAAATTGTTTAATTTATTTGGATTATATTTCTTGCATTAGAAAAATATATATTTACCATTAGTACATTCTTAATCCAATGTCATGGTAGAGAAGCCAAACTTTATAAAAGAGTGAACATACTTCCCAAAAGCTTTCTGATATGGAACGAGCCCCATCTCTGTGCCATCGAGGCCTACATTACGAAAAGTCAAAAAATCATCAAAAACAACTTTACCAGGGAACTTTGAAACGATTATCTGAAAATAAGATACAAACTGTAAGGACCTATTACTAAAGAGCCTCAGCCTTTACAGTCAAACAAAACCCCCTAAACTATCAAGTTATATAGCCTCTTTCTTGATTCCCATTTAAACATTTGAAAAAAAAATCAATCTTTGGATTTATAGGAAAAGCTTGGACCTTTTAAACGATTTTCTGAGAATAAGATAGAAATATTAAAAACACGGAGCCTCAGTCTTTACAGTCAAACAAAATAGCTGTAACAATCAAGTTCTATAACCTCTATAGTAAGAGAACTAATGACCGATTGTGGCTAAATGGAAACCAAATAATGATATTTTAGATTGTGCATTTATTTATGACGCACAAGTTGTATGCTTCAAAAATAAACTAAGCCAAATTGAGCAACATGTGATACCATTAAACGCATATGAGGCTGACCATTGGTGACTAATGACATCCACGGATTTGTGTCCATGAATTCTGTGACCATTCGTATAATTGCCTATATTCACTTTATGCCTGAATAGAGCAATGAGCCAATTATCATATTTGGATAAATGCTTTTTTAACACATGTCCATGACTTTTTTGTCCATAAGATTCTGTCCATTAGAATGTGTATGAGTTTCACTTATCAAATAATTCCAGAACGAGAAATTTAACATTGTATAAAAGAGAAACCTGCAGAAGAAGAACGAGAAACCTGCAGAAGAAGAAGAATCATGAACTCGGAACAAGAACTAATCATTATGTAAAACCCAGTTTGTTTGTACTTTATAACGTAAAAAGTACCTACCATCAAATAAGGACTCAATTATTATAGAGATGAGGGAGGTCTAAGCAATTCGCCCATAAAAGGGGGACACAAGAATGATGATTAAAAAACAATGTACTAAAAAATCCTCCCTTCTCCATATTTTGATCTAAAACATTGCCTTGACGGAGACGAAAACAAGATCAATCACAAATGGGACAAGATTTCGACCCTAAAACCATAAATGAGACTAGCGGAGAAGAAGAAACGGAGCTTGGTTTGAGGGCGGTGAGGCTTAGCCAATTACATAACCTTCCCGATGGTTTTCAAAGCCGCCATCGAGCTCGGTGTCATTGACACTCTCTACTCGGCTGCTCGTGCTGACGTCAACGGATCCGGCTCGTTCCTCAAACCGTCTGAGATAGCGACTCGCCTTCCCACAACGCCTAGTAACCCTGAGGCACCGGCTCTGTTGGACCGTATGCTTCGTTTACTCGCCAGCTACTCAATAGTCAAGTGCCAAGTCGTAGATGGCGAGAGGGTTTACAAAGCCGAGCCGATTTGTAGGTACTTCTTGAGATACAATATTGACGAAATGGGGACACTTGCTTCTCGACAGTGTCTTCCTCAGTACCTGGTAACTACTTTCTTAATCTCTTTTCGATTTCTATATAAGAAAAGAGGTTTTTTTTGTTGTTGAAAATAGCTAAAATTTTCAGGGCACAATTAAAAGATGTGGTGCTAGAAGGAGGAGATGCATTTGCCAGGGCCAACGGTGGTTTGAAGTTTTTTGATTATATAGGCACAGATGAAAGATTAAGCAAACTCTTTAACCGGACCGGATTCAGCGCCGGGGTTTTGAAGAAGTTTCTAGAAGTTTATAGAGGTTTCGAAGGAGCTAATGTGTTGGTTGATGTAGGAGGAGGTGTTGGAAACACACTAGGTTTTGTTACTTCAAAGTATCCAAACATTAAGGGTATCAATTTTGATCTAACTTGTGCTGTGACACAAGCACCTTCTTATCCTAATGTGGAGCATGTAGCTGGAGATATGTTTGTAGAAGTCCCAAGAGGAGATGCTATCATCTTAAAAGTAAGACACGACAAACACAAATCCCTACTCTTGTCAAGATTCATGATTGGATATGTTTTTGGTACTTAATTTTATATGTTTTCACAGCGTATACTTCATGATTGGACTGATGAAGACTGTGACAAGATTCTCAAGAATTGCTGGAAAGCATTACCGGAGAATGGGAAAGTGATTATTATGGAACTGGTTATTCCTGATGAGGCAGAGATTGGTACTGTGCAGTCCAACATTGCCTTTGATATGGATTTGTTGATGCTCACACAGCTCTCTGGAGGAAAAGAGAGGACGCGTGCTGAGTATGAAGCTTTAGCTGCGAATTCGGGTTTTGCCAATTGCAACTTTGTATGCCAAGCGTATCATTTGTGGGTCATTGAGTTCTCTAAATAGGCTTAAAGGTTGTAAGCTGATTCCTCTTGTGTTCTAAGAAACCGTCTCATGGTTATTAAAGTTGTATGGATCTCTTGAGTTTATTTCAGTTGAAATCTAAGAATAAATAGAAATGATGATGTTGTGCTTTGGTTAGAACTTGTAACATCTTATATTTCTCTTGGAACGAACAAAACGAATAACGATGACTATAAGTGACATAAACAATGCTGATCCTCCAACTAATCGGAATCCTAGTTTGATTCTTTTCATCTGTCTAATTTTATCATTATCTTCATCTGAATCCATCTCTTGAATTATTTCAGCTTCCCAATCTTCCTCTGAGTCTTCATATTCAACTTCTAACTCTTCTTCGTCATCTTCACTTGTTTCCCTATCCACCGGTTCTTGGAACTCATCTCGTTTCTCATCTCTTCCTGGTTCGGTTGATTTTTCTTTTTCTATCTCTTGAATCTTTTTCGAGTTACCATCTTTCAACTCATTTTCTCTGTTCTGTTTTTCTCTGCAACTATGTGTTATGTTGTCCACCAATTCTTTGCTCCTTCCTTGTTCTTTACGTCTCTCTGCTTCACCTGTTTCTTTTTCTCTGATCTGATGAATCTTTCTTGATTCATTATCCTTGCTTTTTGTTTCTGTCTTTGCGGTTTCTTCATCTTTAAGGTTATCTGTTAATCGCTGTTGCACGAGTTCTCTGCTCTTGTCTTCTTTTCTCAGTCCTTCAGGTCCTTCTGATTCATGATCTTCAGCTTTTTCCAAGGCCTCAGTAATCATGCTCTTCTTGTTTTCTGCTTCTTGGTTGTTCATTTTCTCTTCCACCAATTCTTTGATGTTAACTCGCTTTTCATGCCTTTCCACAATTTCAGTTGATTCTCGTTTTTCAATCCCCTTCGACTTTCTTGGGACATCTGCCTCTGCAATTTCTTTTACTTCCTTACCATCATCTTCATTTCCGCTATAGTTTTGTCCCAGTTTCTTCTTGTCTTGTTCCTCATAATTTCTCTTTTGTTCATGAGACTCTTGTTTTTCATTTTCTTGAGTCTTTCTTGAGCTATCATCTCTACTCTTTGTCTCCTGATTCTTATTCTCTTTTGATTTACCACTTGTGTCCTTTTCCACAAACGATTGATTCTTGTCTTGTTCTCTGTGTCTCACCACTATCGCTAACTCTTCTTCTTTTTCTTCAAAGCCACTATCGTCCCTGATTTTTTTCTCTGCCCCTGCTCTGTTTCCTCTGTTTTCTTCTTTATCATTTCTTGTTTCCTCTTTTGCAAGTGATCCGCTCATCTCTTCTGCTTCCCCATGTCTTTCTAGTTTATCTGACTTTCCTTCTTCATGTTCGTGAATCTTACTTGAGCTATCATATTCATCTTTTTTCTCAACAATCTTCTCCTCCCTTTCTCCTTTCATCTGATCACTTGTTTCTATTTCCACCAGTTCTTGATGATCTTCTTTTTTCTTTTGCCTTCTCAATCTTTCGGTCTCATTCTTTTTTGAGCTATCACCGTTATCTTTTGACTCCACCTGCAGAATTACCTTCGCCTTCTGCTCTCCTTCTCTTTCCTCCTCAGCCATTGCTTCTTGTTCTGCATCTATCTCAGGCTGTTCTGGTCCTTTTTCTTCAACAACTTCAGTCTGGCTTGAATCTTCCATAGATTCTGTTTCGAGCACTGTCTTATATCCTCCCCCTTCATTCATTTCTTCTTCTCCGTGTTCCTGTATTTTTTCTCCCACTGATTGATTTTCTTGGATCTCACTTAGTTTCTTGTGTTTCTCTAATCCATCTGATTCTTGTGCTTTAATTTTCTCAACCTTTCTTGAGCTAACATCCTCAGCTACTACTCTCTTCTTCTCTTCACTTTCCCTATCCGCCACTCCCTTTTCCTCTTCTTTATGATATTTTGTTCCTTGGACAAACGGTTCTGGAATCTTTTCATGCTCTCTATTTTCTAGAAGCTCATATGGTTCTTGCATCTCTTGGTCCTTTATTCTTCTGTCAACCTCACCTTGCATCTCCTTTTCTGCAGTTTTTTCGTTTTCTTCCTTCTCATTTTCATTTCTAGGAGCATTTGCTTTCTCTTCCACTGGTTTCCGGATCTCATTCAGTTCCACATTCTCTTCCGATTCATCCAATTCCAGCATTTCAAGCTTTCTTGATTTACCATCGATGGCTTTTGTCTCCACCTCTGCTTTTTCTCCATCTTCTCGCTTTTCCACCTCCTTCAGTTGTTGGTTTTTTTCTTGTTCCACTGGTCGTGTCTTTGATGATACATTTGATGAATCCTTTTCCAAAATCTCTTGACCTTTACTAAGGCTATCATCTTCAGTCACCAGCTTTACCTCATGATGACTCGATTCTTTCCTCTGTAGTTCTTCAATCTTTTCTTCCGGTTCTTGATCTTTCTTATCACTTGATTCTTGCACTTTAGTCCCTCGAATCTCTCTCACAATACCATCATCCTTTTTTCTCTCAACAGTCTTCCCTTGTTCGACTTTTTCTCCATCGCCATCTTTGCATTTTTCTGTTTTTCCTTCAAGTTCTTGGACATGTGCTTCGAGCTCTTTTTTCTCTTTCTCGGCAACTCTTTCCTCATTCTCTTCTTTCGCTTCAGGATCACTTAGTTTGGAGATATTGTTTTGTTCCGTGTGTTCTTCTCCTTCTTGTTCTTCTATCGTTTGCAATTTTCTTAAACTATCTTTTCCATTGTTTTCCACTACAGCTGCAGCTTCCTCTGCCTTATGATCTTCTTGATCCTCTGTTTTGTCTTCCAAAAAATCTTGGACTATGTCGAGTTTCTCGTGAATCTCCGATTCATGTGATTCTTCTTTTTCAGGTTCTTGATTCTCTGTCGTAGAGTCATCCGCAAGAGTTTCTTCTTCTTTTTCGTGATCGCTTGCTCCCTCTCTTAGTACTTCTTCCAACTTGTCTATTCTCATGTATCCCTCCTGTTTTTCAGATTCTGCTTCTTTAATCTTCCCTACCTTTTTGTTGATCTCATTCTCAACTTTTGTCTTAGTCTGTGCAACTTTCTCATATATTTCTTCTTCATGTTTACCTTTTCCTCCTGTGTGTTTATCTTTGGGATCAGTTGATTCTTCCTTAACTAAATCTTCGATCTCTTCACTCTCCTCTTGTCTCCAATCTTGATATGATTTTTGTTTTTGAAACTCATGAAACTTGCCCGAACTGTAACCTTCCATTTTTCCACCTGGCTCAGAAATGTTCTCAATTTTTGCTTCTCCTTTTTGATCATCTTCCACCGGTTGATCAATCTTTCTTTGCTTACAATGTCTGTCAAGTTCACCTGAATCCTGTTTGCCAGCTTCTTGGCTTCTTAAGATATCATCCCCATCTCGTTTCTTGACTTTTTCTCTGTAATCACTTGTTTCCATTTCCACTAGTTCCTGGATCTTGTCTTCATCTCGTCTCTTATAAGTTTTACTCGATTCTGGTTCTTTTCCATCTCGAACTTTTTTTGAGCCATTTTCCTCAGTTTTCAGTTCTGCCTTGGCAACAACCTTTTCTTTTTGTTCTTCTTCTTTGGGACCAGTTGCTTCAGCTTCAACAAAATCTTTTCTCTTTTCTCGCGCCTCATGCGTCCAATCTTCATATGGTTTTCGTTCTTCAAACTCATGAAACTTGCCTGAACTGTCATCTTCCATTTTTCTCCCTAGCTCTGCAATGTTCTCCACTTTTTCTTCTTTCACCAATTGAGGAATATTTCTTTGCTCACTGTGTCTCTCAAACTCATCTAACTCTGATCTACCAACTCCGTGGCTTCTTAAGATATCATTCCCGTCTTCTTCTCGTCTCTTGTAAGGTTTACTCAACTCTGGATCTTCATCATCTCGAAATTTTCTCAAGCTAACATCTTTAGTCTTTGTCCTCCTCTCCACAATATCCTCCATTGCTCTAGTTTTGTCCTTTTCCTCTGTTTCTTGAATCTTGTCTTGTACCGTAGGTCTCTTCGATCCATCATATTCCTGGTTTTCAAGCTCTTGAACTTTTCTTGAGCTATCTTCCTCACTTTCCGGTTTTGCCTTGATCTTTTCTTCTTGTTGTTCTTCTTTACGGTCATTATATCCCGCTTCCACCACTTCTTGAATTTTGTATTGTTTCTCTGGCTTGTGAGGTCGTTCTTCCCTAATTTCTTGAACATTTATGGAGCTGTCCTTCTCTGTTATTGTCATAGACTCTACAACTTTCTCTTGACCACTTGGTTCCTCTGGCCCAGTTATTTTGGTCTCATCACGTTCC
Organism: Alliaria petiolata; assembly: GCA_020283515.1. NCBI lineage: Eukaryota > Viridiplantae > Streptophyta > Magnoliopsida > Brassicales > Brassicaceae > Alliaria > Alliaria petiolata. Next base: position 1,186,354 of record JAHZTW010000003.1, on the reverse strand, counting down.
TTGTGTATATTCGGTTCATGCAACTCCTGTTCTTCACTACCGTGTACTTTACTTAAGCCACCACGTTCAGCTTCTTTCTCCGATTCTGCTACCAGTTCTTTAATCTTGCTTACATGGTCCCTTTTTGGTTCATACAACTCCTGTTCTTTAATTCCTTGAACCTTTCGTACAACATCATCGGTTTTGGTCTCTGGTTCTTCTTCTTTGCAATCCTTGGCTTTCTCTTCCACCTGTTTTTTAATACCTTGAACCTTTCTTGCCGCATCATTGGTTTTGGTCCCTGATTCTTTTTCTTTGAAATCCTTGATTTCCTCTTCGACCAGTTCTTGAGTCTTTTCTCCATCTTCAGCATTGTCTTGCTCCAATTGGCTGTTCAGATTAACCAATTCTTGCTCTATCGTACCTGTTATTTTTTCCGGTCTATCAGCTTCTTCTTGTTCATTTTGATAAGCTGTTCTGTTTTCCTGGAGTTCTTGGATCGTGTCTCCTTTTCTAGATACATCTGAATCTTTTCTTTCGATCTCTCGAGCTTCTTTCGCGCTATCCCCGAATCTTTTGTCGGCCTCTGTTGATTTCTTCTCGTTATCCACATCTTCAACTTCTCCATGACCACTTTTTTCTCCTCCTATAAGTTTCTGGAATTGATTTCCACGTTTATCTTCATCATCTGAGTGTTGTTGGTCAATCTCTTGAATTTTTCTTGGCTTATCATTCTCAGCTATTGTCTCCGCCACTGCCATGGTTCCTTTTCCGCCATCACTTACTTTTTTTTCCAGTACTAATTCTTCAATCCTGTCTTTTTCTTCTTGTCCCTTCATTGCATCTGAATCTCGTTGTTCAATATCTTGAACTTTTCTTGTCATATCATCATCACTAAAGTCTGTTTTCCTCTCTGCAGTTTCCTCTTCCTCCTCGGCTTTTCTTGAAAAATTCGTCCTCTCTTCAGCTAGTTCTTGGATCTTCTCTCGTTCCCTGAGTATTTTTGGTCTATATGACTCTTGCTCCTCTGTTTCAGTGTCTGCAATTTCTTTCTCCTCACGTGTCTCTAACGTATCCACCTCTGGCTCTTCAATCTCTTGAACTGGTTTCAGAATTTCATTCGCTATATTTGGCTCTCCCTCTGGAGTTTTCTCTTCCACCAATTCTTTGATATTTTCTTGCTTGTTGTGTCTCTTTTGTCCCTGAAACTGTTGTTCTTCAGTCTCTTGTAGCTTTTTTATTAAGCTACTGTCTTCACTTTGTCTTCTCACCTTATCATTTTCCTCTGCTTCTTCTTTCTTCTCAACCAGTTCATGTATCTCATCTGTTCCTAATTTATCTTTTGTCTCAGTTTCTGCAATCTTTGGTGTGAGTCCTTCGCCCATTTCAGCACCAACCTCTTCTTTGGCATCTAAATCATCATCACCAAATTCTGTTTTCTTCTCTGCAATTTCTTCTCCCTCCTTGACTTTTCCATTTTTCAAAAAGTTCGTCTTCTCTTCAGCTAGTTCTGGGATCTTTTCTTGTTCCCCGAGCATTTTTGGGATATATGAATCTTGCTCCTTTGCTTCTGTTTCTGCAGTTTCTTTCTCCTCTTTCTCTTCATCATTTCTGTTGCTTTTCACCAATTCACGGGTCTTGCTTTCTTTATCGCATCTTGCTGGTTCCTCCAACTCTCGCTGTCTAATAATCTCTTGAACCTTTCTCGCACCAGCTTCATTAGTCTTTGTTTCCTCTTGGAAATTTTTTGGGATCTCGTGTTTTCCCTCACATCTCTCCTGGACTGGTTTCGGAGTATCATTCCCTATATTTTTCTCTGCCTCTGGAGTTTGCTCTTCCACCAACTCTTTCCTCTTTTCTTGTTTGTCACGTAGCTTTTGTCCCTGAAATTGTTCTTCTCCAATTTCTCGAGGCTTTATTAAGCTAATGTCTTCACTTTGTGTTCCAGCCTTAGCATTTTCCTCTTCCTCCTCTTTCTTCTTGATCAGTTCATGTATCTTGTCTACCTCATCTGCTTGTAGTTTATCAGATTCAAACTCCTCAGATTTTGTCTCAGTTTCTGCAATGTTTGGTGCGAGTACTTTGCCCTTTTCCGCATCATCAACCTCTCTTTTGGGATACCCATTTTTAAAATCCATGGTTACACTTTTCTTTTTTTCCTTTCCTTCATTACCTTTTTCCCCTAACAGATCTACCTCTGGTACTTCAGTCTCCTGAACTGGTTTCGGAATATCATTCCCTATATATGTCTCTGCCTCTGGATTTTTATCTTGTTGCTTTTGTCCCTTTGAATGTTGTTGTTCTTCAGTCTCTTGAAGCTTCTTTATTAGGCTTCTGTCTTCACTTTGTCTTCTCACCTTAGAATTTTCCTCTTCCTTTTCTTTCTTCTCAACCAGTTCATCTGATTCTAGTTTACCAGATTCAAACTCCTCAGCTTTTGTCTCAGTTTCTGCAATGCCATCTCCTCCAACTATTTGTGTTCTCTCAATGTTTGGTGTGAATCCTTCTCCCAATTTCACATCAACATCTTCTTTGGCACCCTTATTTCTTATCTCCATCTTTACAATTTTTTTCTTCTCTTGGCCACCTGTTTCCCCTTCCATCATTTCATGAATCTTGCTTTCTTCATTGCGTCTCTCTGGTTCGTCAATTCCTTGAACCTTGCTCAGGCCATCGTCATCGTCATCATCAGTCGTTTTCTTTTCCATTGCTCTACTTTTACTTGTTCTATCTATCTCATCAGGTTCTTGTTCTTCAAATCGTATAGATTCAATTTCATCACTTTTAGTCTCTTCTTGTGAGACTTGCTGCTCCACCACCTCTTGGTTATTTTCTTCTTCTTCCTCGTGTCTTGTCTGTTCATGAGAATCTCGTCCTTCAATCTCTGGAAAGTTTCTGAGTCTACTACTGTCCTCACTCTCTGCATCTGAATCAGCCACCTCTTGTTGACCAACTGTTTCTTTTTCTGCAAATTCCAAAATCTTTTCTAAGTTATCATCATCAGTTTGAGTTTCTTCTTCATGATCCAGACCTCCTCTGAAACCCTTTTCTTCACCTCCCAGAACCCGACTCTCTCTTTCTTGATCTTCCACACTTCCTCCAAAATCTTCTTCTCTTTGCATCTCTGTTTCAAAATTCTCAGAGTGTTCATCAGATTTTTCTCTTTCTACATCCTCTTCTTCAACTTCTTCTCCATTCTGTATTTCCTCTCTATTCTCCTCAACTTCACTCCCACCGCCAAAGTCCACTCTTTCTTCTTCTTCTTCCTCCTCCTCCTCTGCCTCAAGCTTAAATCCAGAAATTCCCTTTACTCTTTTCGGCATGGTGATCGTAAGAGTCGCATCATCATCGTCAAATCTGGCTTTGATCTTGTCTAAATCAACAATATCTGGAATCAGAAAAACTTTCCTGAATGCCCTTAATTCAACTTCTTTCTTCCATGCCATCCATCTAATCAAAACCATTTCTTCAACAGGTTTTCTTCCTCTTATCGTAATCCGATTCCCTTCTTTGTTTATCTCGATCTCAATACCTTCCTTTTTAAATCCTGCCCCAAATCAACTTTTACTAATCAGTTTTTTCTAACTCTTTACAACACACTAAACCCTAGCTGTCCCACAAAAATTAAGAAACCAAAAAAGACGTAATTCAAGAAAACTGCATGTAACTTTGACCTTTTAGATGGATGATGATGATGAACCTTGAATCGGTTTCTCGAGAAAGCACCAGAGGACCAAATGGGTCTTTAGAGAAGCGAAAATCCACAGAGGACGATACATCTTCTCTCGTTCTCGTGATCTTTAATCCCAATTCGAGCTCCATTACTAACTCCTTTCCTGCGTGCTCAGGATTTTAATGGATTGTAGGGTTTTTTGGTTTGTCGATGCTCCTATGTTCCACTAAAGAGTAAAGGGAAGGAGAAGGACTATATATTATTCGTTACTTCTTCTTTAGGACTTGAAAATAGTCAAACAGTCAACGCCTTTCCTCTTTTGTTGTCTTGAGAAACAAGTAACCGATTGCTTTGGCATTTTCTTTTTATACTGAACAAATGTGATGCAGATTATTGATTTTAATTGAAGTTTACATATTGTTTTTTTTTTTTTGTTATATGAGCGTTACACCGAATAGGTGTGATTCCAGTATAGAACCTTTTCAAATTCAATTTTTCTATTTGAGGACCAGTGAAACAACACAAAACTCACATTACATATTAATCAAGTTTTTCTTTACAAGAAAACTGGGTTCTGTCCTCAAAAATAACAAGAACACTATCCTAAAAACCTAAAGAGTGTGGTCTCATTTTCTTCTGGACTGAATCAATTGAATAATGAAAACAATAATAGACATAAGCAGAGTGGATCCTGCAACAAATGGAAAACAACACTTTTTTCTTTTCTTCTTTCTTGGCCTACGATCTTCTTCGATTACTTCTCTTTCTTCCTCTTGGTCCCTTGTTTCTTCTTCCTCCACGTCCTCTTCTTCCATCTCTGGCTCTTCTGCTTCTTCTTCGTCTTCCTCGGGTTCTGTCTCCTCTTTAATTTCTTCTTCTGGTTCTGTTTTTTCCTCTGTTTTCTTCTCTTCTTCTGGCTCTGTTTTTTCCTCTGTTTTCTCTTCTTCCTCCTCTTCCTCAATCTTCAAACCGGAAATCCCTTTAATTTTCTTCGGCATTGTAACCGTTAAAGTCCCGTCTTCTTCATGAAACCTCGCTTTGATCTTGTCAAGATTGACGATTTCCGGAATCAGAAACACTTTCTTGATTTCTTTAATCTCTGTTTCCTTTTTCCACTCCACCCATTTTATCAAAACCATCTCTTCTACCTGTTTTTCCCCGCTTATCTTAATCCGATTACCTTCTTTGTTTATCTCAATATCGATATTATCCTTCTTAAATCCTGCATTCGGTTTTCAATCTCAATCTCTAAAAATAATACGCCGAAGAAAAATGGGGAAAGTTTATATCTACGAGAGGAGAAAAATTGTTTGTATGAACCTTTGAGGTGAAGAATGAGGAAAAACACAGAATTGGTTTCTCGAGAAAGCGAGAGGTGACCAAAAGAATCTCTGGACACCCTGAAATCTGTAGAGGAAGAGGCATCATCTCTTGTTCGAGTGATCTTCAGACCCAATTCAAGCTCCATTTTTATTGTATTATTTGTGCTTCTTCTTCTTATTCTTAAGCAGCATCTGTTTTTAGTTTTTATTAAAGTCTCTCTCTGATCCACTTTTTTTTTTCTCTCTCTTTTAAGTTAGGTCATTACATAAGTTTCTTTGAAGAGCCCACACAAGAATATATTCGTTACTTCTTCTTCAGGAAACTCAAAAATGGTGTCCTAAATTTATCTTTTAGTACGGCTGCTTTCTAATTTACCTTCTCCTAATGCATCTCTCATTGCATTTACAAAGAAGACTGTTTATTTGGGATTACAAAAAAATCCGAAAAATAGATCTATATCATCTACAGGCTATATAGCATGACAACAAAAAAGTTTGCCCAAAAAAGAAGAAGATTTCAAACAAAGGAATCTTAGATGTTAAAATAAAAAACGATCTTGAAAATGAAAATCATTGATTAGATCATAACAATAACAATTAAATAATAATATATAGTCTACCATGTAAAGATCTGATACTATCAATTGGGTCTTATAATATTACTAAATACACAAGACATAGCAATTCATGTTCGTGTCGAATGAATGATGTCCTCTATTTTTTCCATATTTATTTTATATAGAACAGAAAGAATTGGTGAAATTGTGATTTTTCATTGGTTAAAATCTTTTTTTTTATACAAAACAACAGATAGACAAAAGTTTTAAAAAAATGGCCAAGCACTAGATTCATAGATTTTCTTATTTGATATATTGGATATATTGGATTGAAAAATGGTAGGATTTCAATCAAACGATTGGTGACGTGTGAGATCTAACGAAAGGCGTAGATTAAATTCTCAAAACTTTCTTAGATAGGAATAGTGACAAGATTTTAATCTAACGGTTGGTGACATGTGAAATCTGATAAAAGGTGTAGAATAAATTCTCAAGATTTTTTTAGATAAGAACAGTGGCAAGATTTCAATCTAACAGTTGCTGACATGTGAGATCTAATGAATGGCGTAGATTAAATTCTCAAAACTTTCTTAGATAGGAATAGTGGCAAGATTTGAAACTAACGGTTGGTGACATGTGAAATCCGATGAAAGGCGTAGATTAAATTCTCAAGATTTTTTACAGTGGCAAGATTTCAATCTAACAGTTGGTGACATGTGATATCTAATGAATGTCGTAGATTAAATTCTCAAAACTTTCTTAGATAGGAATAATGGCAAGATTTCAATATAACGGTTGGTGACAGGTGAAATCTGATGAAAGGTATATATTAAATTCTCAAGATTTTTTAGATAGGAACATTGACAAGATTTCAATCTAACAGTTGGTGACAGCTGAAATCTAATGATTGCGTAAATTAAATTCTCAAAACTTTTTTAGATAGGAATAGTGGCAAGATTTCAATCTAACGGTTGGTGACAGGTAAAATTTGATGAATGGCATAGATTAAATTCTCAAGATTTTTTAGATAGGAACAATGACAAGATTTCAATCTAACAGTTGGTGACAGCTGAAATCTAATGATAGGCGTAGATTAAATTCTCAAACTTTCTTAGATAGGAATAGTGGCAAGATTTCAATCTAACGGTTGGTGACAGGTGAAATCTGATGAATGGCATAGATTAAATTCTCAAGATTTTTTAGATAGGAACAATGACAAGATTTCAATCTAACAGTTGGTGACAGCTGAAATCTAATGATAGGCGTAGATTAAATTCTCAAACTTTCTTAGATAGGAATAGTGGCAAGATTTCAATCTAACGGTTGGTGACAGGTGAAATCTGATGAATGGCATAGATTAAATTCTCAAGATTTTTTAGATAGGAACAATGACAAGATTTCAATCTAACAGTTGGTGACAGCTGAAATCTAATGATAGGCGTAGATTAAATTCTCAAACTTTCTTAGATAGGAATAGTGGCAAGATTTCAATCTAACGGTTGGTGACAGGTGAAATCTGATGAATGGCATAGATTAAATTCTCAAGATTTTTTAGATAGGAACAATGACAAGATTTCAATCTAACAGTTGGTGACAGCTGAAATCTAATGATAGGCGTAGATTAAATTCTCAAACTTTCTTAGATAGGAATAGTGGCAAGATTTCAATCTAACGTTTGGTGACAGGTGAAATCTGATGAATGGCATAGATTATATTCTCTATATTTTTTTAGATAGGAACAGTGACAAGATTTCAATCTAACAGTTGGTAACAGCTGAAATCTAATGATTGGCGTATATTAAATTCTCAAAATTTTATAATCTTTTTAAATATTAACATATAATTTTATATCTATAAATATACACATATTTATCTTTTTAAATAATCAAAAAGGAGAGAAAGCCCGAGGAAGAAGAAGAAGAAGAAGCAGATGAACCAAAGAGGGAAGAAGAAGAAGATAAGATTGAAGAAGATGTCGTGGAGGAAGAAAAAATAAGGGATCCTGAGGAAGAAAGAGAAGAAATCGAAGAAGATAGTAAACCAAGAAAGAAGAAAAGAAAAAGTGTTATTCTCCATTTGTTTCAGTGCTTGCAATCAAGTCTGTCCGCCGAAGAATCTCCAACCAAAACACCACGATTTCTGGTAGGATCATATTCAGCCCCTATCGGACCAAAGTGGTAAGATGGCATGGTCACATCTCTGGCCACAACAAGCATTAGCTTTGCCAGTTTTCTTGGCCCGCTCAGTCGTAAATGATGTATCGGGACGGTCTTGGTTGCTTATGAAATGATGAACCAAAGCCAGTCACGGGATATCATTTCATAAGCAATCAAGACCGTCCCGATATAACATTTACGACTGAGTGGACCAAAAAAACTGGCAAGGTTAATGATTGTTGTGGTAAGAGATATGTGACCATAACATTTGACCACTTTGATCCGATAGTGGCTGAATACGATCCTACCATAAATCATGGTGTTTTGGTTGGAGATCCTTGGACGGAGACACTTATTGCAAGCACTACAACAATTGGAAAACCACACGTTTTTTATTTTTTCTTGGTTTACTATTTTTCCAAAAAAAAAGAAGAAAAATTCAAACAAAAGGATCTTAGATGTTAAAATAAAAAAACGATCTTGCAAATCATTGATTAGATCATGCAGCTATTTAAAATTCATAACAACATAAATAATAATATATATTCTACCATGTAAAGATATGATACTATCAATTAGGTTTTGTAATATTACTAAACACACAAGAGATAACAATTCATATTTTTGTTGATTGATTGATGTACCTCTTTTTTTAATATAAAAGAAAAAGAATTGGTGGCATTGTGATTTTTTATTGGTTAAAATCTATTTTTTTATACATAATAATAGATAGATAAGAGTTAAAAAAAAAAAAGGTCAAGCATCAGTTTCATAGTTTTTCTTATCTCATATGTTGTTGGATTGGGAAATAGTAAGATTTAATAGCAAAATTTCAATCTAACGGTTGGTGGCGAGTGAGATCTAATGAATTACTTAGATTAAATTTTTAAAATTTTCTTATATGTTATGTTGGATAGGATAGTGGCAAGATTTCAATCTAACGGTTGGTGACATGTGAAATATAATGAATGGCATAGATTAAATTCTCAAGATTTTCTTATATTTTTAAATAGTAACATTTATATATATAAATATATACACATAGAGATGCCAAACAAATATCACCACTTTTTATTCTTAGTTAATAGAATGAATTTTAATATTTCAGGTCCTTCTTCTTGTCATAATTCATCTTCTTCATCAGATTCATCTGAATTTGATGAATGGTTGATGAATGAAAATGAAGCAATGGACATAGAAGAACAAATTGCAGTTAATTTATATGTCAACAACAATCGTCTTATTCACCAATTAATTCAGGAAAACAATCAGGTAAGTCATCGGAATTTTATTCCTCATCAGAAAAAATGCAGATCGTAGTTTTGTTCCATTACTTTTTTTTTTTTTTTTTTTTTTGACATCAACCTCCATAAAATAAAATCAAGTTGGTCCGGTATACGGCCTATCCCGAAGAATAAGTCCTACCGGATCGTTCTGACCTACATGGGAAAACAACCTATTATGAACACGAGCTCCTTTAGCTAGGGAGTCGGCTCGAGAATTGAGATTCCGTGGAATCCAAGATAAACTAAAAGCCTCGAAGTTAGCACTAAGTCCATTGAAAATATCGATTTCTGACATAAAAGAAGGCCAATCAACTGGGTCATCCATCATCTTCAAGAGGTCTGAACAATCTGTCTCGAATTTGACCGACTTAACACCCCTCTCTTGTAGACACGTCATTGCCCAAAGGAGGCCTTCCAACTCCCCATGGAGTGCTGAGAGGCACCTCCGGGTTCCCCTTACCCCGATGATGGAGACACCCAAGCTGTCTTCGAAACACCACCCGAGCCCAGTAACCTGTCCATGATCGATCCAGGACGCATCAATCCGGCAAGTCGGTCCTTGTGGGTTCCAAAGAAGGGGAAGCGTATTTTCCACGGCTTGATGGTCTTCAACTTCTTCTTCGCTATCTTCCATATTAGCTGTTCTAAAACTTTCCGCCTCCAAAATCGCATATTGGAGGGAGTCCACCGGAATCACATCTTTTCCATTGAACACTTTTTCATTTCTTGCCTTCTAAATAAACCATAGTATCCAAGGGTATATATCCCTCTGAGGTTCGGAGAGTCCCCTTTCCATTGTCCTCCAAAACAGGAAGTCCATGTTCCCGTCCATTCCGAGTTACTTCCCGAGTACATCTTTATATTGTTCCATTACTTATGTTAGAGAAGAGTATGTGTTTTTGGAAGAACATTGCGATGCGTATTTGTGTTTATGTGGTGGGCCCATAAAAATAACACTCCAATTAAAAAACAAAATACCGTGCACTCGAGCGCAGTGGATCATCACCTCTTTCTTGTACTTGTGTCGTTTTCCTTCAGAGTCTTTTGGTCAAACCCAAATCGAGTTTTCAAAAGTGTGCAACTTTGTTTTTCTGTTTCCTTCGGATAAAATTTTGCGATCATCAATCAATCTACACTGAATCAATGGCGGCGACTTCCCTCTCGTCGTCTACGATTCCGTCGCTAAATTCCAAAAAGTCGTCTAGTGTTTCTGCTTTCGCTACGCGCTCCATCTCGTCCGTCCAAATTCAATTTCCAGTTCGTCGGGTTCGGACCGGAGATTTGAAGCTTTCCTCGGTTTCTTCAAGGACTCGAAATACTCCCCGCGCTGTAAATCGCCTTCTGTGCTTGAGCTTGTTTCCCATTGCATATATATAATTTAAAATCTAGGTTCTGTATCTATAGTTAAATTCACTCTATAAACTATTCTAAATTCAAGATTTTAGAATCTCGAGAATCGCTGGTCTGCCAAATGTTGTTGCTTGAAACTGTCCCTTGATAGCGAAGTACCATCTCTGGTGGGGGAAAAAAAAAACTCATTTTTTAGTTCTTAGCTGATTCTATATGGGCTTAAAGCTACTTCCTTTAGCTACCTCTCGATTTAGCTTGAGCTCGTTGACGAACCAGTGTCATTGTTACTTCACAGATTGAAGCGAAGAAGCAGACGTACGACTCGTTCGAGGATCTGCTTGTGAACTCTGATAAGCCAGTTCTGGTTGACTTCTATGCGACATGGTGAGTCTGTTTTCTCTGTACAATTCCAAGTCTGTTTTGTTTGCATATTGAGCTTGAATCAGAATGTAATGTTCGTTTTGCAGGTGTGGCCCCTGCCAGTTCATGGTTCCAATACTCAGTGAAGTGAGTGCAACCCTGAAAGACAAGATCCAGGTGGTGAAGATCGATACTGAGAAGTACCCGAGTATTGCCAATAAGTACAAGATTGAGGCACTTCCTACATTTATCCTATTCAACGACGGAGAACCTTGTGATCGCTTTGTACGATGAGTTCCATGTCTTCTAATATCTTTGATCTCCTGTGGTTCTTAATCTCGCATTCTCTCACTCACAATGTTTTCTTTCCTTTTTGACTTCCAGGAAGGTGCTTTGACGGCCAAACAACTCATCCAACGAATTGAGGATTCTCTGGAAGTGAAGCCATAGTTATGGATCATAAACTCTTTTGATTATTGGTATGTTTTTCAAGTGTCCCTGATCTAATCAGGGATCAGGGTTAGCCACGTTTTTCAGTGATTGTTCATTGCTTAACAAGGAGAAAACAAGACAGACATGCTTCTGTCTTTTAGTAAGTATTTTTGGATTTGAGGAGAAAACGAAGATTATGTTTGCAAAATCTTAACGATCTTTTATTCTCAAGTAATAACAGATGGGGCTATTTCTCAGCATCCCTCTCCAATTACATTAGATAACTCTTAGGAAAAGAAAACATATAGGCTCTGAACCCTGCGATTCAAGGGTTAGAAGATCTAACAACCGTACTAGGTTTGAATTTCACGGACAGAGGCAGTGGTGAGGAGGCAAGAGCATGGTCATCACCATCGTTGTCCGAGTCATGGCCATCACAGTAACCTTGGAGCATGTCACCTTCTTGAGCAGTGAAACCAAGTACACCGATCATAGTAGGCCAACACTTGCGTCCAACGGTTTTTATAGCACTGCAACACCCAGGGCCAATGTAAGTCTCACCGTTGAGGAAGAACATGATGAGCTCTCCAGAACAGTGTTGGAGCTGCATCAGTGAGTCCCAGCAATAACCTGTTTCTTCATCAAGCCTGAGCCGGTACGCAAGGCTTGTGGAAGGAGAAGATGCACCCACGGTTGGTTTCATGAGAGGCCGAGCTGTCACTGGGGAAGAAGCCACCATGAGCATGAGCGTCACAGTGAAGGTAACCATGAAACTGGATTGGTTAGCCATTTCCCTGCAGAATGATAAGGTCGAAATGAGAAATGAGTGAAGAAGTCTGGTTGATTTGTTTGTGTTTGTGATGAGAAGTGAGTGTTACCCTTAGAGAGTTTATATAGAGACACTTGGGCCTTGACTGTTACAAGTAAATGGTAGAGTGAAAGGGCTAAAGCAAATTATGAGGGAAACTCATTAGACACCTCTTTCTGAGATAATTAGTGCTTAGTGGCGTAGTGGGTATAATTACTGTAATTCAATCTGCGTTACAAATAGGACGAACATTTACTATCGTTTAACAAGCGAGAGCTTAATGTGTTCAGTATAAGGCCTAATGGGCCGGATTCAAGCTGGATGTTGTAGAAACACAATGGGAAAGGTTTACTACATGATGAAATCAATTTGCCTTTGTCGAAATTTATCCATTAGTCTGCACTCTGCACAACTTAGGAGCTCATTTGATTTAAGCTCACCAGTTTTTCATCACCGTCAAAATCTTTGCATGTGTGTGCATAACATGTATCTATTGGTAACTTTTGCAACACAAGAAATCAAAAGGGTCTTTTAATATTTGAAGGCACACGGGCAAAATACAATTTTGAAAGGTTGTTCAACATAGTAGTAGTTCTAACGCAAAATAGTTATTCCCAACTTCATAATAAAGTCGAAAACTAAAATTATTAGCAAAGGGAAATTTTGAGACAATATCTAAACGTGCATGAGATATGCAAATTTGTGTCTTCTAGGTCTTCCTCAAGTCTTGGAGCGGCTGTCTCTTTGATGTCCTTGGAGCTGTTACGTTAAGATTATCCACAATCTTTGAGTTTGGTGCATTCTCTTTCATGTCATGCCTTTTAGGCTTCACTTGTGTTCTGTAAATCAAGATTGGTTCTCTTCTTACTTGCTTCTCAGATGACGTACCTGATTCACCAATGTTCAAATCCTCCTTCCTGTTTTCAGATGACTCATTCAAGGTTTCGTCAGGACTCGGAGTAGTTTCTCTCTTGATCATTTCCTCATCTGCTGCTATTTCAAAGAAAGGTGAATGGATTCTAGAGATTAGTCTCCGTTTAGCTAGTTAGCTTTACCTTTATTGAATCTAAGAGACACAAGATCTGTACGAAATCTAACCTTCTTCATTTCTGTTATTCTGAGCAGTAAATTCATCAGGAGACAAAGAGGTGTCTTTCTCTGTGAGAGTGGCTTGAGTAGAAGCAGTAGTTAGTTAAGAGCATCCATGTATAGTAAGTAACACCTGTAAATTGCTTAGATGCAGAAGAGAAACTTACCAAAGGCAGTAGCAATTGGATCACTTGCTTCATCTTTGAGAAATTTGCGACCGCTTTTCTCACACGTCTTCTCAGAAACTGAAGAGTCCAAGTTCTTCGTTACTTCTGCTTCTGTGAGCTCGTCTGCTCCATTATTGCCTACAAATTATTGGAAAAAATTGAACTATCTTCCACGTATGTATGCCTCTAGGAACAAATTGTCTGATGTTAAAAAAATAAGAGTGTTATTGTTGTAATCACTTGTAATTGCCAATTCCTCGAGTGCGTCATTTATCTGGTTCTGAATGTCTGTGGAAGGCGCAGATTCTTCTGCGTTTCAGGGATCAAGAAAGAGATTAGAACCTTTAAGCTCAACTTATAGAATGATAAGCATAATAACTTGAATAACAAAAGGGAAACTTATGATTTCGCCTAGACTATTAACTCCCATCAAAATCTTAAGAAAAGTTGCTCACCTGACACCATGGAGCTGGTTCCAGCAACTTCAAGGTGGCTGGAAATTTCACCAGTTGCCTCGAAATCACCTTCAGCTGGTAAAGTAAGAACACAGGAGCTGAGAGGAGCATTTCTTTCTGCTTCCATGGTTGTCTTTGCCCCCTCAGTGTCAAAATCAAATAGATTTACTGAGTTAACATGTGGAGAAATCCCTCTGCTTTGCTTCGATATCCCTTGTATAGCATCTAGACCTACAACATTTGAATTTATAAGTGTTTTGCTGAATCTAAAAAACACAAGATCTGTAAGAAATCTAACCTTCTTCGTTTATGTTATCCTGAACAGTGAATTCATCAGGAGTCAGAGAGATGGCTTTCTCTGTGAAAATGGATTGAGTAAAAACAGTAATTAGTCAAGAGTATTCCAATATAGTAAGTAACACCTGGATATTGCTTAGATGTAGAAAAGAAATTTACCAAAGGGAGTAGCAATTGGACCGGTTGCTTCATCTTCGAGAGTTTTGCGACCACTTTTCCCACATGTGGTTCTAAAATCTTCTTCAGAATTACAACCTAAGTGCTCATCCTCCGTTCCACCTATGATGCATGTCTTTCCAGAAGCAGGTGAGCCACTTGAAGAGTCCAACAGGAGATGTCCCTTGTAGTCTCTTTCAGTATTCTTTGTTACTTTTGCTTCTATGTGCTCGGCTGCTTCATTATTGTCTACAATTGATTTGGAAAAACTTCACTATCTTGCACTTATGTATGCCTCCAGGAACAGTGTCTGATGTTGGAAAAAAGTGTTAATGTGCTAATCACCTGTTATTGCCAATTCCTCCAATGCATCGTTTATCTGATTCTGAATGTTTGTGGAAGGGGCAGACTCTTCTGCATTTCAGAGATGAAGAAAGATATGACAATTTAAACTCAACTGATAGAATGACATAAGCGTAATAACTTTACACAAAAGAACAACTTATGATTTAGACTATGTTAACTCTATGAAAATTTTAAGAAAAGTTGCTCACCAGACACCACGGAACAGGTTCCAGCAACTTCAAGGTGGCTGGGAATTTCACCAATTGTCTCGGAATTACCGTCAGCTGGTAAGGCAAGAATACAAAAATTTCTTTTTGCTTCCATGGTTGTCTCTGCTCCTTTAATGTCAAAAGCAAAAAGATTTGCTGAGTCAACATGTGGAGAATTCCTTCTGCTTTGGTTGTAGGTCTGTATGGTATCTAGACCTACAACATTCGCTGCCTGAGAAACTTTTGGTATAAACTCTGGACCTGCAATTTCTTCCCCGGCATTAAACTCATGGGTGTCAGAAACTTTGGATGCGATACTACCACTTGAATCAGCAATGGTGTTCTCTCTGAAATCCAGAGCTGCAACGTGGCTTTCTCGAATCACACTGTCATCCTTCAAAATAACTTGGGGAGAAAAAGCAAGAAGGCTTTGATACTGGCTTGAGCCAGAATTACCATTACCAAGTCGGTCCTGTCCAGACTCTTCCAAAAGTAAACGACTCTCGAACCTAGTGAAGAAGGAAGATTCGTCCTTGAACTCCACTTCTCGTTCTTGCTTTCCAGCAGTGGGTAGTACAGAGTTTCCTAAAAGCTGATTTTTCTCTGGAGAAGTGAAAACAAAATACTCTTCGCAAGTGGCTGATGTATTATCTTTCATCTTTCTTGTTCCGTGTAGTCCAGAGTCCTCAGACAATAAATGCCTCTCCAGGTTAGTGGAAATGTTAGATTCACTCAACAATTCCACATCCTTGTTCTCTCTGTATTTGTTTCCAGCTTCATCTGGTTCAAAGTCTCCAATAAGAGAGTGGCTCTCAGAAGCAGTGAGAACATCAGACATTTCATGAGACTTGGCAATTATATCGTCTACTTTCATTCCTTCCTCTGTTTCAAGAAATAAATGTTTCTCGGCACAAGTGAAAATGTCACAGTCAACATGCAATTCCACAGCCTTATTTTCTTCACTTTTTGCAGTTTCTACCAGTTCAGGCTCTTCCGGAAAGGGATAACTTTCTGGAATATTGGGAACAACAGACTCATCATGAAACTCTGCAGCCGCCTTTTCTGCAGTCTTTACTACTTTCTTTTGTTCAAAGTCTCCATACAACAATTGTCTCTCCAGGCTTGTACAAGGACCTGACTTGTCAGCAATATTGATTCCTAGCCATCCTGCTTCGCCTAGTTCAGGGTCTGCTAAAGGTAGATCTTTGTGCATCCCAGTGGATAATCCAGCTTCCTCATAGAACTGCACAGACTTTTTTACGTCACCTTCTCTAGCTTCATCTTGTCCAGAATATCCAAAACTCTCATCTCTCTCCTCCAAACCAGTGAAAACAACAGGATTTTCATTGAACTCCGTAGCCTTGTTTCCTCCACTTTTCTCTGCTCCATCTGATACAGAGTTTCCCAAGGGTGCATGTCTATCCGGGGTAGTGCAAGTGCCAGATTCACAATGGAGCTCAACAGTCTTATTTTCTTCATTCCTTTCGATTCCATCTCCTTCGAAATCTCCCACAGTGGATTGTTTTAGAGGAGTAGTGGCAATGTTAGAGTCGTCATGAAGCTCAACAACTATACTTTCTCCTTCATTTCTAGCTTCGTTTTGCCTGGAGGCTCCCAACATTGAGTATCTCTCGGTGGAACTGAGAATATCAGAATCATCAGGAAGGTTTGTGTCTGTATGTTCCTCTTCCTTTCCCACCTCATCTAGCCCTGAATCACCCAGAAATAAAACTTGTTCAGGAGTTGTGAAAACAACAGCATGAGACTCTACTGCTTCATCATTGTGATGGGTCACTGAATCAACTGCACGCCTCTTTCCGTTTTCGCTGAGTTGTTCCATCAACATTAAGTTTCTCTCTGGGGTAGTGAATACAGCTGGTTCGTCAAGGGTGCTACTAGCAGCTTTGTTAATTGGTATAGGCTGGGATAAAGCTTTCATTTCGTCTTCCTTGACACACTCTGAAACGTTTTCTTCCATAGGAGAGAGAGAAGCAAAGTCAGTTGACAAGTATCCGCTTAGCTCCAACGCTTTTCGTTTACAACCTCTTTCACTAGAAATGGTTCGTTCAGACTTCTCCAGATTGTCATCCTGTACCTCATCCAGCGTCTCCAGGCTTACACAATGATCAACACTGATACGACCACCCTTACAAATATCCGCTTGTTCTTCTGCACCGCCATTCTCAGTGTTGTATTCAGAGAAGTTTCCATGTAGATTTTCTGCTTGTATTTCCTTCTCAAAGGAACCTTTCTCGTCATCTTTGCTTGAGTGAATCTCGTTGCAACATTCAGCTGAATTTTCCAGGATTGCTGTGATTAAACGTCAGAAAGAAACATAGATTAGAGAGGAATAAGCATGAAAGTTAAAGAGAAATTCTAATCAAATGAATAACATATACCTTCTACTTTTGCTAATTTAGCAACAGAGCTAAGATCTTTAAGCTCAGATCTAGGAGTGCAAATAAGGGTTTCCTCTATTTTGTTAGTATCTTCCTCGGTGGTAACTGTCGAAACAATCTCCTTCACAAGTATATGGCCAGTAGACACGCCAAGCTCAGCTTCAGGGTTGCTCGTTGCTAATTGTACTGAAGCAGGAGGCGGAGACATTTCCACAGATAGATAACCACCAGCGCTCCTGTTATCTGGGCATGTTTTCACTTTTGACGCTTCCTCTTTGTCCTTCTTAGTCACAGCTATGAGAACAGCGTCTTGCTCATGTTTCTCTTCACATTCTCCTTCCATAAGTTCAGAATTCAACTCTTGAACGTTTCTTACCGGTGAAATAACACTTGAAACTTTCAGTGTAGAATCAAAATCAATCTCAGCAATCATAAGAGGTTCTGTAGCTTTGGCTTCAGATGTCAAAGGTGAGTCCCCAGCCATTACTTGTTGCTTATATTTTACGAATTCTTGACCCACTGTTTTCATTTTCTTGGAAGTGCATCTAGCTTCCACATTAGTGCCCCTCGCTTCTTCTGGCTCCAAAAACATTTCTGGTGTTAGATTTACACAGCCACCAACACTCATACAACCAACCTTACTAATCTCCATTTCTTCACTGTTATTCTGAGTGTTGCATTCAGAAAAGCTTTCATGTAAATTTGATGCTAGTGCATCCTTCTCTAAGTAACCCTTCTCATTATCTTTGCTTGAGTGAATCTCTTTCCAACATTCAGCTGAGTTTTCCAGGAAAGCTGTGATCAAATTTCAGAAAGAAACGCGGATTAGAAAATAATAAGTTAGCCATAAAAGTGAAAGAATAATTTAGATCAAATGAATAAAAAGTATATACCTTTTACTTTTGCCAGCTTAGCTACGGAGCTATGTTCCTTAAGCTCAGATCTAGGAGTGCAAATAAGGGTTTCGACCTTGGTTTTGGTATTTTCCTCAACCATTACAGTTGAAGCAATATCCTTAACATGGATATTTCCTGTAGGCACGACTAGCTCAGCTTCAGGGTTGTTTACTGCTAGTTGCATTGAAGCAGGTGACAAGCGCTCGATAAGAAGTACAGAGCGTGATGATTCGTTCTCTTTGACTTCCTTAGTCGCAGCCATCAAAACTGCGTCTCGCTCAAATTTCTCTTCACGTTCTCCTTCCATAACTTCAGAATTCAACTCTTGAGTGTTTGATCTTTGAGAAATATCAACTGATTTTTCCAGAGTATAATCCAAAACATTCTCAGTAATCATAACAGAATCTGCAGCTTTGGTCTCGGAGGAAGAAAGTGAGTCCTCAATCATTCCTTGTGGCTTATCCTTGACGCATTCGTGATTCACTGTCTTTGACTTCTTGGAAGACCGACTAGCTTCCACATTAGTGCGCTTCGAACGTCTTAGAGGCTTTATGTTCTCATGATCATTCCCAGAAGTTCTCTTTGGTTGTTTACCACCCTTTTGCGCTTGACCATCTGCTAGGAGTTCACTGACACTCTTTTCAAGTTGCCTAGACTGTTTTGGAGCCTTTTCTACTTGTAGATCATTACATTTCACGGTCTTCACATTTCCATCCACCAAGGGCCACTTATCCATCGGCACATTAACTTTGTTCCAGAGTCGTTTCGAATGCCGCGTGACCATTTCAGCTTTCGAAACATCCTGAGCTTTAATCCCACGGTGTTTTCCAGTTTTCTGAACCTCGCAGTCTATCAAAGGCTCCTTTGTTCTGTTTTTGACAAGCTCAGCTTCCGCAGATCCTTTCGAACGCTTAGTCTTTCTTTCTTCTTGAGTTTCCTTGGCAGCAATAGCTTCAACCCCTACTGACTTTCTCTGATCCTGAGTATTATTGGTCTGCAGGTCGATGTCATTCACAAATCGCCTTGATCGCCTAGGAACATTTTCAACTTTAGAATCATCATCATGCACACGTTTTCCTATTTCCGCAGAGACGTTCGTCACATTAATCTTCACAAGCTCATCTTCTTTAGCGTCGGTGTCTGCAAGTAGTTTCGGCTGCTTAGCAGGCAATAAAGTTCCTGCCTTCGATGTCCCACCTTGCACGCATGATTGCGCGATTTTAGCTGCCAGCCGCGTGGACCGTCTCCCAACATTTTCATACTGAGACAATCCTTTGGAGGTATCTTTATCTTCAATCTGTTCCAGATCAATCAACTCCGTTACTTTACAGTCTTCTTGTGTACTGCCTCTAGAGCCAATTCGCTTCGACCGCCTTGGAACCATCCGCACTTCTGCAATCTCCGGCGAACTACATGCTTTTTCAGCCTCAACAATCACGCTTCCTGAGTTCGAATCATTTCCGTTGGATCCAGCTACTGCTATCCCCTTAGCCGCACTTCGCTTTGACCGCCTTAGCGTGATTCCGCCTTGTTGAAGATTTTGAGCAGTACTCCGTTGGCTACGCGTTCTAACGTTCTTCCGCTGAACTTTCTTAGCGGACCTAGTAAATTCGAAGATTTGATTCTCACTCTCGGGGCTGAAAGTTACTTTCTTCAATTTTCTGCCAACACCTTGCGAAATTTCCGTTTCCGTTTCAATTTCCTCAGTTTCCATCTACGTTAAACACACACAGAAATTAACCGACTATATGATGTTCGATCCTAATATAAATTCGCAAGAGCTTATCATGTACAAAAACAAAATAACAATGTCTTTCGCTTCTACATTCCAAATTTATGAGAATCAAACCCAAAAAAAAAAAAAAAAAAAAACTGTACGGAAATTGGAAAATTAAGAACATCGCAAATCACCTCGAAAAGAGAAGCGAGTCTACTAGCCATCTCAGTATTCTTCAGATTCGCAGGGATTCCATGCTTTTTGCATAGAGTTTGTAGATCCTTCCTCTTCATTCCATGAAAATCCATCGCCAAACAGAACAATTTGAAATTCTTCTTTCACCATAAAATACTAACACCACGAAGTGAAAGAAAATACAGAATCGTTCGAGGAGTTCAGAGATTAAATAGAAAATTGGAGGCAAAATTAAGACGAGAATGAGAAGCGCCTTTTTTTTTTTGGGGTCAAATGAATGATAAATGTTTTTGGGGATAAATGATTTTGTTTTTAAATTTGAATTTGGTAAACCCCCGCTCTCGTTAAACCCGAATAATACGGAACTGGTACGCACGTGAGATGTACTCGCTTTTTTAGCCGTCCGATGCAAAGATGGAGAGCGCGTGTATATGTGACGTTAAAGGATCTAGGACCTCTAGGTGGTTAACGTAAAAGGCTCGCGGAAGCGTATAGAAGAAGATGAACTACCACCATTCTAGGGCCAATTTTGGGCCGCTAAAAGGCCCATTTTAGTATTTTTCAAATTTGAAAATCGAACTTCTAGGAGAGGAAGAGGGTATATCATACGCGGGAACTGAACAAATGATCTAAGCCGTTGATTTCTTATCTTTAACAAGAACACTGACAAAACTGAGACCTTTCGAAAAACCCAAACTGGAATTGGGTGTTTTCTTGGATCATCAAACAATGATACGGTTATCACCCGGATTTGCAATTAATCCACGTTTTAAATTAAATCCATTGGTCAATTCCCAGAAAACGACTTCTCTCTTCGCCCAAATCGGACCACGGCGGAGGAATTTCTCCAGAATCGGATCGGAGAGCGGCGACGGCGTGGATTTCGATGCAGTGGCTTATGAGTCTGAACGGCTGAGCCTCGACGCGGCTGCGATGGAGGATATGGCGGAAACGGCGAGGAAGGAACTTGAATCGGATCCTGATAGCGACCCGAAAGCTTGGAAATGGGTAATCAGAAAGAGGATGTGGGATCTGATGGAAGCTCGGAACTACTCCATGAACCCTAGACCCGTTCATCATCGGATCCCTAATTTCGTCGGCGCGTCGGCTGCAGCCGGGAAAGTGCGCGAATTTAACCCCCTTTTTCACTTTCTGGGTTTTATGTGGCGGATGTTAAAAATTCCCAAATTTTGAGGTCTTCGTGCAGTTGGCTGAGCTTGACGCCTTTCGTATGGCTGAGGTCGTGAAGGTTAAACCTGATTCGCCACAAAAGCAAATCAGGTTTCTTACACTTTCTGGTTAGTCTATATGTCTGATCAATTCTTAAAAATTTGGAGTTTTGACCTCATGTTTCAATCATGTATTATCTTAGGAGTATTCTTATACTTCGTAGTGTTTCATTGTCACAGTTTCATGAAAGTTTTGATGTCAGAACTACAGTTGTTAAGTTGAATCGGACTTTATACATTGGTTGGGCAATTCTTCAGAATTTGGAGTCTTAAGCTCATGTTCAATCATGTGTTATCTTAGGAATATTCTCATACTTCAAAGTGTTGCAATGTAAGAGCTATAAGCTTAAGTTGAATCAGATTTTAGACATTGTGTTGTGTAAATTTGTAGGTGACAAGAAGCTGATGACACCTCAGCCTAGGCTAAGAACAGGGTTCTTCTCTGTACTAGAATCCGATTTGTTGAAACCGGAAAGGATCATAGAAGCTTGCACCTCTGTAGGAGTAGCCAAGTATGGAAGAGCGATTGGTCTCGATGAGAAAATCAAAGTGGATCTCATTGTCATTGGCTCTGTTGCGGTTAACCCACAAACGGGTGCTCGATTAGGGAAGGGAGAGGTAATCGTTACAACTGGATTTCTATTAAAGAAAAAGAAAAATTCAACTGAACCAAGCATATGATATTTGTTCAGGGTTTTGCGGAACTTGAATATGGAATGTTGCGTTACATGGGAGCCATCGATGATTCCACACCCGTTGTTACAACCGGTATATATTATGATTTAGACTCTTGTATATTTTGCATTTTTTGTTCTTCATGATTCATGAAGATTCTTTTACTCTTTTTTTACAGTACATGACTGTCAGCTTGTGGACGATATACCCCTCGAGAAACTGGCGATTCACGACGTTCCTGTGGATATCATATGCACTCCTACACGAGTCATTTTCACAAATACACCAATTCCGAAACCACAAGGTCTTCTTTGATTTTCTTGTTATTCAAGATTTTGTGGAAAATGTCGCTATATTATTATCTTATTATTCTGCCTGATCGTTTTGTTTTTTGTTTTTGCAGGAATCTATTGGGACAAACTGTCACCGGAGAAGCTACAACAGATTCGAGTACTGAGAGAGCTAAAGAAGCGGTTGGAAAAGAAGATTGGCCGTAAACTTCCGACCGGACCATCTGAGAAATTACCTCCCACTGCTGACCGCAAGCGCCGTTAACTAACGACTTCTACTAGTTTTGGCTTTCGTTCGACTAAACCGTCTGGTTTTAACTTGGTTGTTTTCGGTTACCGTTTTATACGAGAAAACAAAAACATGTGTATTTTGCATGGATTTGAGTAGTGAACAATAATGTTGTGGCTCATAAATTGGTCTATTATTTAATAAGATTTAACTTTCACGAACTCTTATTGGAAATCATTATATATTCACATCAGTAATTATCTTGAATTATAATTGTCAGAGAAGAAAACAATTTTGATTACCTAAATCCATCACAGTATTACGAGTTTACCAGATTTAGCCTTTTAATTTGAAAAACCATATCCCACCAGCCACCAAGCCTAAAGCCACTGCAGCGGTGATGCTTATCCCTAACGCCACCCCAAAACTCATATTCCCTTTCTCTCGCCAACAATCTTTTCTGGTGTTATTTTTCAAAGGTTGGATGTACCATTACCTTATAAGAAGTGATATTTTATAATGAAATAAATCTTTAAATGTGTTCTATTCTAATTAATATTAATCAGATTATGGCATACCAAAATGATATTTTATAATGAAATAAATCCTTAAAATGTGTTCTATTATAATTATTATTTAATCAGATTATGACATGTGTTTCATACACTAGGTTACGTATGTTTAAGTAGATGTAATGTTAAACAGATTGTGACATTTGTCAAATAATAATATATACAAAATAGCTATAAGAAATTATAAACTAATTTGTACACGTATCTAAGAGAACTTACAAAAACATAAAAACGAATATATATGAATCCAATTTAAGTTAAAAACAATTTTGAAAAAAAAATCATGTATTTATAAGTGAAAAGATATGTGAGTGGTTTTTTTTTTTAATTATGTTAGCTTTTCGAGATTTTTACTTATAACTTAGAAAAAGTTATACTTTTAAATATCACAATTTTTTTATCATTTTTCTAGGTAAATCTAATATAGTTATTTTTCCAATTTTGATTAAGAAATATAATTAAATTTGAATGAATTTTGCTAACCTGTTTTCTTAACGTAATAACACCCTTTTTACTAAATGTAACTTTTACGCCGTGTAAATAAATAATTTAACATCGTCTATTATTTTTTTCTTGCTCATCGTTGCATTCTCTTTCAAACTCTTATGTAAACTTTTTAGTTTTCCTCTTCAGATCAATGTCCAATGGAGAGGAAGCTATGCCACCGATATGATTGGTGAAGATAATCATCAAAAAAGTCAGAAATCGATTTCTCAGAGATAAAAAATACGAGGAAAATCTCATGGGTTTGGCACAATAATTTGATTATTAGATTATATTTATTTTTCTAAACTCAAAATAATAAATCATTTGATGTAAAAAAATTAATGGAATATAATTTAACATTTATGCAAAACAAAATTGTCCAATAGTGTGCTTTTCAAACCAATATGTTTTCCTCTGGTTTCGTTTCTGGTGGCAAGTTTCTCCCTTTTCTAAGTTTTGTATCGATCTTATAAAATTATAGAGATTGATAAACTTAATTATCTCCGTTTTTCGTGCGTTATATTACTATTAGGCACGATTTAAACCAAAGAATATGTATGAGATTGTTGGTCTCTCTTTTGTAAGAACTAACGGCTTCCAAGTTCCATTATGTATGTAGCAACAACAATCATACCAAAAAAAAATTGTGTAACCATATATTTATACTCTTTTTATTAGTTATTCATATGTAAAAACTTTTACTGGAATCCTACATTTTCATCAGTAATTCTCTTGAAATATAATTATTAGAGAAGAAAATAAGTTTGATTACCTTAATCCATTACAATATTACGAGTTCACAAGATTTAGTTTTTTGACGCCTAACCCTAAAGCCATCCCAAAATCCATATTAACTTTCTCTCGCCAATAATTTGTTTTGTGTGTGTTTTGTGTTATTTTCAAAAGGTTGAATGTACCATTACATTATAAAAAGTAGTATTTTATAATAAAATAAATCTTGTGTTCAATTCTATTTTAATCAATGTTAATCAGATAATGACATGTGTTTAATACATATAACTTTAAGATATAGTGCTATATGTTTATATGTTAATTAGGTCATAACATATGTTTAACTGTTTAAGTAAGAGTTCAAATAAATAAAAAAGCATATGTTTAAGTAGATATACAATTACATAGATTGTGACATTTGTCAAAGAATAAAATAGACAAAAATAACTATAAGAAATTTTAAGCTAATTTATAAACGTATCTAAGAGAAATTACAAAAACATAAAAATGAATATATCTGAATCCAATTTAGGTTATAAAATAATATTTAAAAACAGAAAATTATTTATTTATAAGTGAAAAGAATTGCGAGTTTTTAAAAACAATTATGTTAGCTTTTGAAGATTTTATTTATATTTTAGAAAAAGTTATACAGTATTTCAACAAATATTTCAAATTTTATCACTTTTCTAGGTGAAGTTAATATAGTTTTGTTCAATTTTGATTAAGAAACGAAAATTAAGTAATGTAACCTAGAAAAATGATTAAACAAATGATTAAGAATTGCGAGTCTTTTCTTAACATCCCTCCTTCACGCCGTGAAAAAAAGAAATCGAACGCCGTGTAAAAAAACCAACTTTAACGCCGTCTATTGTTCTTCTTTACTCGTCGTCGGGCTTTTCCTCTCAAACTCTCAGGTAAGCTTCTTCAGTTTTACTCTTCAGGCCAATATCCAGTATGCTTTTCAAATCAATACGTTTCCTGTGGTTTCGTTTCGAGTCGCAAGTTTATGCCCTTTTCCAAGGTTTGGATCGGTCTTAAATCCCAGAGATTGATAAACCTTATTGTCTCCGTTTTTCGTAGAAACTTGCCCTATATTAGGCGGGTTTCGAATCGTAATTGGTCGGTGTGCAGTGGCGCAGTTTGCGCAGGCCCTGAGTCTGATTACGGGAAAAATTGGGAGAATCGCTTCAATCTGAAAAGAAATGCAATTTTCCTGTGATCCTGTAAGTGATAATTTGTGTGATTTCGATTTGGTTTGTAGCTTAATACGTATTTGTGAATGTCGCTGATGAAAACATATGCTTTTGTTTTAAGGATCAAGAGGGAGATGAGCTGCCACAATATGAACACATCTATCAAAATGACTTCTCATATCGAAAGTAAGAGCCTTTTCTTTGGTGTTTCTCTGATGCACTGTCCTCTCAAATCAATCTTCCCATTGTTTTCTAACTACACATTTTCACTACCTCTAGGCACAAGAAACAGAAGGAAGAGGATATTTCTATCTGCGAATGCAAGTTTGATTTTGGAGACCCTGACAGTGCATGTGGTGAGAGATGCCTGAATGTGATAACAAACACGGAATGTACACCTGGATACTGCCCTTGTGGTGTCTATTGCAAGAACCAGGTATACGTAGGGTTCAAATGTTTGTATTTACGTTTGCTTCTAAGATCTTTGTGATTCTAGCTGCGACCAACAAAATCCAGAAGATTTATCTTAAAGCTTGGTGATGGTGATCGTATTTCCCATTAATCCCCCTTTTAAAGTAGCATGAGCTTAACATGGAGCTTATTCAGATAAATGTATGCTACTTGATAGTTTTCCATGCTTTGCCTGTTACAGAAATTCCAAAAATGTGAATACGCCAAAACAAAGTTGATTAAGTCTGAAGGTCGTGGATGGGGACTAGTGGCTCTTGAAGACATAAAGGTGAGGACTCAAGCTTATCTATTGTTGTCTTATCACTTCTGAAGTGAATATTCAATCAGGTTTGAACAAGCTACTGGTTGTATTTGATGTTACGATTCAGGCAGGACAGTTCATAATTGAGTACTGTGGAGAAGTAATATCATGGAAAGAAGCAAAGCGCAGGGCTCAAACCTATGAAACTCATGGTGAGTAGAAACTTTTACAGAGACGGTGAGAATTGATAGTGTTGTGGAGCTCTAGGTCATGTATGGCTTGTGTGTTACATGGGGCAGGTGTCAAGGATGCATACATAATATCTCTCAATGCGTCTGAGGCTATCGATGCCACGAAGAAGGGAAGCCTTGCTAGGTTTATAAATCATTCATGGTAAAACAAACAACGGCCCTTAGATGCTTCAAAGAAACCCATAGCTAGAAAACTGTCCTTACTGTTTCCTTGCTCCATTACCCTGCAGTAGACCAAATTGTGAGACTAGGAAGTGGAATGTGCTGGGAGAAGTTAGGGTTGGAATCTTTGCGAAAGACGGCATCTCTCCCCGGACCGAATTGGCTTACGACTATAATTTTGAGTGGTACGGAGGTGCCAAAGTCCGATGTCTCTGTGGTGCAGTCTCTTGTTCTGGGTTTCTTGGAGCCAAGTCTCGTGGCTTTCAGGCAAGTCCTTACGTTATCATTTCTAATAGTATTATTTGTCAAATGGTTTATGCCTATTCTTATGCCTCTCTACCATTTCAGGAGGATACATATGTATGGGAGGATGGAGATGATCGGTAATTTTCTTTTCAGTTATTGATTGTGTGGGAATGATTCTTTTTTTATCTTGGACTGGCAATGATTTAACCCCTCTCTTTTCTTTTTGTCTCCAGGTATTCAGTTGATAAAATTCCAGTCTATGATTCTGCAGAAGACGAGCTTACATCGGAGCCCTCTAAGAATGCCGAGTCCAACACAAATGAAGAGAAAGATATCTCAACGGAGACCCATTTGGAGTCTACTTCTCTGGTTGTTCAGCAATCGGACTCAACTCCTATGGAGGAAGATGTTGTCACGGAAACTGTTAAAACCGAAGCAGATGTAGATATGAAACTGCTGTCAGAAGATTCTCAACAAGATTTATCGCAGAAGACCGCGATTATACCACGCGTTCGCGGTAACAGTGACAAGATTAAACCCGGGTCTCTTCCGAAGAAAAGAGGCAGGCCGCTTTCAAGCGGAAAGACTAAGAATGTCGTTCAGAAGCACGTTGACATAGCGAATGTGGTTCAGCTACTAGCAAGCAAAGAAGCTCAAGATGAAATTCTCAAATACGAGGTAGAAAGAGTTTTTTTTTTCCTGCTCACAATTGTTGAGAAATGGGTTATAATTTGTTGTGGACAGAAGAGTCAAACAACCGTAGAGCTTACTGTTTTTGCTCTAAGATTTGTCCAGCTTCAGTTTAAAATTTCCTCTCAAGTATTTGATGTGTTTGCTGCAGGAGGTGAAGAAGGAAGCAGCGGTAGGGCTCTCGTCCTTGTACGATGAGATAAGGCCAGCGATTGAAGAGTATGAGAGAGATAGCCAAGACAGTGTAGCAACAAGAGTGGCGGAGAAGTGGATACAAGCAAGCTGTTGTAAACTCAAGGCAGAGTTTGATCTTTACTCTTGTGTAATAAAGAACATCGCTTGCACTCCGATCAAACCACAGGACACTAAGAGCAAAGCTGTGGAAGCAGGAAATGACGACCAGATTAAGCCCTCGGAAAGCTAAATTAATGACAAAAGGTCAAAGGTTGCTGTTGTGTGAGAATAAGTTTGAAACCGCTAATTGGCTCGGAAGGTTATGATTCCCCCTTGTATTCTAAACATAATTTCGCGGTAAATCCATTGAATTTCCAAACATATTATTAGTGACTTACATATATCATCGATTCCCCTTTTTTGGTCGACATCGACTCTTCAAAAAAAAAAAAAAAAAAAAAAGAAAGATCCATTGTGTATTATTGTACGAATACATCCAATCAAAGGCTGACGAAAAACCGCGTGGAGAAAATATAAATGTTCCTTTTTTGCCGATTCAAATAGAAACGTTGCACCTTCAAGAAAAAGTAAAAGACTTTCTTCTTTGACCCGACCAGCGAAAGCGAATAAAATAAGGAAAGTAAAACTGAAAAATTAGAAAGAGCCAAAAACTCGGGTTGATTCTGAAGTCCATCGCCGGCGCGTGGAGTGTTCTCGTCGGATTAGTCACAGTGAAGAAGAGAAGTTGGTTTCTGGTGTTCTTCTGTCTAAGTTTGCTGTTTCCATCTCCGGCGATCTGAGTTGGTAAGATTCGGTGTAGAGTTTTTGATTTTGTGATCAGTGGATTAGATGGTGAAGGAAACGGAGTACTACGATGTGCTCGGCGTTACCCCTACTGCTACGGAGGCTGAGATCAAGAAAGCTTACTACATCAAGGTTAAATTTCTCTCTCTCTTATGTGTTCCACCACCGAATCTTTTGATTTCAGGGCTTTTATTTTGGTTATCATAAATTTTGGGGAAGAGACCTTCTTGTCTGTTACTTGAATTCGAGTACTCACTAGTTGAGATTATAGCTTTGTAATCTAATCTGCGCAATTCCAGTTTGAAATTTGATGTGAACAAAGTGTAGTGATTGTTGTTGGCTCGTTTGTTTATTCTTTGTACACAGGCACGCCAAGTTCATCCTGATAAAAACCCGAATGATCCTCAAGCGGCACATAATTTCCAGGCAAGTTCAGATTTCCAAAGTTTTGAATGAGAGAGTGCTCTAACCAATTTCCATTGTTGGAATCGGATTCTGGAAAATTTATTTGGTGATAAGCTTGTGTATTGTAACTTTGCGATAAGCTTGTGTATTGTAACATAGAGGATGCTACCTGGAATCATTAGTACCAAGTCTACCTGCAAGATGCTTGGAGTTTTTAGGTTTATCTCATTGTTTAGCGTAGAGTTTTTTTTTTTATAGCGGTCGTCTTATATTGAATGTTTTGGGTTAGTTTTACAAATAGTAGATTCTTATTCAGGTGTTGGGAGAGGCCTATCAAGTGCTAAGTGATTCAGCACAACGCCAAGCTTATGATGCATGCGGGAAGTCAGGGATCTCAACGTTAGTCTCTTTTCCTTGTGGAATCCAGTGACATGGAATGGACTGTGTAAAATGTGTTGGGTCCTTTTCGTCGGTGCTTACTTGTTTCTGTTGATCCTTTCAGTGATGCAATCATCGATCCTGCGGCAATATTTGCAATGCTTTTTGGTAGCGAGCTTTTCGAAGGATACATAGGACAGCTTGCTATGGCATCAATGGCTTCGCTTGATATCTTCAGTGAAGGGGATCAGTTTGATACCAAAAAGATACAAGAAAAAATGAGGGTGAGTTTTGGAATTATTAATGTCCCCAGCTCAAGCCAAGTTCATTGTCTTCCCTTGTACGAAATTTTGCTAAGATTGTGGATTGTGTTTGGCTTCAGACTGTCCAGAAAGAAAGAGAAGACAAGCTTGCTCAGATTCTCAAAGACCGCCTTAACGAATATGTGGTAAACAAAGACGAATTTATTAGTAACGCTGAAGCTGAAATGGTAAGGCTCTCAAATGCAGGTAATATATTCCGTTGACTATTCCCTGTTTCTTAGTTATGCATTATCTTTCAATCAGTAGCATCTCTGTGCTAAAATGAGTCCCACCTCCTTCTATTTGGATCTTCTTCAGCGTACGGTGTGGATATGTTGAATACAATTGGGTATATATATGTAAGACAAGCAGCAAAAGAGCTTGGGAAGAAAGCAATTTATCTCGGAGTACCATTCGTTGCTGAATGGTTTAGGAACAAAGGTCACTTCATAAAATCCCAACTAACTGCTGCAACAGGTTAGTGGCTTAGGAACAAAGGTCATTTCATCGAATTCGTGTTTATGCTGGAATTTTGCGGTTTGCAAAAGGAGAAACTCAATGAAGAAAGTTCTTGTTTAATTTCTAGAATCTGGTCTTCTCTCAGAGTAAGCAAGACATGTGATTTTGTTCTCTTTTCATGGCCGTTTCCTAGGCGCATTCGCTTTGTTCCAGATGCAGGAAGAAATGAAAAGGCAGCTAAGTACTGAAGGAAATTATACCGAGGAGGAACTTGAGGAATACCTACAGTCCCATAAAAGAGTGATGATTGATTCTCTGTGGAAGCTTAATGTTGCTGATATCGAAGCCACTCTTTCCCGTGTTTGTCAGCTGGTTGTCTAGCTTAACCAATACTCATGTTCACTCTATCTGGCATCTTGGTTCAATTTCTTTGGTTTGTAAACCTATTTGTGATTCTTGTTGTCCAGGTTCTTCAAGATCCCGAAGCCAAAAGAGAGGAGCTTCGTGCAAGAGCAAGAGGATTAAAAACGCTGGGGAGGATCTTCCAGGTAATATCTGGTTTCATTCCTTTCTTACGGTCTGGCTCGTATGTAGTTCAAATGTGATTTGTAAATTAAGAAGGAAAGAATGATTTATAGGATTAAAACTTTTGGCTCATACAGAAAGCCAAGACAGCTAGTGAGAGTGATCCTATAGCAAGAACTGAACCTCAAAAATTAAACGAAAATGAAAGGGACTACGATGATGATGCCTCTACGTCCCCAAAATCCAGTGAAGCGTCTCACTCTACCTCTGTTTCTCAGGTAAACCTTGTCCTTATCTTTGACAGAAGAACAAACTCTTCTCGAATACGTTTTGTAAACGGTTTTCTTCGCTGGGCAACTACTGTAGGAACCAAAAAGCCCCTACGTGGAAGAACCGAAACTCGGAGATCAGCAATTCAACTTTTACTTCCCAAGACCCGCACCACCACCTGGCGCAGAGAAACACACTTCGACTGGCTATGACTGACTCAGGTCAGAATCGGAGGTATCTCTTAGTATATATATACTCGCAGTCTTATTAGTATATTGATATTACAGTTGTGTGCAGTTTTGTAAAATTATTCATTTTTCTTTGGTTTTGAAGGATTTGATGTGAATTTGGTTTTGTTAGAAGAAAATGATTGTTGTTGAAAGCACATGAAAAAAGCTCTTTTGTGGTAATAATGTGTAATAGTTGCGATAATATCCGTTGAAATTACTGTGAAGGCATATAGAGAGTTTAAAATAGGAAGGACCCAAATTGCGACAATGACCATGGAAATGCCAGAAAACTTATTACATCAAAAGGGAAACACATAACATTTTCAATAGCAATATTAAGCTGTTGATTCGAGAAAAGGGTAATCCGTGTAACCCACGACAGGGTCAGAAGTGTAGAACGTTGGCCTATCGTATTTATTCAGCGGCGCATCCACTTGGAACCTCTTGGGAAGATCCGGGTTCGCCAGGAACCACCGACCGTAAGCCACGAGATCGGTCCGGCCCTTTGCCACGGCATCATTCCCGTCTTCCCTGGTGAAACCTCCCGCGGAGATGAAAGTCCCCTGAAAGGCTTTCCTCATCGGCATTAGCGTGTGAGGACACTCTGATATCTCTCCCAGCGTTTTCATCCTGGCTTCGATCACATGGCAGTAGAGGATCCCGTGCTTGTTCAGAGATTCCGCCATGTGGACCGCTAACGCCTGCGGGTTAGTGTCTCTGGATTCCATGTAGTCTGCGAACGGAGAGAGCCTGATTCCGACACGATCTGCCCCGATCTCGTTGGCCACCGCTTCGACTATTTCTAGAGGGAACTTGCAACGGTTTTGCAACGATCCACCGTACTCGTCTGTTCTATCGTTCACCGTGTCCTTCATGAACTGGTCGATCAGGTAGCCGTTAGCGCCGTGAATCTCGACTCCATCAAAGCCTGCAAGGAAACAAAACATATAAGAATCTTGAAATAGCTAGCTTCTTCCTCAGTTCCAACGCTTCCGGAATTTGCTTACCAGCTTCCATAGCGTTTCTTGCTGCAAGCCTGAAGTCGTTGACGATGCTGGGGATTTCTTCGGTACGTAGCCGTCTTGGAGGGGTGAAGAGGGCTTCGTCGATGCCGTTAGCCCGGATTTGAGGCGCCAATGGCTTGTCTGTACAAGAGATGGGAGCTTGCCCGTTTGGTTGAAAACCTGAGAAACACGCACACACAATAATTCACTAAGATTGTTGGGAAGGGGATTTCACGAGCACTAAAGATGTGACAAATTTTGAATTTGGCGAACCTCGGTTAGAGACGCGGCCAACATGCCAGATTTGACAGAAGAAGATGCCGCCTTTGGCATGAACAGCATCCACGATTGGCTTCCATGCCTCCACGTGCTCTTTAGTCCATATCCCAGGAGTATCTTGATAACTTGAAGAGCAAATCACGCCGATGCGGGGGTTTTAGTTTCATAGTCTCAGATCAAAAACCCACAAAGTAAAAGCCAAAATGAGCAGAGTGGTTAGTTGTTATACCCTTGAGCTGTATCTGAAACCCCGGTGGCTTCAGTGATGAGAAAACCTCCTGGACTCGTTCTCTGAGAGTAATATAAGACAGCGTGAGGCTGAGGAACGTTTCCGTATGATCTCTGCCTCGTCAATGGTGCCAGAACAACCCTGAATCACATAAACCAAATATGAGATCAAACCTCTTCTATTCTAGAATATTTCTTTTTGTGGTTTTTTTATCACCGGAAAGGCGAGGGAGAAAAGATGAAGACAGACGGCTAGGATTTACTATTTGGGAGAAGATGGGGAACCTTTACTTCTTGGGAAGTTTACTTTTTTGAGCAAGAATTATATTCTAGAGTTTATTCATCTGGGAGTTTCGACAAAGACCGAAAAAGGAAGGATAGATTATATAGATACCTGTGGGAAAGATTGAATCTCCCCATCTTGTAGGGCGTGAGGAGAGGGATACTCTGTTTCGTGACCGCGTTTGCCATTTCCGTGATTTCGGACGGTGGAGTAAAAACTGGATTTTGTCTTTCTTTCTCTCAAAAGCACTTTCAAGTCTCAGTGAAATGTGGAAGTAGATAGATATATATACAGACACACATTGAACTGTGTATGAGAGAATTAGGAAAGCAAGTTCTTCTTTCGTGTGCACATTGATTGAACAGTGTATGAGAATTAGGAAAGCAACTTCTTCTTTCGTCTCATGGACGTGGACGTCATTGAGGACGCATTCCATGGACCCACCCCACCCACTTGCATCCTTGATGACGTATTCATTGACGACATTAGAGAGTAACCCACTTCGAATGAATCTAACCCCACTTCGGATTCGTCTACTTTGGATCCTTTTCAATAGCAACTTCAGTAACAATGGCTCTCTCACTCTGCACGCTAAGAAATTAAATCACCAGTGGAAATGTGACTCCATTTGAATAAACAGTGTCAAAGATTATATTTTTACAAACAAAAAAAAAAAAAATAAGTATCATTGTGTTCCATACTTTGCTCCAGGCATTCAAAAGACTTGATTTCCCGACGTTCGGACGCCCAACAATAGCTATCTGTAAAGATAATTGAGAAATGAGATACCATACACTTAAAAAAACAGAAGCTTCAAGCATGAACAAGACGAAACATATCTCAGCATGTCTCAACAAGAAGAAAAAAAAGCTTCAAGCATGAACAAGAAGAAACATATCTCAGCATGTCTCAACAAGAAGAAAAAAAGCTTCAAGCATGTGCAAGAAGAAACATATGTATCCTTAGAAACTTACTTGCAACCCGCTTCGAAGAAGCTTGTCATAGTTTGCTGTATCTAAAGCACTCTCTACGTCTCGAGACATGCTGTTTATTTTGCTTGTAACCAAGTCTATATCCAATGGTGGCATCTCGTCCTCGAAATCTCAACGAGCTTCGATTTCAGTGAGGAGCTCAATGCATTGCGCTCTCAGTGATTTGACCAATGATGAAAACCCTCCCTAAAGAAAAAGACTTTCAATTGATTACACAATGATTATTGCAAAGCCCCCATTAAGATATTTATCACAAGGAGTTCCAAAAATGTATGCCTGAATCCCTTCCAAAGCAGCATCTGCAGCAGCAGAAGACTTGGCCGAGATAAGTTTCTCAACGTTTTCAGCTTGCGTTAGGTCTAAACGCCCATTTAGATAGGCACGAAGTGTAAACTCTCCTGAGAATCACCGACGAAGTCACAAGTCAATCAAAGAACCAAATAACCAAGCAAATCTGTAATATCCGAGGATGGACACAGAGGCTAAGGATGGGACTTGAGTATCTGACCTGGTTCTGCTAATCTTGCTCACGCGTCCTCAAAACTCGCCGGAGACAAACTTCGCTCCCGTGACACTGGAGCTCAAATACATCTTCCCTTGTGTATGACCGAGGAGCCAACATGGGCAAAGCTAGTACCTAATAAGCAGTCACATTTCAGTGATCAAACACCCAAATTCTATAATCCACCTATCTAACCTTACCAAACAGAAGAAATGTCACATAAATTCTGAATCTTTCGAAGAAATCAAAACAGAGAAGTGTGAATTAGCTTCAATGGAATCGAAATTTTTGAGAACTTGGTTCAAATTATACCTCGTCAACAACACTGCCTTTTGAATCAACGACGACTCCGTATTCCACGAAATGACTAGTGGGCCGCCATGAATCCAAATCCGAATCCGAAGAACAATACACAGGCTTTATCGCACAGTTAGTCACTTTGAAGGCATCCAAAACGTTTAAGGCCAACAAGTCTAGGAATTTGAAAACTGGGTAGATGGAGAAAATTTATGATTCCAAAATTGCAAAATTGTTACTGTTCTTACTCTTCCAAATTGTTGCAGCTGCTCCTAAACCATTATTGAGCAAGGTCGTGGGCTACACAGAGACTAGCCTTTCCTTTTTGTGAAGACAACAGACACAGCTTAATTTTTGTTTTCTGTTGTTTGACTGTTTGTTGGGATAATCAGTGTCTTTAAAACTTCTATTTGAGTGAGTTGAGAGAAGCTGCTTTGGCGCTTGTTCAGATCAGTGGCCAAGATGTCTCTGAAGAGGTCCATTTTTGCCAAGTTTTTTTTGTATTGGTAAATAAATTATTTCTACTTTATTAAAACCCCCTCAAACAAACTCAAAATTATGCGTATGACGCTGTTTTTCTTTTAACTTCTGTTTTAAATGTCCTTATTGATTGTGTACGGCTCCAACGGTCAACTCGTAGCAGCCGTAGATCAACACCGTGGACTATTAGATCAACGGTTCTTAGCTATATATGGTCTCGCCGAGAGGTAACCTGAGGAGACACTCAGGCGGTATCTCCGACGCTGGACATTTCTTCAGTCTCCTCAATATACTTTCACCAGAATTTAAATCCCTATCTTATACACAAAATACACATGTTTCAGATCCATACTTGAACCCCAAGTATCTCGGAACACCAGTGCACTTTGCATATATATTATTATTTTATCTCTTGTTTTCCTTTTTTTTTTTTTGTTTTCCTTTTTTATTATACGTGTCAAAATCTCTCATAGAGATTGAATTAGAAAGATCACAAATATGTTAATTACTAGTTTTAACATACATCACGAATCTTATATATATAATAAAATATGTAAGCCTTTTAGCCATTGTCTGAATATAATCAATCAAATAATTATATTCTCCTTCAATCTCTCAAGGCCTCTCTCTGTTCCTCCGTGATCATCCTCTAGTCTCTGATTTACCGTTTCGTCGAAGTAGGTTAAGCTTCATCACTATTCCGATTGATTTTATATTAGGGCTTTGCTTCAGATTTTCTAGATCTGTTGTACGATTTTGTTTGATTTCTCGGTCAATCTGATCTGGCGGTGTATAACTTGTTGTTTCTTTTGTGTTGTTGCAAAAAGTATCTGCTATGGCGACCAAGAGAAGCGTTGGAACGTTGAAGGAAGTGGATGTGAAGGGGAAGAGCGTGTTCGTGAGAGTTGATCTCAACGTTCCTCTGGACGATAACTCCAACATCATTGATGACACTAGGATCCGTGCTGCTGTCCCCACCATCAAGTACTTGATGGGAAAGGGATCTAGGGTTGTTCTCTGCAGTCACTTGGTATGTCACCTTGGTTTATCACTTTATGCACTTGCTTATCTGTTGTAATTGCGTAATCAGTCAGATGACTCTAGTTTGTAATAGTTCACGAAGGAAGAAGAATTCGCAGTGATTTCAATTTTTAGGAACTATTGGATGTCATGTTTCAGGGCCGCCCAGAAGGTGTTACTCCTAAATTCAGTTTAAAGCTCCTTGTGCCTAGGTTGTCTGAACTTCTTGGTGTTGAGGTTTGTTCCTCTTGTATCTCTATGCCTGAAAGTTTTATTAACAGTAGCCTTCCCTACACTGCGCTCATGCTGTTTGTGACCTTCTCTATTGTGTTTATAGGTTGTAATGGCATCTGATTCTATTGGCGAGGAAGTTCAGAAATTGGTTGCAGGACTACCTGAAGGTGGTGTTCTTCTATTGGAGAACGTGAGGTTCTACAAGGAAGAAGAGAAGAACTACCCTGAATTTGCAAAGAAGCTTGCTGCACTTGGTGATGTCTATGTCAATGATGCATTTGGAACTGCTCATAGAGCTTATGCTTCAACTGAGGGAGTTGCCAAATATTTGAAGCCTTCAATAGCTGGTTTACCTATGCAGAAGGTGCTTAAATATTTCAGCATCTAGAGTGTTTATTAGTATACGTACACCATTTTTTTACTGATCAGATTATTACTTGATGATTGTGTTAGGAACTTGATTATCTTGTCGGAGCTGTGGCAAACCCCAAGAAGCCTTTTGCAGCCATTGTTGGAGGCTCAAAGGTTTCAACAAAGATTGATGTCATTGAGTCCCTCTTGAACACCGTTGACATCCTCTTGCTAGGCGGAGGTATGATTTTCACCTTCTACAAGGCACAAGGACACTCTGTCGGATCTTCCCTTGTGGAGGAGGACAAGCTTGACTTGGCGAAGTCGCTCATGGAGAAGGCAAAAGCCAAAGGTGTCTCTCTGTTGCTCCCAACCGATGTGGTCATTGCTGACAAGTTTGCTCCTGACGCTAACAGCAAGGTAACATTTGCATTCATTGGTTATGACTCTCTCACAATGAGTCATACAGAAAGAAAAAGAAAAAAAATCATTCTAGTGTGCCCTGCTGACATATTTACGAAATATTGCAGATAGTGGCAGCCACGGCCATTCCAGATGGTTGGATGGGTCTGGATATTGGTCCAGATTCCATCAAGACATTCAGCGACGCTCTTGACACAACCAAAACCATCATCTGGAATGGTCTCATGGGTGTTTTTGAATTCGATAAGTTTGCAGCTGGAACTGAGGTACGAGCAATTAACACTGCTAGCATAATTTCATCTTATGCTTAAAACTTACGCTCAAATCACCTAAACCTAACTCTATGTTTGTCTACCAGAGAAACCCAATTTAAGCTAACACCGATCTCTTGTCTTGTTTCACCATCAGGCCGTTTCAAAGCACCTTGCAGAACTGAGCGGAAAGGGAGTGACCACAATCTTAGGTGAATCTGTGGCTGCCGTTGAGAAGGTCGGTTTGGCTGACAAGATGAGCCACATATCCATTGGAGGCGGTGCAAGTTCGGAGCTTCTCGAGCGAAATCCACTTCCAGGTTGTGAGAGAATATGTGATTTGCCTGACGATTTGCTATTGGCGATCTTAAAACGCGTCCCGACAGAAGATGCAATCGCCACATCGATCTTGTCTAAACGATGGCGTCACGTCTGGAAGATGCTGCCTAAACTCGACTTCACAGATGACCAAGGGAGCGAGAGCGTTGGGTGGTTAGTTGACAAGTCACTGCAACTACTTGAGGCACCGAGACTATTAGTCCTGAATGTGGAGCTGGGTCCACAATGTCCTGTTGACGTAGATGTCAGAAAGTGGGTTGAGAAGGCAGTGAAACTCGGCGTAAAAGAGTTGAATTTCAAGCTCCACTGGACAGGAGAGCCTACAAGCTTCCCTAAGAGCGTTTACACATGTGACACGCTGGTTACTTTATCTCTATTCAATCAGATTCTCGTCGATGTTTCTTTCCCGGCTAGCCTTCCATCACTCTTATATCTAGATCTTATCAATGTGGTGTACAAAGATGAGGACTCTCTTGCTAGGCTTTTATCGAGTTCCCCTGTTCTCGAACAACTAGTGGTTGAACGACGTGATGAGGATGACAACTTGAAAAACTTTACCGTGAAGGTGCCTTGGTTGACAACATTCCGTTATACGGCTAGATGGTGCAAGAAAGCCACGGAATATCTCACCTTTGGGTCGTTGGTGATAGATTCCCCTGCATTAGAAGATTTACTCATAATTGACTATTGGGGAGGCTTGTCTAGTCTGATAGACAACATGCTCTGCCTTGATTGTGTATACATCGGCTATGTTGATAGCCATGATGAAAAGTTTCTGACATACTTTTCTTCTGCAACACGTCTATGCTTGTATCTATCTGAATCAATGGTATCCCTCCGAGCCTGATTTTCTTTGTTCCTTGCTCCTTGGCTTTATTTGTCTAACTTGAATTTTTGTTTTTGTTTTTCCAATTGCAGGCTGCGTGTTGTAACGCCGCTAAGTTCTCTCGGCTCACGGAATTATTCTTTGCTTCGCAAAAACCAATAGATTGGTTGGGACCACTTATTTTGTTGCTTCGAAACTCTCCTCAACTGAAAACTCTTACGATCAACACCGCCGTAAGTGCCCTCATCCCTTAAAACATACATACATACATTCACATGAGTTTTGTTTGAATAATTAATGGATTAAAGTCAATGTACTGGGTGTATTAGGGATGGTGTATCCCATCTTCATGGAACCAGCCGAGTTCTGTTCCTCGATGCTTATCCTCTCATCTAGAGACTCTTAGGTGGAAAGACTATGGAGGCGAAGAAGACGAGAAACAGCTATTGACATACATTCTCGCAAACTCACACTGTTTAAAGACGGTGGAGATCGATCTCTCCCTCATACCACCCTGGGATCTTGAAGAGTGCCAAGAGGAGTTGGAATCTATGCCTACGGTTTCACCATCATGTAGCCTTCTTTATTCTACCCCTCACTCCAAGTGGGATTTTTATAGCTCATCGGAGATTATTATTGTGGGAAACAGTTCTATTTAGGAGATTATTTTTTGAAGAATTATATCATTAATAAGAGTAGTTATTTTTAATAGATTTTTCGTTTTCCCCTCAAATAGTGCTCAATAGTCTCAAGCTACTTTTCAAACCAACGTCGTATCGCCCAACGTTAATGAAGTTTGCAAATGGGCTTTTACTTGATGATGATGATGAAAAAGAAAAAGAAAAAAAAGGAGCCGAATACAAAGCTGGAACTAGTTTTGTGAAACCAAAAGGATATGGTCCTCTTTCACGGACTTTGTCGATAATCGTACCGAATCCGGAACCTAAAGATACAAAATTTGACCAAGGATGGGTGAAAACAAGTTCTATCACCCGCAAAATCCAAAGCTTTTTCAAGATGAACATGACAAGAGTAAAGGCTTCTTCTAGCTTCTGGGCAGTAGTGGTGCAGGACGTAAATCATTTTGGCTGATAGCAGCTTGTGAGGCAACTGTTCCTCCTGAAACGTTATCAATAGTCGGATTACTACGCTTCTAGACTTAAAATGGGACAAGCAGATGAAATATATATAATAAACTACTACGTACCTCATCTGCGTCTATCTCTGGAACGGCTTCACAAAATCCTCAAACATCATAAGGAGAAAGATCCTTCATTTTGCCTTCAACTTCCTACAAGATGGAAAAGAAAACTTCTTAGTCCGGGGTTGTTTGCTCGTATACGTAAGATAAGATAACAAAGAGTCAATCAAGAGTTTCAGAAACCATACCAATCCAGTAAATCCTTGACCGTTGGAGCAACTCTCTTGTGATCAAGTCCATAATGTGCCTGTTTGCTCTCAGAGCATTCATCGCAAGCTCTTGAGTCTCCTCAATATACTTACTGTCACCAACATTCAAAAAACGCAATAAGATACAGAGAGATCAATACAAAAACGGGAAAGTACCAGTCTGTGATAAATGGATATACCCGGTATTTTATCAGCTCGCCGTCTGGGTTATCCGGTTAATCCACCATTCCAATCTTTTTTACCAGTTGCGTGAGACTTAGTCTCGCATTTTTGGGGACTAACGACCATTTCTCTTGCCATCTGAAATTAATACTTAAACTGGAAGACTATGCAGTTACATAGATATTATATATTTGCAAGACACAATAATTAGTTAGACAAGACAGAGAGAGAGAGAGCGAGAGATATACTGAGCATACTTTTGTTATCTTCTCCAAATCATCTTTTCCTCCATCAGTGACATCATCCCCAAAAACCACACCTTCAGCACACCGTCCACCATGAGCTATCACCATTTGCATCTTCGTACAACCAAATGTTGTGTAACCTTGGTCCACCATGTCTTCACGTGGGTAGAAAACCGACACAGCAGTTTCCTGTAACATTCAAGAGAAGAACTTATCCGATCCACTTTTACACTGTGTTAGACTGTTCAAACAACAAAATTCTAATAACTGAACAAGAAAGTTCTGAAACGTACCTTGCCACCAGGAAGGAGCTGAGAAAACGCATGCCAGTCAAATCGCGGAAACAAATGAGCCAACACTATATGTCCCGCCTCATGAACAGCCAGAAGTCTCTTCTTTTCGTAAGATACCTAATGTCACATTAATGGTAAGGTCTGTTTAGATCTGTGGCAGAATAATATGGTTTTGAGATAAACAGTACAAAGGATGTCGGGTACGAACACTTTGTTCACATTTCTGTTGTTCCTCCTCTTTAAAGAGCACACCCATACCCTCAAGCAATTGTTTATCTAACACATCAACAATATCTTGCTGATATATATATACGACCGTCCTTTCCTAACCTGTAAAATCGAGTTAGAAATAATCAAGGATGCTTCTCTAACTATTGCATAATTCTGATGGGAAGGTGAGCTCCAGTTGTAAGTTAATTACATACCGACATTATCTTATCGCTGCTTCATTAACAAGATTCCGGATATCTGCTCCAGAAAAGCCAACTGTCCGAAAAACAAGCTGAATGTAGAAAAGGAGAAGAATAGTTATGATCGAGCAAACACCTATCTCAGACATACTATCGAGAGCAGGAAAACTACTTGCCTTCCCAAAATCTATATCTTCGGCAAGGTTCTTCCCGGCGCTGTGAACTCCAAATATTTGCACTCTTTGCTTTGCATCAGGCAAACCGATAGTCAATGCGTCCACAACGGACAAACTCCATGTCGAGTTCATCAGGACTATTGGTAGCACAGATAAATATCACAGCTTGTCTCAGAGAAAACCAGTCGATACCTGTCTTTTCCTTCCTGCAAGATGGTGCAATTTAAATGTATTAATACTAACCCCATGGGGAGGAACCAAAGAATAAATGTCAGATGGATATTGATAAAGAAAACATATATCTCATTAAAGTTTCTGAACAAGTGAAGACTCTTACTCCCCATCAAGCTACGTGCAATCAAAGCTTCAAAAGTTGCTCTTCTTCGTGGATCTTTCCTAGCATGTCTACCAGCAATAGCATCTATTTCATCCACAAACACACAAGCAGGTGCCTGGAGGCAATATATTTATGAAACCGTCAGATCTACAATTATAGCGCGAGTAGAAGACGAGTATACCAAATGAGCTTTTATACACGTAACTAAGAGTGCTTACATTTCGTCTCGCCACTGAAAACATCTCATTGATCTTTGCAGCACCACTTTTTTCGCTGTCTGTGAACTCCGCACCAGATGCAAACACAAATGGTAGCCCACTTTCCTTTGCAAGTGTTCGTGCGAAAAGTGTTTTCCCAGTCCCAGGAGGTCCAGAAAGAAGCACACCCTGACTCAGAAACGAAAATAGATAAGAATTTGAGATTAATCAGATTCATTGAACACACTACTATTCATATGTCAGTTTGGGTCAAGATGTGTTTTACCCTGACAAAGGCCACATCTTTTTCATAGTATTGCATTGGGTTTCCCATGTAGATCATTAGCTCATCAAGAAGATCCCAAACATCACCGCATAGTACCACTTCCAACCGGCTGCATGAAAATTTAAACTTATCAATAGAAGTGTGAACATGTTTGAAGGTGGTCATATAACAAAGAAGCAAAAAAGGTTACTGCTCTGGAGTATAGATTTTTACCAATATGGAAATTTTCCGCATAAGCCATATCAAACAGCTGATCGTAGAGAAAACGCTTTGATGTGATGAGGAGAAGCATGTCAGATTCTCTTATAAACCATAGAATTAGTATCCCAGGCAGAAGTGCAATGACCACTTTCATGAAGTAGTGGATCTGCCTCTTCTGAAGGAGATCCACCTCAACTCCGGAGTTGGAAATAGTCTCAAACAAGCAAGTAAGGATCTAAGGGAATGTCAACCTAGAAAGGAAAAAGATACAAAATGGTAAATGTAAATCATTCAGCTTCAATACTTGCAACTATGATTCTTTTAGTTACGATATATTCTAGAGGGAAACCTTCTTTCATCGTCACATACAATCTCTTTAGATCTTCCGTGAAGACAACAGCTGCAGCCTGTAAAAACACACACACAGCGGATATTGCATCAACAAGCTCAAGAACGAAGAATTCAAAAGACATATTATACTATCACGTCCAGCTTCAAAATCATTGCTTTGGAAAAAGGAAATTATTCAGCATATCCTATTCCGCAATGAATACACTGTCATCAATTTGTTCTCAGTTAATAAAATCCAACTGGATATAGTGACAGATACCCATCACAATTGCAAAGCCGAATAAGAGTAGAGGTTAGAGCTGTACCTCAGAAGAATCAAGTTTCTGAAGAAAGTAGGTATAAGGAAGCTTAGGGCGATATCGCCACCATCTCTTTGATATCCAGAGAGCTCTAGTTCCCTCGGTTTCAGATGTCTTTTCAGTAACACCTTTGCGAAGGCTTTTCTCTACCTCTTTCATATCAAATTCAACAACATACTTAGCCATTGAGGAGTTTAACTGCTCTGAAATTTTCTCTCTCTCCAACATTTCCTTCCAGCTTGCAAGCCTTTCCCGCCAAGTACCTACACTGTCTCCAGTTTCACCTATCATAGAAGGATGCATAGAGAGTTAGATGGTCAAAAGCAAAGGTTATCATCAATG
Organism: Alliaria petiolata; assembly: GCA_020283515.1. Taxonomy (NCBI): domain Eukaryota; kingdom Viridiplantae; phylum Streptophyta; class Magnoliopsida; order Brassicales; family Brassicaceae; genus Alliaria; species Alliaria petiolata. The sequence continues at coordinate 1,143,271 of JAHZTW010000003.1, read as the reverse complement.
CTACTCTATCATGAATTCCATCTACCATAGAGGGTTTACGGTTCAAGAAATGCTGCTCCTCAAGAAACTTGATTCATGAGAGAGAGATTAGATCATGCGAAAGCAAAGGTTTCTTACATCAAATCACTTAATTATTGTATGACTTCAACATGAACAGAGATGATGAAATTAATAAAAAAAGCAACTATACTAAAAGAAGTTTCTTCTCTGCAGGCCAGTCTTCAGAGACATTTTTGGGGGCATCAGATTTGGATACATTGGTGTTAGTCTCTTCTTCAACTTTGCTTGGCTCATCGTGTGAACCAAACTTGATCGAGATTTTATCTCCTTTCCCGTTCTATTCAGTTTCGCCCTCCAATGGCGTTGGAGCAACCTCAAATCCGTCAGAGTTTCCGACCATTGCTATAGAAGTAGTAGAAAACTCAACCTCACGGAACAGAGAGGAACCTGATATGCCCAATAAACGTTTAATGTTGGAACGATCACTATGAAACGAAAATATAACATCACAATTTGAAAAAATCTTGACGTGATAGTATAAAAAAGAAACAAATGGGTAATCTTCAAGTATCGATCTTTAGAAGGAGAGTTCAATAATTCATCAAAAGCAAGAAACTTTACAATTGATCAAACTTTAAATTAGGTATGGTATAAGCACAAAATCAAGGATAAAGAGACGCTAAACATTCTCGTTCCTGGTTTTGCTTACCAAAAGATGTCAATGCATTCAGCTCTGCTTCTGATTTGGTCAACATCGAGGCTTGATCATCAGCCTGCGATGAGAAAAATAGGAATAGTGAAAGTTTTATTATGAGGGAGATGGGTAGAGGGTGGTTTTGTGGAATCAGATATTTTATACCCACCTTCGAATTTGTTGAGCACTAAATGGCGTTAATGGAGGGGAATTATGGGAAGGGGTTGAGGCTGTAACTGGAGAGGAGACGAAGAATTTCGACGGGATTGTGATCGACACAGTCACCGCCGTTACGGGTTTGAGAAATCGGGGAAGAAAGGGTTTTTTTTTTTCCTTGTTGATCTTGGATTTGATTTTGAGCCTGGTTCATATATGAATCGTTGGGCCATTTAGTTTTGGGCCTTTCAAATTTGATACGACGTCGTTTTAACCCATTTTGTTGGACTTGCAATTGTTTTTTTGCCTGGACCCATTCTGTGAAAGTGCATAAAAAATACTAATTATATATATGATTTTTTTTTATTTTACAATTAGTATAATAATTTAGATACTTTGTAAATTATTTTTTGAATAATTTTACTTATTTTTCTGTCTGTAAATTTTGTAGATCCCCAATCATGTAACAACATTATAAAAAATGTAAAACTTACACATCACATGACACTGTATGCGAGGAATATCAAAACGTAGAATATGTTAAAATGTTTTAATCAAAAGATAGCGTTTTGAGATTTTCGGTCATTGTCGGCGAAGAGAGCAAGGCTCCTTGGTGCTGTCTCTAGCTTTGGCTCGTGCTAAAAGCTGACTTGGAAGTATTAGAGGGGCAAAATTATCAAATCACAAATTACCGAAAGATAATTTTAGAAGCCGGTTTATTTTTTAAATCCGCTGGCCTTATGTTCATCTCTGATGATGCTTATGTTTTACGACATTTATTATTATGACAAAGATGGAGTACTTCTCTTTTTATTTGGTCGAAAAACATATTTCGGATTTAGGATTTATAAGGATTTTAGGATTTATAGGGGTTATAGGGGGTTTATGATTTCTAGAGGTTATAGGGGTTTTAGGGGCTATATGATTTCTAGAGGTTATAGGGTTTATAGGGGTTTTAGTATTTATAGGGGTTTTAGGATTTATAGGGGTTTATGATTTCTAGAGGTTATAGGTGTTTTAGGATTTATAGGGGTCTTAGGATTGATATGGGTTTTAAGATTTATATGAGTTTTAGGGTTTATAGGATTTATATGATTTACATGGGTTATAGGATTTATATATGATTTATAGAGGTTATAGGATTTATAGGGGTTTTAGGGGTTATAGGATTTATAGGGATTTTAGGACTTATAGGGGTTATAGGGGTTTTAGGATTTTTTCCTATGACTTCTATTTCTAAGGTTTATAGGGTTTTAGGTCTTGAGTCGGATTGGACTAGTTTTCATCATTTTTTTGCTCTGTTATTTATTTTCGTTTTTTTTTCTTCATAAAAATGGATCCGAGGTGGAAGAAGACCAAATACCGTATCTTTATTCAAATCCTTGAAGAGCTTTCTCAAGCGAAGAGATTATACAAGGAAGCCTTTGGCACTGTTGAGAAGGAACGTTTTCGGGGTTGAGTTGTCAACCACTTGAGAGTCCATTATAAATTTTTATGTGCAAAATTTCCTAAAAATAAGATCTCGAGGTTGGATAGCTCATAGCTATAACATCACAACAATCTTAATTTCACGCTAATTATTATTATTTTTTAATATTGACTGTTGGAAATGTATATATCACTCGCTACGTTTACACTTTTTTTTTTAATGTAGACTTAATTAAAATGTTGGTTGATAAAAAAAAAATTAAAAAGCGATCCGGAAATGGGAAATTGGGTTTCAATGAAATCCACCAAATATCTCTCTATATATATACATGTTATAACACTCGATTTTTTGTCAGTGTTGGCAAAGAGAGCAAGAGTTTCTAGATCTCTCTGAAGTTAGTGTTTCAAGATTTCTCCGAAGTTAGCGTTTCCAGATCTCAAGCGAAGAGAGCAAGAGTTTAGATAACAATATGATCCACGAAATTAGTCACAAAATGGCTTAATCTGACTTAGGCCTAAACTAGACTACTGTATTTTCTTATATATTATGTAAATAACTTTTACATCAAAAATTTTAGTTTTTGCAGGGATTGTCATATATGTTGGAGATAAAAAAAAATATTTAGAGAAATGTGATCTTGGATCTTTTCTGTAGATGAAACATACTCAAAGATATCATCTAGGCCAAAAAAATAGTTTACAAGCAAATGATTTTATAGATGTTGTCACACAAATTTTTTACGGTTCTAAATCGGTTATAGACGAGAAAAATAAATTAAAGTAAAATGGGATACTAATGTTTGAAAGAACCTTGAAAAAAATATTTTTTTGAATTTGTTTTTTTTTTAACATTGGAATACCCGAATGTTAAATACCCAAACAGTTCATATATATATATATATATATATATATATATATCTCTTATACACATCTAGATGTGTATAAGAGACAGATGTTAAATACCCAAACAGTTCATATATATATATATATATATATATATATATACCCGAAATATTCAAAACTTGAAAAAATCAAATCGAACTCGAACAGATACCCGAATGCATATATCTAGTTTTTACACTTTTCAGAAAGTTTATATTTTTCTTATTAAAGCTATAGCGAAAAAAACGATTGATCATAAATGGAACGATGAGGCACTAGATGAGCGATACAAAGATGAAATGTCGGAATTGCTATCTGATGTCCATCAACAACAATACTATGTGGTGTCTTTTTCTGCGTCTACTAGTTAAATTTGGATACATGTATAGTTTCAAGCTGTTTGTAAAAAATAAATGTATAAGTTTTCATTTGTTAGATTCACAAAAAAAAAAATTGGAAAATGTAAAGACAATGTTTGTTTTTCTCGACCGAATGATAGGTGTAGACTTTTAGAGCACTATATATATATAAGGTTTTTTGAGATAGGTGAAGACAGACTTTTAGAACACTAAATATATATGAGGTTTTTTTTGAGTTGGCAAATAGCTAGTATTCTCAATTATTGAGAAGATGAACAAGTAAATGTCACACTATTACGAATTTTGAGAACATTTTATTTCTCTAAGAGCATCTCCATTAGGGTATTTAAAGAGTTTGTTAAAGAGTTTCTAAAGCCAAAAACAATTAAAAAAATGATTAATAGGTTATTAAGTTAGCAAACGTATCTTAGGGAAGAGTTTTTAGAAAATATTAAAGACCCTAACGTGTCAATGATTTGTTGGTTGGGTTTAAAGAATAAAAAAGGAAAATTTTTTGTTTCTTTCTTCTGTTTGTTTCGATACAAACGAAGCCGAAGCCCTTCTTCTCTGAATCACCGTCTTCAATGGCAAGGTCGACGAGATGTCCGATTGATGAAGCGATTCATCTCTACATCAATTCGCAAGATGTCTAGCCTCTTCTCTACATCAATTCGGAATCAGGTTCTCTCTCTCTTGATCTCTCAATCTTAATCTCTCTGTCGATTTCTCAATCTCTCTTCTTCAATCTCTCAATCTCAATCTATCTCTCGATCTCTCAATCTCTCTCTCTCGATCTCTCAATCTCAATCTCTCAATCTCTCTCTCTCTCTCTTGGCCTTTACACGGGTTTCTGTAACATACAAAATCTTTGTGTCCGGGTCCGATTAAGGTTTGATCATATTGTCTTTTGATTGTATATTTGGGTGGTTTTTGTTCATCTGTGATGGATTGTCGTGGATTCCGTATCATGTGTGATTGATGTTTTAAGAAGTCGATTTATGAATTCATGTTGATGTTTACTTATGGCAGTCAATTCGCGTGGCAGAGAAGATCACTCAAAAGGTGGAAGGCCAGTTGTGAAAGTCACATAAGAAGTATCTCTTGCGCCAGCAGGTTGGCTTCTATTGGCACTCGTTGTCAAGCTGATGATTCGAAGAGAAGGTCTTACTTGTTTTCTTTTGCTTATAGAAAAAGCAGATTCTTCGCCTTGTCATGACAGAGATGGATCTTGTGTTGACTCTATGCATATTGACAAAGCTCTGAAGGATGAGGTATGTTAATGCCAAATCATGCCTGATAATTGTGTGATTCCAATCAGTGTTAGCTTCCATGTTTAGTTATCACAATCAAGATAGATTTTGACATCTAGAACCAGTTAGCACTATCGACTTTACTGGTATCCTCGAGTTAAGCTTTGCCCATTCATTTATAGTTCTGAGACCATGATTATGTTTGCTTGAGAATGAGACTTACATTTTTTTTTTTGCTTTTTGCTCTGTGAAATTTGAGTTATAGCTCTGTTTGCCGAATGAGAGAAAGCTCTCTAGTGCTTTGTTTTGTTCATGGCCAAAAGTTGATGTTATTTATGGTGAAATTGCAGTCGGCTAATTGGATAGTTATGCACAGAGCTATAATGGCGATTAAGGATATTGACGGAATGCTGAGTGCTCTTGATGTCGAGTATTACGACATTCTCATGAAGTAAGTTCATCGCCTTTAATGCTTAGCTCTTGCGGGAATCAGTATAGGTCGTTTCTTGTAACAATATTTGGAGCTGTTTATGTTGACCATCAACCAACAAAGATCTTTACTTCATTTAGAACATCTTGTCACAAACACAATGTGAAAATTATTACATGATTGATGATCCTTTTGGTTTGTGTTAGAAATGTGTTTTTATCTTAAGAACTCCATTAAAGGTTTTAACAATGGACACCAACAAAAATAAAATCTATTAGGAAAGTTCTTAAAATAGAATGATGGTAAATTTATATTAAAAAATTGCTAAGAAACCCAATTGGGGTTTTACTAATGGAGATGGTCTAAGGACCCCAATCGAGACCGTTAGTCGCATTGAGAAAATACGATCAGAAGAAACCTTTTTATAAACTGGCAAATAAAAAACATAAATAAACTGCATAATTAAAAACACTTGGCACTCAACAGATAAAAACACTTGGCGCTCTCCAGATAAAAACACTTGGCACTCTCGGATTGATCCAAAAAGGAAAAAGGTCACCAAAAGGGAGAGCATCGGCGAGGGTTTCTAGCACTTTGTATAAATATCTAGGCGAAGGCGATTTGTGAGTTGTGACCGTCACTACCATAATTTCTGATTCAGCCCCTTTGTTGTTGTCTCCGGTAACTTTCTCAACTTTCCTATTGTGTTTCTCTGTTGGATCTGTTTAGGTTGCTTTGATTTTTCTTCCGATTTTTCTGCTTGTGACTCGGCCTTGAACAATGTTGAACTTTTAGTCACGTTTTAGGGTTTCTTGGGTGAATGATGCCGCTGAATCCTTCTTTAGTCACCGTTTTAGGGTTATTTCTTTGTTAAAGAAGCTATCTCGTTATTCTCTGTCTCCTCGCTCGACGATTTTGAACTTGAAACCATGTTTCCCCTTGCTAGTTAGGTCATGATTTGTTGTTTTGTTGGGTCTCTCTCTGCTTTTGCTTTATGTATCTTCGCTCTGAATGTCTTCTTCTGCTCTGGATGTCTGACCTAATTAGGAAGCAACAGTCTCCATACTCTCTTGCTTTTCCTTTCTTTCAAAAATGCCTCTTAGGAAAAAGGGTTTTAATGACTTTCTGAAAAATTGCTTCATTTTGATTCGCTTTTACTTTCAGAATGTGTTATATGTAACATTTTTGTTGTCAAATTTCAGATCTGTGCAGAGATAAGTAATTGGAAAAGACGTCTCAAGACCATCACCCAGTTTGCATACGAGCGATGAATGCCCAAGAAGAGCGTGGTAACTTGAAATTACTTTCTTTGCTGTCATTAGAGAAAGAAAGAAAAAACTGTGATTTGGTTTGAACTGAAAGTTGATTTTGTTTGCACAGTTCGTGCCTACTCCTCTGACGGGGAGGAGCATCCGGAGGTGTTTGAAAATCATCAAAGACGCACTGTTTTTCAAGAAGAAGAAGGCCCCGGAAGCAAAAAAGAAGGCTGAAGCAAAAACCACACCATCGGCGGCCTATGGCGGTGTGAAACGCAGGCAGTGGTAACTGCTGATGTGATCTATCGTTATCTCTCTCTCTCTCTAGTGAAAAAACTCTTTATCTTTATCTTGCTACTTATGGTTTAAGAATTTGATTTAAGAATGATTTTAAGAATTTGATTTAAGAATGATTTTAAGAATTTGATTCAAGTGCTACAAATGGTTTTAGTTTCGAAATCTTTGGCTTTGAGTGTGAGCCTGACTGTGACGGTGCGACTGTGACTAATGGTGGAAATTATTAAATGTGGAAACTACTCCCTTAATTCTCTTTCTTGTAGTAATCAGATAATTTTTTAAATATCGTCTTCACTTAGATCTGTAAATCATGAGGCTGATGTGTAATAAATTAATAATAGCCGTTGATGACTTATCTTTTTAATATATCTCCCAAAAAAGTGTTTGAATGAATCAAATGTTATTAGTTGCACATCTCGATATTTTTCAATTAAATTAAATATTGTTTGAAATAAGTAATAGTCTTCTTACTCCGGTTTAACCACCGTTAAACGTCTGCTTTTATCAGTTCCGTGTGGCGTAATTTAAGTACTTAATCGGAAGTTTTTTTTTATTTTGTTTTTTTTCATTAAAAGCATGACGTTACCAGTGGTTGGAAAATACAAAATTATCCCTATATAGAACTCAATTTGAAATAACAACTCGTGGAGCAAAACAAGAAGGAACAAGGTCAAACATGGTAAGCGACACACGTCAATGAATAAATATAATTAAAATGACTCTTCTTTAACATAATAATTTTTTTTTCGAAATCTGAGAGAGAGAGAGAGCCCGAAAATTAAAGAAATTACAATCCAACGTGAAAGGAACAGGCATCAATGGTGGAGGCTTGCTTGTGATTAGCCAGCGACGACGAGTGTAGCTGTGTACAATAAGTAGGAAACTTCGAGAGAGAGAGAGAGAGAGAGAGACGTGTTTGTGTATTTGTGTGTTTGCGCTTTTTGGCTTTCTTCGCCGCTTCCACGAAGAAGCCGAACGGCGTGAATCGACTTCCTCCAGATCTCATTTTCCTTTTTCTTCCTCCGTGTTTGATTCTCCAATCCCGCAGGCGAATCGAGATTCAGATCTCGTCTTCGCTTGCACGAGGTTTTAGCCAATCGAGATCTGATAGTGTCGGTGCTCGATTTCGCAATTCGAACGACTCAATTGTGTTCAGGTTGAATCCAATTTAGTCGGAAATGGAGAAACCGGAGAGCGAGAAGAAACAGTCGCCTGTCTCTGACGTCGGCGCATGGGCTATGAACGTCGTCAGCTCCGTCGGAATCATCATGGCTAACAAACAGCTCATGTCTTCCTCTGGTTTCGGGTTTAGCTTCGGTACGTCTCCCTCATCTTCTCTCCCAATTAACTTCTATGGATCTCTTACTGCCGAAACGCTTCATGAACCTGAGACGATTATTTGTTTTATGTTCCACAGCGACAACTCTCACTGGATTCCACTTCGCACTCACTGCGCTTGTTGGTATGGTGTCAAACGCTACGGGACTATCGGCGTCAAAGCATATTCCTCTCTGGGAGCTTCTCTGGTTCTCAATTGTCGCTAACGTCTCCATCGCCGCCATGAACTTCAGCCTTATGCTCAACTCTGTTGGCTTCTACCAGGTTACTTACTCCCCTTGATTTTTCTTGGATCTTTGCCTTTGATCTGTATTCGATTAAAGATCCTTGTCTTGATTCCCCCGTCATTTGATTTTCCACCACCTAGATTTCGAAACTGAGCATGATTCCTGTGGTATGCGTGTTGGAATGGATTCTACATAGCAAGCATTACTGTAAAGAAGTGAAGGCGTCTGTTATGGTTGTGGTTGTTGGTGTTGGGATTTGTACAGTGACTGATGTCAAGGTTAATGCCAAAGGTTTCATTTGTGCATGCACCGCCGTCTTCTCCACATCTCTGCAGCAGATTGTAAGTTTTAACGCCATCTCCTTGTTTATGTTAGATCTGACTTTTCTTCTCCTGCTTTCGTCCATCTTTGTTTTCTCTGGAGGAAACCTTTTGCCCCTTTGATCTCGGTTTTTGTCTAGTCTATATGTTAGCCTTCTCAGTATACAGCAGATAGATTCTCCCTGCATAGATCTGAAATCAAAAGCTATGTTTGTTATCGTTCATGCATCTGGGAGACACAATTCTGTACTTCTTGCTGGAGAATCCTGAAAAGGGCGTTTTTTCTCCGGCAAGTTTTTAGATACTTATTGTGTGTCATGTCATGTGTTTGTCTGATTAATTTTCCTTTTGTTGATGTTATTACAGTCGATAGGCTCTCTGCAGAAGAAATACTCGGTGGGATCTTTTGAATTGCTGAGCAAAACAGCCCCAATCCAAGCACTTTCACTCCTCATATTTGGCCCCTTTGTTGACTATTTCTTGAGTGGCAGATTCATTACTACTTACAAGATGACTTACGGCGCCATCGTAAGTAACTCTCAACTACTCTAAGATTCAGATGACTCAACCTAATAATAATACAATGTCCTTTACTCTATCTCTCTCAATTTGCAGTTCTGCATTCTCCTCTCCTGCGCATTGGCCGTTTTCTGTAACATAAGCCAATACCTCTGCATAGGAAGATTCTCTGCAACATCATTCCAAGTTCTAGGCCACATGAAAACAGTCTGCGTCCTTACCTTAGGATGGCTTCTCTTTGATTCCGAGATGACATTCAAGAACATCGCCGGGATGGTCTTAGCTGTTGTCGGAATGGTGATCTATAGTTGGGCGGTTGATCTAGAGAAACAGAGAAACACAAAGTCAACGCCACACGGGAAAAACAGTATGACCGAAGATGAGATTAAGCTACTCAAGGAAGGTATAGAGCATATGGATTTGAAAGACGTTGAGCTCGCTGAGACTAAAGTATAAACTGTGTGGCTTTATCAAATTTGAAATTACACGTCCAAAACTGATTTTTAAGACTTCAAAAAAAAAAAAAAGTAGAAAGAAATTTCTCTCATCACGTAAACGCTTCTTTCATTCGTGTGCCGACATATATCCACTTGTCTTTATTTTCTAAAAGTTTTAGAGAGAGCATTTTGGGCCTATGGAAAGCTTATAAATCCTTCTCGGCTTAAGAACAAGGCCCATCTTGAATAGCGAATGTCGCATCCCCCCATATAGTAAGAAATACAGAAATGTCAACTGAACCATGTGATTTTAATCATTTTATATAAATGATAGATAGTAGTATATCAAAACAGATCTTTTGTAGTATTTATATATGATTTAATCGCATCAAAATTCTAACAAGGACCAGTTCCAAGTGTTTCATTTTCGTAGGAACGAGCGTAACTCAGGACATGTGATGTGCGTTTAAAAATACAAGAAAGTACATGTGATGTGGTTTAAAGCTATGTAAGTAATGATTAAAACAAAAGGTAGATTATGCATTGGAGCAGTAAATAATTTTTGTTAATAGTTGATGGACAGTTTTAGAAAGAGAGAGCATGTACTGGATTGTAGTAAAAAAAAAAAAAAAAAAAAAACAGAGAAATTTTTACTGGGGTTTTTAGAAGAGGAAAAGGAGGAGAGAATGAGAGAATGAAAGGTCCCACTAATATGAATCCAGACCCCAAAAAAGATCCAAATCCTACAACTAGGTACCATACTATTACTAGGCCCTCTTTTTCCTCTGCTTTAATGTCTTTATTGGAACCCTCAAAACCTAAAGACAATTCATAAAGATCAAAACAAAATTTTTGGGAAAAGAATCACCTTTTTTATTTAACCCCCCTTCAATTGCCGAAATATGATCAATAATAATGCTATAGGAGTTGCAAAAGAACAATATAAAAACAAATATTTGAAGTAGAACAACAGAGTTCTTTTAAACAAAGAATCACCTTTGTTTGTTGCCAACTAATCTTTGCTTATTTGTATATTTTTGATATAAACCCAAAATTTCTTATGTTTTTTTTTTTTGTTTGGCCAAAATCTTTCCAAATCAAAGCTTTGTTTTCAACTCTCAAAAGGCAAGATAATCACAACAATCTTGTTGTCATGATAAGTATTGCATTTATTAACTTCAATAGTCGCTTGACTTAGCAGTTACACTGATTTTGGACGTGTTTTTAGACCAAACCAAAAAGAAAATGAAAATTTGACTTTTACATGTTCCCTAACCCTTGTTAGTAAACGTCATTCACGTGCTCAAGGAATCAACTTTTTAAGCGTTTAGATGTCTAATTAATCCATATAATAACCGACTTAAGTACATTGATAAACCTTAAAATTCCCTCTCTTTTTTTTCCAAAAACGAGTAACGAATTAAATTTCGAGAACTCATAAACTAATTTTTGCTATTTTCTTCAAAGCCTTAAAAACACAGGCGAGAGAGTGTGTGAACCGAAGAGATTTTAACATTTAACATAGATTTTTCCTTTTTTCTCTTTTCCCTTTTCTCTTTTCTTCTTTTTCTTTTGTTTTCTTGAGCTTTTTTGTGTGTTTGTGTGTGTTTTATGTTTTNTCTCTTTTTTTTTTTTTTTTTTTTATCTTCTCCTCTTTCATTTTCTTTTCTTAATCTCCCCCACTCCAGTGTCAAAATTATCAGCTTTGCCTTTCCCAAATCTTTTTCTTTTAACTTTTTTCTTTTTCCGTTTTCTCTGGGTAGTTCTGGATCGTATCAGTAAGCTGGAAGAAATTGTGAGCAAAAAATGGAGAAACCCAAATGATTACGTCTTTGACCTGAAACCTTACTCAGAATAACGCAGCGATTTCTGACGAACAGGCACCTAATGGGCTCAGAGCAGCATAGATTTCCTCAGCATGAACAGGTTTCTCATCTTTTATTTTTTACCTTTTTTTTTCTTCTCTATTTCGTTTGAACTCGAGTTCGTGGGGTTTTAGTTCTCTCAGTCTCAGGTCTAAGTTGTTCAGATTTTGAAGCTTTTCGTTTCGGTGAAGTTCGTGTGTTTCTTGCTTCTTAGATCTGACTATTCAACTCTGTCCACACTAATCTAGTTTTTAACGTTTTTTCACTTGATGGAGCAATGTTCGTTAGGGTTTATGTTTGAGTCTCCCCTTTGATCATTCTGCTGTTGTAAAGCCCAGATTTAGGCTAAAGCGTTACTGGAATCATTTCTGCAGTAAGTGATGATAATTGAGAATTGAAAAAACTGACATTTTTCCATTCAATTAGATGAAGAAAAATCCAAGCTTTCTAGGGTTTGTGATCTTAGATTCGATGCGTGTAAGCTTATAAGAGTACCAATTTTTTTTCCTTTCTGGGAGAACATACTTTAGATCCACTAGCATTTCATTGTTTTGTAGAAACAGTTGATTCACTATCACAAAACCTTCTTGCTTTCCAGATCTCGTTTACATGTTTCAGCTCCATTTGTTTTGTTCCTTGAGCGCGCATTGACCTTATAACTTACACTGAAGTGTGTGTGTGTGTGTGTGTGACCTTTTGCAGAGGAAAAGGTGGGGAGGCTGTCTAGGAGTGTTCTCTTGCTTCAAGTCACAGAAAGGCGGAAAACGAATCGTGCCCGCATCTCGGATTCCCGAAGGCGGCAATGCCTCAGCCGCACAAGCTAATGGAGCTCATCAAGCTGGTGTCTTAACTAACCAAGCTGCAGGAGGAATTAATCTCTCTCTCTTGGCTCCACCATCCTCTCCTGCTTCCTTCACCAACTCCGCTCTTCCTTCAACGGCTCAGTCACCAAACTGCTACTTATCGCTGGCTGCAAACTCACCGGGAGGCCCTTCATCGAGTATGTATGCCACTGGGCCATACGCTCATGAAACCCAGTTGGTCTCGCCGCCTGTTTTCTCTACATTCACCACCGAGCCATCGACTGCTCCTTTCACTCCTCCTCCAGAGCTTGCACATCTCACTACCCCTTCTTCACCTGATGTGCCTTATGCTCGTTTCTTGACTTCCTCCATGGATCTCAAGAACTCTGGTAAAGGCCATTACAATGTTCCTAATGATCTTCAGTCTACGTATTCTCTTTATCCGGGAAGTCCAGCCAGCACTCTTAGATCACCAATCTCTCGTGCTTCGGGAGACGGGCTACTGTCGCCACAAAACGGTAAATGCTCGAGGAGTGATTCTGGCAACACGTTTGGATATGACACAAATGGAGTCTCGACGCCTTTGCAGGAGTCGAACTTCTTCTGTCCTGCAACTTTTGCCAAGTTTTACCTGGACCACGACCCTTCGGTTCCTCAAAACGGCGGAAGGCTAAGCGTGTCCAAGGACTCGGACGTGTATCCTGCAAATGGATATGGAAACGGAAGCCAGAACAGGCAGACGAGAAGTCCCAAGCAAGACATGGAGGAGTTAGAAGCTTACAGGGCTTCCTTTGGGTTTAGTGCAGATGAGATCATCACGACCAGTCAGTATGTAGAGATCACTGACGTGATGGATGATTCTTTACTCACAGCGGCTTACTCGCCAAGCGATGGACAGAAGCTGCTTAGAAGAGAAGCGAATTTGCTGAGTCAAACGAGCCCCAAATCAGAAGCTGATATTGATTCACAAGCTGTAGACTTCCATTCACCAAAGGCATCATCAAATGGCTACAAAGGTGAGTATTGTCGTATTAATCTCAAATCATCTTGCTGCGTCTTTCACTATGATTAATTAGTTGTTTCATTGTGCTGATTGTATCATATTTGTGTGGTTTACTTATTAGATCACAGACCAAGAAACCGGATTCACGCGGATGAAGAGGCTCTACTATCAAGAGTGGGCTCTGTAAAAGGAAGCAGAAGCTATCCCACAGGTTTCTCAAGCTCTGATGCAGAGATCGAATACCGAAGAGGGAGAAGCTTAAGAGAAGGCAGAGAGAACAGACACAGGATAGCCTGATCAAGAGACAACAAAACCAGCTCTGTTGTAAGAGGTCTTCTTCTAAGTTGCAAAGTATTTGATATGATCTTGTGATGCTAACTCTTGAGATAAGAATCTAGTTTTTTTAAAGTATATATAGATATATATATTACAGATGGTTTTTAAGTAGAATGATGTTATATAAATATAAGCAAGCAAGGGTGAGAAAGTGAATGCTCTTTTTAGTTTGTCATGGCTTTTTTTGTTAGACCCATCTTTCATCTAATTGCAGCAATCTGTTTGGGGTTTTTTAGTGTCATATGTTAAATTGGAACTTGTGAATGTTATTATCATCTTCTTATTTTTTTCTGCTTACTAAGCTCGTGGATAAATTTTCTGCATTGGTGTTTTTGTAAATGTCAATTTGTTAAGTGTTTCGACTTTCAAGTTCACGCTTTTATAAATTACAGAAGTCTTCGAATAACAAAAATCAAGATGTTTAAAAATTTCGAAAACAAAATAAATCACAAAAGACAAATAAAAAACACTCAAAGATATGTGAATTTCTGATGAGTTTCTTGTTTCTAGAATGTTACTGGACTGGGTCAATAATATTGGGCCGAATTAGTATTGTGCCATATTGGATTGTGGACGTTGCGTTTCATCTTGTTTAAGGATTAATTAATAACTAGATTTTGGACCCGCGCACTTGCGCGGGTTTTATATTTAAAAAACGTTTGGCTCATTTAAAACGATTAGATTTTCCGTGAATTTTTTTTTCTTTATCTCATCTCATCTCATTTATAGGGACTAATCTAAATTTTTTTATGTTTAGTTCTTTTTTTATGCAAATTAGTATGGATTCGAACCCGCCCGTGACAATACATCATTCATTCATCATTTTTTTTTTTCATTTTTTTTGTATGCATATTTTCTTTCCATTTCTATCGCTTGCATCACTTGATATGGCTAGATTTCCAACACATTAACCCGTCCAAATCGTTGAGGTGAAATTTGTATGATAGTTTTGAGTTGATCATCCCCTACAAAAAAAACCCCTATCTTTATCTTCTTTGAGTCTTCCAATATCAGCTATAGATGAAGAGTATGAAATTAGTGTTCTCGATATTGGTATAAAGAGTGCATCGACAGTCGGTATTTATTATCGTTTTCATGTTTTCTATTTTGTAAGAAATATTATTTGTGGAATGACATATATGATAGGAAATTACTTATTGTAGTTACTCAAAGTTTTTGACCTGTTTTTTTCAACTGTATTTATAGTTTTTGACCCGTTTTTTATATATATTTTCAGTTCTATATTTTATTAAAATATAATTTTCAATATCTAAATCATATGTTCTGACTCCTACCCGTGTTTTTTTTAATTAAATTTGCAAATAAAGCATAATCACGGAAAATTAATAGATCCATTGGCCAAATTTTGACGGATATTTTGAAAGATAGTTAAATGATCCGGTTCTTATATATTGGGTAATAACATAAAGCCGCCCGTGACAATACATCTTTCATTCATCAATTGTTTTCATTTTTTTGAATGCAGATTTTATTTTTATTTCTATCACTGGCATCTCTTGCTATGGCTAGATTTTCAACACATTAACCTGTCAAAATCGTTGGAAAAATAAATAAATTTGTATGATAGTTTTGAGTCAATCATTGCCTATAAAAATTTCCTATATTTCTCCTCTTTCAGTTCCACGATCAGCCATGGATGAAGAGTACGAAGTTAGTGTTCGCAGTATTGGTATCAAGGAGTGTATAGTTAGTTGTTATTTATTATTGTTTTAATGTTTTATATTTTGTAAGAAAAATATTGTCGTGATTATGATTGGGCTCAGGCAGGTGGGCTCTTCTTTTGTGGTATGGGTCTAGTGGTTGTAGCTGGTCCAGAAGAAGAAACCCTGCAGAAACGACAATTGTTAGTCCTGCTTATTACTTCATGAAACAGAGAAGTTGTGTCATTGATAGGTGTCGATCAGGGACAAGAGAAAAGCAGGAGCTGTAAGAAAAGGGTATTGGATGCTGAATATAAAGTCATCACTCAGAGACGGAAGAAGATAGAGTTCACGGAAAAATCAAACAAAAAAAAANACTTGTAATATTATCATGGTAATGAATTCAAAAAACAAAACAGTAAGTTCAAGAAACGTTATCCATAATATTGCAAGTAATTGAAAATGAATATGCATCATTTTGATACAGAACTGGAAAACCCACAGCTATGCCTATGTTGCGGTTGTTGTTGTTGTTCCACATGTCTTTTAGTCTCAAGCGTTTGGATAACATGCAGCCCTCTGAGCTAAAGTGCAGGTTGAGTAGGATCTTCAAGATCTGGAATAATGCTAATAGGTGAATATAGATGCAACTACGAATAATGTCGTGGGTTTATCTTTTTACTTTTTAGTGAATCTGACACTTCTTTTATGTTTTAGTTTAATAATTTGTGTATAGGTTACATGGAGCATAGTGTGATGGCAAGTATTTTTTTTCGTTTGCAGATAATCTGACAGAGGCTCTCATGTTCTTATCACATTACATGGGAGATGTCCATCAGGTTAATCCCTTTTGCAAATTAATACGAATCATAGATCAAGAACCAAATGCTTTCTTAGTTATATGCACTCAAGGCTCCTCTATTTACACTGCCGCTTTGATTAAAATGTAGTAACAACACAGAGAGTATGGCTAATCTTTATTAGATCTTAATTGATATTCACAGCCCTTGCATATTGGGTTTCTTGGAGATCTAGGTGGTAACACAATAATAGTGCGCTGGTGCAACGCAAAACAAATTTGTACGATGTAAGTGGTTTGCTGGCGTTAAAAAAAAAGTGATTTGTTTTCAATCATATTGATGCTAAAAAGTATCATTCCTGACTTGGTACTGGAACTTTATTTAATTCCTGGACTCATGATCCAAGCCCTTCAAACCACACTTACGGTACGATCTTACTTTATTTATCCAACTTCAGCACACTAATAATAGGGTTTAACTGATGTCTTCACATAGAAGGACTTGTCAAATGATGTCCTATTGTGGGAGACGGAGTCATGTAAACTTAACCAAACGGCTTGTCCAGATCAGTAAGCGTCTGTAAAATGAATAATTTTCCTTGTCGCGACGTTAAATGCAAAAAGAAGGGAGAAAAGTTTTCGCTAAATAGGAGAGAAGCTTGGTATTAGCTATAATACCTTTAACGTGTTAAGGTATGCTTCTGAAAGCATAAACCCTAAACCCTGTAAGATTTAAAACCTACATGAGTTTCATCACAGACACAATGAAACTTTTGATTTAAGAATCGTAACCATATATTTTGATTTTTATAAAACTTAAACTTACGTTTTCGTATGTTAAAATCACTTCCAACGTCTATCCAGATTGTGCTGTGTATTGCTTCCAAACATGAAAGAACCTTTATTTGGATTCACAAACCTGTTTTGAAAGGCTTGAAATCATTAAGATATGTGAAACCAAAAGGGAGGAACCACTGAAATATCTATTTTTCTTCTTCAATCGATCTAAACTGCTACTTTAAAGTTGTGATTTTTTTTTGTTTTGTTAGACAATAGCCGGCTGGTGGTCTGTTTATATAACAATGAATAAGTAAAATATTTGATTAAAATACAATCTTGGAGGCAAAGTAAATCTACTCAGAATTTAGGAAATATTCGTAAACAATATAAATCTTAAGATCTACGAATCTAGGATTGAGTGTATGTTTGGTAGATATTTGATTACAATTAATTTATTTCATAATCCCAATTATTCCCAATAATATTTGTTTTAACAAATTGTGTATATTTTCACCGAGATTTGCTAAGATTCGATAGTTGTTGTACAACTAATTTTGGAAAATAGTGAATATTAAGTGATGGAAATATATTTAGTCTAAAGTCTGTGTGAATATTCGTATTAAAGAATAAACTAAGATATGAGAGTATATGCGATTATTGAAGAAGGTTAACTTAGGTTTATATCGGTTTGGTTTAATAATGATTTGGTTTGGCGATGGTTTGGTTTAACTCAGCCATGTTCTTTTGCATCATGATCCATGTTTTGGTCAAGGCTAATTTCTTCTGGCATGCTTCATCTCTATTGGAAAGCTTCTGCTTCGTCTCTATTAGAAGGCCATGTGAGATTTTTATTGCGCTTTTTCAGTAGTTACTAAGAATGTAAGCTTTCATTAGTTCAAGTTCGTGTTTTGATTTGTTGATTCAGCATTATGCACGAAGTAGGATACCTTGTGGTTTGGTATTTGATAAGCTTTCTAAAATGTACACTAATCATTTACCGAACGAATCTGAATTGTTTTAACAGAAAAAAAAAATTAGAGTAATTGTGGAATAATTGTATGTAAGCTGGTGTATCTTAATTTCAATGTTCTATGCGATTTTGACATATCTAATTTGTCAAAAATACCCTTAATGAATTAATAAAATTGTCTAGTAAATGTAATGGCATATTTAGTAAATACCATGGTAGGAATTAGGCATTTTTAAAGTGTGCTTCTCTTTTAATAGTATAGATAATAATCCATCGATTTTATTCATAATTAAAGCAACTATTGCCTTAAATGATTTGGTCTGCGACCGTTTATGACCGTTAACCTCTTTCATCATTAAGAAAAACTTTTAAACAGGTATTATTATTTCTATGTGCGTAGTGTATACGAGTGCCTCGATTTTCGCAAAATTAAAAATCACTTTCAACCAATCATATCCGGACACGTAGTCAACCCAATGTTTATCTTTGCTTTTTATTTTTTAAAGAGACAAAACAAAAAAAAAGAAGTGAAGCTTCCAAGCGCCCACCGAAAAATCTCATGTTGCAATGCAAGTGTCAAAAACAAGTGGCCGGTCTTCATAATTTATTATTATTTTTCCCAAACTACCCTTTTTCTTGGTCTTAAGCTATATTATTAACCCAATAAAAAAGGAAGAAAAAGCGTGTTTTTTAAAACCCTATCAAAACCATTAAAAACGTCAAAAATATCTCACACACTTATTTCCCACGTCTGTTACACTTTCGTCTTTTTTAATAATGTTTACAACTTGTCACACCCGTATATATACAAACCCTTTTCCCCAACATTTCTCATTCAGTCTCCAATTCAAAACCAAAAACAAAAACAAAAAAAACCTCAATCATCATCTTTTTTTTTTTCTCAATAATGAAGAATACTCAACCTCAATCATCATCTTTCAAGAAATTCTGCCGGAAACTCTCACCGGAGAGGAAAGATTCAGCCGCAGAGAGACAACATAACGGCAACGGCGAGGACAAGAACAGAGACTTAGAGGCTGTTTTTGCTTACATGGACGCGAACAGAGACGGTAGAATATCCGCAGACGAGATTCAAAAGAGTTTCATGACATTGGGAGAGCAACTCTCTGATGAAGAAGCCGAGGCTGCGGTTAGATTGTCCGACACGGACGGAGATGGGATGCTGGATTTTGAGGAGTTTGCTCAGCTGATCAAAGGAGATGATA
The DNA here is from genome assembly GCA_020283515.1 of Alliaria petiolata. Taxonomy (NCBI): domain Eukaryota; kingdom Viridiplantae; phylum Streptophyta; class Magnoliopsida; order Brassicales; family Brassicaceae; genus Alliaria; species Alliaria petiolata. The sequence goes on along the minus strand of JAHZTW010000003.1, from coordinate 1,124,235 downwards.
AATTTACAGAGGAAGAGAAGAAGACCGAGCTCAAGGAAGCGTTTAGAATGTATATCGCAGAAGGTGAAGAGTGTATCACTCCGAGAAGCTTGAAGATGATGCTAAAGAAGCTTGGTGAGTCGAGAACGACTGATGATTGCAGAGTTATGATTCGTGCTTTTGATCTCAATGCTGATGGAGTTCTAAGCTTTGATGAGTTTGCGCTTATGATGCGTTAAGAGTTATATAATCGCCGCCTCCATATTGTTGTTGTTTTCTTGTAGCTTCTTATTTTTCCCTAGTTTTGTTCCATTTTGATTTGATGTATATAAATCAATGGCTTGTGACGCAATAAACACGATTGTTATCTTAATCCCCATATATGTGTTACTTTGATTTAGTTTTCAAAATGAATCTCTAGATTCCATTGAGGTTTTGAACATGACTATGTTGATATTCCCTGAAGCACACATTTCAAGACAAAAGCTGAGCATGTGCAATCAATAATACGACAACTAGATGTAAAAATGAGCTTTGGTCAGAGATTCACATAACGGTAACATTTGAGGAATCTAATAAGATCACATTCCTAACCAATCAAATCTCTTTCACTGACCAATAGGACTTATCATTTTTTAATCAACCAGACAGAGTTGGAGAAACTATATGAGCCATAATAAATAGTCATTATGGAAATAAACTATATGAGCACAGAAACAATACGCATTCTCACAGTATAAATCGTAGAACAAATGGCAGTCGTCAAATTTGTGTAATAAACCGAAACACCCTTTCTTAAATCTTAGTTCCTAGATTTTAAAAAGATGAAAAAAGCGTGTTTTAAACATGAGGATGGGACAACTAATGTACTAGTCTTTACTAGATCTTAAAACTAATAATACGTTTTCTTCTAGATCTAAAGACTAATAATATATTTTTTTCTTCTAGATCTAAAGACTAATCTTGAATCTCCCACGTTTGATACGTTTCAATTTCTATTTTTTAACAAGTTCTATTCTATTCTCGATTTGAAACACACCTATATATATGTAGAAACCCTTTAGACCATTTTCTCATTCAATTCCTAAATCAAAAAAGAAGAAAACTTGTAGCATACCCCTGTAAATCTTTTTTTGTACTCATGAAGAATACTCAACGTCAGTTATCATCATCTTTCATGAAACTCTGCGAGCGACTGTCCTCAGAGAGGAACGGTGAGGAGAAGAACAGAGACTTAGAAGCTGTGTTTGCTTACATGGATGCAAACAGAGACGGTAGAATCTCTGCAGAGGAGCTTAAGAAGAGCTTCAAGACATTGGGAGAGCAAGTGTCAGATGAAGAAGCCGAAGCAGCGGTTAAACTTTCTGATATGGACGGAGATGGAATGTTGGATTTTGAGGAGTTCGCTCAGCTAATCAAAGGGAATGATGAAACTACAGAGGAAGAGAAGAAGAGCAAGATAATGGAAGCGTTTAGAATGTATATTGCTGAAGGAGAAGATTGTATTACCCCGAGAAGCTTGAAGATGATGCTAATGAAGCTTGGTGAGTCAAGAACGACTGATGATTGCATTGTCATGATCAAAGCTTTTGATCTCAATGCTGATGGAGTTTTAAGTTTTGATGAGTTTGCCCTTATGATGATGCGTTAAGGAATCAGCCCATCCTTTTTGTTGTTGTTTCGTCTTTATTTTGTATTTTTGTTTTTATTGCGGCGGCAATTTGCTGTAAATATATATTGGCTTTGCAAGCAATAAATCAAGAAAGCTGCGCATGTGCAGATCTAACTTCGGTTTTTCATTAAAAAGAAAAAAGAACAAGTGCGTGTAGTTTCGATGTACATGAATAATATTGCATTGTGTTTCTCATTCACAAAACTGCTCTGCTCTTCTCTGTTCTGGAATTTCAATTTTTGGTTCTTAGCTAATGGGAATTTCAACAAGCTTAGGCAAGACGTTCCAATATCTCATACAAGAAGGGTTAGTGTGAATCGCCCTAAGCACCCATTTCTCAGGGGTTTGACAGTTTTCAATCCCTGATGCGGCGGTTTCCGGTCTGTCTTCTGATTGTCTTGCAAGTATATGCATCTGGAAGTCAACCTCCGCGGGCCTCATCTCTGTCCACAAATAAAAAAAACATGTTCAGTTCTGCGCAAAGTCAGCTGAAAAAGAAAAAAAAAAGATAGAACAGACTCATACAGTACCCGGTGGCCAGCAGAACCACTCAAGACGAAGATTCTTCTCCCATTTCTCTTTAGAGCCAAGGCTTCCATGTGCTTGAGCTAATAATGTATACACGATAGGCAAAGGAAACAAGGAGCTCGCTTGAACTTTGCTAAGACTCTTTACAGCTTTTGAGAGGAACTGAGAGTCATTAAACTGTCTAGCCAGCTCCATGCAGACAGCACCATGGCAAAGAAGTAGACAGCTCTCTGAATTACTCAACGAACAAGCTTGTGCAAGGAACTCCTCTGCTGAGAAAAAGTCTTTTTTCCCGATAGAAACTAAGCCAAGAGCTGAACTGTATACAGCCATCCACTCTTTCCATGAATCCTTCTTCTGTCTCGAGCTTTCTTGTAGGCTCATCTCCAAGAGGTTAGCATCAGGTTCCAGATCAAACTGAGATTCTATGAGCTTCAGGCAGATCCAACCAATATTTGAGTCAGTCTTGAGCTCCAAACACGCTCTGTATTCCTCCTGCATGTTTCTGGTGCTCCCTTTCGCTGCATAGGCGCGGCAAAGTTGCAAATGTCCTACAAATAGGTAGCTATGTGGAAGCGAAAGGGAAGAAGCCTTTCGGGCATGGTCAATGGACTCTGCTATATTTCCCTTCTGCAAACTGATCTCAGAAGCACAAAGCAGAAGCTGGAACTTTTGATATTCGCCTTCCTTCGAACATGTCTCGTCAGAGAGTGCAACAGAGATAAGACGCTCAATAGCACTACAAAGCTGACGAGGAAATCTATGTTCACGGGCCTTCTGCACGAGATTCAGAATAAGCAAGTATCTTACATCGCTGTTCCAAGGTTCTTGATGCAAGAACCTGCGTATTAGAAAACAATTGAGTTGTAGATCAAAAAAAGGCCAGAGACCACTTTGAGAGTGGATCAATTCGGATTCTGAAAATGCTAAAATGATGTAGAAAGATTTTCAAATACCTTTGCAGTTCCACAACAACAACAGGAGCATTCAGGCACTGACAATGGCATGTCGGAAATGAGAACCTTGGAGCTGTATTACCAATTACATTGCAAGCAACCGATCCTCCACCAAGGACCTCCAATGCGGACTTCAAACCTTCCTTATTTGCACACTCGGAGACATTTATAATACAGCATCTACTAGCAGTACAGGCATCTTTTGTTCCTTCACCAGCTAACAAGATATATCCAAGCAGGTTCCTAATTCCAACAAATCATATCTCCGAGTTATGCTTACAATAATAACAACATATCATTACACAGTTAATACTTAGCGCGTTAATGTAACCTATCAAAACCCACCTTAACAAATTACTATGAGGATACATATGAAGAGCTTTTCTGAGGTGAGCAATCCCCTTCTCAATTCCAAGGAAATCTCCTTCTCCAGTTTTCAGCTGCAATATCCAGAGTGGCGTCATTTTGATTCAGAGTTTAAACTAATACAGCATTCCAAATCAAAGGGGCCAACATGGTAACAGGGATCAAAAGGCTCACCAATTTGCTGAGTGCTATCAAATAGTGCATTGCAACTATTTCTTCTTGTGATGTTATATAGCTACGAGTGCTCGCAACAATAGACTGAAGTCTATCACTCTGATCAAGAGAATGGATGGCAGATACTATAAAGCTGATTCTCGAACTCTGGAAGAAATCCTTTGGCATTTTCTGGATGCTGGTGATAGCAGAATCTAACCCAGATATGCAATAAAGCAGACTACAGATGAAGCTGATTGGGAACGCTATTGAGTTTTTTTCCATGGTAGATATCCTACCAGCCAGATCACGGATCACTGAGAGAGCCGAATCATTCTCACCAATCTTCCACAGAGAGAAAGCATATATTTGCAAACCTCCGGCATCAAGCAAACCTTTTGAAAAAGTTATCCAGATATTAGTAAAACTAGTAACATTTGACTAAGTTTTGGTAAAAGTTGCAAGAAAACTCAAACCTTTAGACTTCAAATTTGCGCATTCCGTAACAGATTCTTTGAATCGTCCTGCCTGCAAATATACTTCAAATGAGTACGATAGTTGCATTTCTCCTGAATATTGTATTAATTTTGAACCGATCACATCTCAAAATAGCCGTTAAAAAGACATGTTGACAACAGAAAGAAGGGTGGGGATCTTACCTTGCTGAGTGATCTGACCAAGTTAATAGATATTTTTCCAGCATGAGATTTCACTGAATTGCCAGGATAAACACTCATTGCAGCTAGTGCTAGCTTGTAAGAAGCAATGGCAGTATGATAATTACGTCTTGCCTCGCAAACTAGCCCGTGGAGATTATGGGATTCTGGGTAATCAGGGGAACGCTGCACTGCCTGCTCAATGCAAGCAAAAATCTGCAAAACGGTTTCAGGAGAAGGAATTACTTAAAGCTCATTCCGATTATAAAAAAATAAAAATAAAAATGTGTAGATTTTAGAATAAATATTCATACCTGCGGAGATGAAATATCTCCCTGCAGCAAAGCAAGCCATGCCAAACCAACCTGGAACTCCGCAAGCTGGACAGAAGATCCCATGCCTTAATTAAAGCCATTTCAGTAAGTAAACTACAGCTAAAGAAGCACTTACCGGTGATATCTGCGCAGCTCGTAAACAACTCTCAAAAGCCTCGTCTGATATTGACTCCCTGAGGTCTTAATTAGTTTATGGTGGCAAAATTTTAGTTTGAAAACATAAAGTTTTTTTTTTTACATAATAATCATCTACCTAGCATAAGTGTCAGCTGAGCCGGCCCAAGGTAGCGCAAGTGTAGGGTCTATGCTTCTAGCAGAATCAAAAGCCTGCTTTGCCAATTTCATTTCATTCGACTCCCTGAAGATCTGTTAAATACAACCGAGATTAAAATCAAAAAGAGGGAAACTGTAACTGAAATCATAAACTTAGGTAAAAACCAGAATGCAAGCTACATCCAATACAAAGCCAGAAAGACAAAGATGTAAAGGCATAATACCTGGCCCATAAAAGCCCAAGCAACGGCTAAAGATACATCCAAATGCAATGCTCGGATCAAAGCATGTAGTTTCAAAGCACTGTTATCAGACATACAACCCAAAGCAACCCAGAACTCTGAGTTGTCGCATTCCAGCAATAACGCTCCCAGAGCCATCTTTTCTGGTAGCTTCCTGATAGAACTATAGACTATTACAAGGGGGCGCATCAAAAACTAAGAAAATGCCAAATAAACGCTCAGTACAATCTTACCAAGAACTAGAAGTTTCAGAGTCATCGCTCAAACTTGAAACGAGATCAGAGGTTATGGCTATGTCAGTTTAAACGTTCGCTTGCCAAGGGGCTAAGCGTAGAGCTCGCTGGTAAGAAGATTTGGCTGACAATGCAGCTGAGTAACAAATGCTTCTCCAAGAAAGGATTGAATCATTAAATGTCTTTAAAGTGAATTCTGAGTTTTCAGTTCCACCAGACCACGGAAAGCATCTTGCATACGTAAGCTGCTCAAGAAACAAAACAAACATTAGATGCCCAGATAACAAACGAGCTGACACGTAAAGTACAAGGCAGGCCTCAGTACCTGAATATCTCCATGCAATTTCCATATACAGGACATGTTGCTGGCCAGCTCACTGCTTGCCTTTGCAGCTTTACGAGCATCCTACAGTGGATTTGCATATTAATTGTTCTCGCAGTTAGGTATATTCAATATGGATGAGAGCAGGACAAAATCAGAAGAGATTAGTATCATTAACCTCCAATAACGAAGCTGCCCATCCAAATGCGCCCAAATTTATGCATTCCTTTGACCAACTAAGCAATCCAGATGCAAGACCATAGAGCACAGAAATATTCTGAGGTGAAATCTTCAGCGCTTGCTCAAAGAGCTCCACACCCTATACAAATACTAAATGAGACTTGGGGAGCCACACCAACAAATTCTCTAAAGGGGTCATTATGAACAGGCGTGGATACAAAGGTTACCTTTCTATATGAACCAAGCATCAAAAAGATGTTTGCACTCTCCACTAATGCAAAAATCTTGGTCTCATCTAATTCAATGGCACGGCCATACGCCTGTTGTATCATTGAGAATTAAGGTCACAACGGGAATCAACAACAAACCCAAAACCGCTTAAAAAAACTGGGAAAGTAGAAGATGGAAACAGCGTCTTTTTACCTTGATGGCAGCAGTAAACATTCCAAGTCGCTGGTAAGCCAAGCCCAGAGCCTGCAACGACAGAGGAAAAAGATTCTTGTCAAAATCGATTTTTATAGTAAAAACAATGTAACGTAATTTGATAATAACTGAGGATAAAGAGAAAAGGACAATTACTTCCCACAAGTCAGACATGGTAGGATAACCTCTAATTGCATGTTGGAGGCTCTGAACAGCTTCAGACCACTTTTTCTGATGAAGCTGCGATAGAATCCAAAGGCATAGATGAGCAAGCAAGATAACAAAAAGAGAGAATGCAGAAAAAAAGGGAGGAGAACAATCAAACAACCTGAATGTAACCCAATCTGCAAAATGCCCAGAAAGCCTTGGGAGACTTCTCAGAAGCGTCACGGCAAACCGCAATTTCCAATATCTCTTTTCCCTGTCTGTCGAATAAATCGCACAGAGCTTCTCCGGAATCGGAATCATTAGGGTTTAGCAGCACTGCTCTCTGGTAACACTTAGCAGCTCGATTGTGATCGAGCGTCACACGCGAGTAGTAATGCCCTAAATACTTGAACGCCGCCGCATTATTTGGGTTTAACTTCGCCGACAGCACAAAATGCTCCGCCGCTTTCTCGGAATCTCCACCATTATCCCACAGATACAAACCCTGGATCAAATAAAGTTCCAAATTTTCTTTTCATGAGCAGATATCAAGAAAGAACACCCATAAGAAAAGGAATTCAATAATCGTCGGGTAACAAATTACAAGTTCGAATTGCAGAGACGGGTCGTCTGGGTTCTCCTCCACAGACTTCTCCAGTGGCTCCATATCCACCTTCGTCTTCCTCTAATTATACGAATCTAGAGTGATTGAGTCAAGTACCAAAGGAGAGAATAATTTCAATCTGAAGTGAGAAAGAAGTACGAACAGACTGATTAACGATGTGGATTTCTTCCTTCTTTGCTTACTCTATCTATCTTTACTCAAACCAAAAAAAAACCTAACTTTTTTCTCCTCACCGGAAAACAATCATCGGCGTGCAGAGACAAACCAATCAAGCAGATTATAAACTAGACCCTTGTATTATTGTCAAAATCAAAATTCGGCCCTGTATTGTGTTTCATTACTTATTAAACCCTACAAATGGTATGATTATTAGGCCCATAATCCATCTGACCATAAAAGCCCAAGTATCTACGCTTAATATTTTAATACACGGTTTAATAAATTAGTTTACGGTTTAATCTGGTTATGCAAACAAACAATTTTACAATTTCTTGCACTTGAAAAAAAAACAGAAATTGCTTTCCACCCAGCAGTCTGAATAACAAAAACTGAACTTAAACACTACTGTAATTGGAACTGATTTATTTAATCACATCAAATGAGGCCAAAAACAAAACTTCTATGAATAAAAAGCATCACGTTTTATTTCTTCCTCCGACTAGTTCTCCGGCAAGGACATACCGGAAACTCAAATTTTCCGGTAACCATTCGAAATTCTTACTCTTCTTCTCCTTCAAACATCTCTCAGCAATCGTCCTAGCATCCTCTGGTAAACAATCAGCCGTTGCTTCCATGAGCTTAGACACATCCATTGACATGTCTTTAACATAATGCTGAAATACCTTTGGCAGCAAAAGCTTTGTTCCTTTGTGAACACGAACATTACTTCTGATAAACTCTTTCTTCGCTTGTCTTAGATCCCGGAAGATTCTATCCGCGGTGTAAACCCGAACCTAAGTATAATAATATCAATAATGTTAATACCAATATCAATCATTTAGAAGTTGAATTGGTTTCTAACTGTTACCGTAGGATCAGTGAATGCCCCTGAAGAAATGGCGAAATGAGCTAAAGCCTCGGGGTATTCCAATGCGTAAATGTGTCTAACACTGCAAGTTTTTGACTTTCTTGAAGGCGAAAACAGCGCCTGGAGTAACTGTAAAATGTAAATTACGCATTTAATTACTATGTTGTGGTGAAAGTGAAAGTGAAGCAAGAAAAAGAAAGGAAAATGAAATGGCATACAGGTGGTGGTGATGAGTAATGCGGTCTAATTCCTAAGATTGAGCTTTGGATGATGAATGGGTTTATGCGATAGCCTCCAACATCATAAGCTGCCTGATTTTATTATATAAATTGAATTTGCTTAGAACAAACATGAAATGTCACATGTCTAATTGCTATTTTGTTACCTTCAAAACCGATGTGTTTCTTGCGCGGTTGTGAGTTCCATAAGCTAAGTAAGCCTGCAAACAAAAAGATTAATAATGATATGAAAAAATTATTACAAGAAACAGATTAAAAGATGTTAAGAGAGATTGTTTACTTACATGCATGACAAGAGCATTGTGAATGTTAATCCAAAACGCAAGCTTTTCTTCCCGTTTCATTCTACTTGGATCAACTTTCTCAAGATTTTGAACCAATGATCTGCAACACCACATATTGTTCATGATACAAATAAAGAGATCAATCCAATTATGTATGTAGAAATTTGTCACACACAAAACAAATTTACCTGAAGTTTTGGAGCATAAGAGCAGCGTAACCGAAACTACCATCATCTAAGTGTACTCTAAGAGCCTCGATTACAACAGCACCACAAGGCAAAACACTTCCTTGGTCTTGACTATTATGATTCATCGAATGATCCTCACTAGCGCAATGCAGGCTCCATTTGTCGTCGTTATTGGATTTGGAAGAGAAAATGGTTGATGAATTCGACACTGACGAAAGCGGAGAAGCAGAGAAACAAGCAGAGTTCCTACTTGTCGAGGTTCTTGAAAGTGTACAATAAACAGAAGATATGCATCTCATGATATCTTCAGAGAGTTTATTCGGGTTTATGAGGTTGCGATCATCAACTATATGAGATGATCCTAGAAGCTCTCCAAGACTCTGATTACCAGAAACTTCTCTAGTCCCTTCCTGAAAAAAAAGAACAAAACCATTTAGGTTTTTCTTTAGATTAATCTGTTAATCAAGAACTTGATTTCACTTAAATTACCCTTGAAGACAAGGCTTTTAAACTAGTGCGGAAACTCCGAGGATACGAAATCGGTTTCTCGTAAGCTTGATAATGATTTGAAAGAGCTAGTGATGATGGTGAAGTGGTCACTGAACGAGTTAAGGTTGTTGCAGAGAGATCAGAGAAGGGAGAAATTTGCTGTTCGAAAGATTTTCTGTATAGAGATAATAAATATCGTTCCATGTGAAGAATCTCTAGCTCGATTGAAGCAATTTCCTTCTTCAATTCTTCTGAAGACTGTTTAAAAAAAAAAAATCAAGATTATTGAAGAGACATGGCGAAACAAGAACGTATATATTAAAATCAAAGATTTGATTATTGAACCATAACAACCTTTGGGATCAGGCAGAGATTGGAATTTTGGTGGGTTATTAAAGTCTTCTCAATTGGTAAAATCTGTCATATTAAAGGGAAAATAAGAGATTTGTTCAGTTTCTGTTCATGAAAATTGCATCAAACAATAATAAACCCAGAAGAAAAAGCAGAGTTCTTTTCTTTTTGTTTTTTTACAGTAAAGCTGATTTTAAGACATTTTCAGAAACTTTTTGTTTTTTTTTTTTTGTGGAAATAAACAAAACAAAAAAAGGGAGATGATTTCGAAACAGTACAAGTTTGCTGTCGGAAGAGAAACTTGGAGATGACACATCAACCACGCTCTGCAAAACCATGTTCTTCTCTCTGTTTCTACAATAAAATAATAAAAAACGAAACAGATGAATGTTCATTTAGCTATGATTCGCAGATTGATCGATCGATTCCTCTGTAGAATATACAGATACAAAGTACAAACCCTGACGCAATTGAAATGATTTACCTGGGAGAACATGAAGAAGAAGAAGAAGAAGAAGAAGAAGAAGAAGAAGAAGTGGGAGAGGAAGTTGAAGAAGAAGAAAAAGATGAAGAAGCACAGTTCATCAGACCCATCATTGTCTTACTGGGGAAGTCAAGATCATTGTTTCGAGGAACACAAAAATAGCAAAGCTCCAGCCTTTTCTGATTCGACTCTTATGTTTCTGTGACTTTCAAAACCTGAAAAAGGAATGCCTTTGTAGCTTTCCGGGAAAATGAGTTAGAAAATTAGCAAGTGATACCGACATTTTTTTTTTTCGCCTGGAATTCAGATGCGAATGAAGTGAACCCAGTTTTTACTCCACACTCTTTTGTTAAGATCTGAATTATATTTATCAAAAAAAAAATACATTATTTTAATTTACATCTGTCTATGTCCTCTGTTTTCATATTTATGGCATTGTTTTTCTTGCAGTGTAACTACAATTGTTCATAGTCCGTTTGCATGTCTATAGTCATGAATTATTATTATATATTTCACTCATAAATCAGATCTACGCAAAAATATAATGCAATAAACAAATGAAGTTCTATTAAAAAAACGAAAACAATTTATTTAGCAGATACTGCAACTAAGTGTTTCCAAAATAATTATATTAGAAGAAAAGTTGAAAACGACGCAATTAATACCTCTGAGCTAATAAACAATTAATTAAGTGGGGACAAATTACTGCATAAGAGTTGACATGGGGTCGTAAGATACCAATAAATATGTTCCGATCACTCCCATTCCAGAAATCGGACAATGTTTTGATAGCCCGAAATATATAAATAACTGTCGACCTAAAATACTTTATAATGTCAACTTTTATAATGTGAGAATTCGATTTATTAAATAATGAGAACATTTTATAATGTCAACCGAGCACTAGCATATGATATAAAATATATAAGTACTATAAAACTATATGAAGAATTTATTAAATAATGAGAACATTTTAAGAGGTATTGAAGAATGAAGAAGTAAATTTGGTAGAAGAATCTAACTAAGTATATGACTAAAATGTGCATCCGTGCCATTGCATGTTAGTGGTCATAAATGCATAGCCACGACAGCTGTCCCCATAAATTATGATGCCACCCTGTCCATTTTTCATATATACTATATTTATTTATTTCTATATATTAACTACTGCTTTTAATATGGGTTAGAGACTTTAGGACTTTATAATGCAGTTCATAAAGAAGAAAAACGGGCAAAGTCATTCTCCTTTTTAACTTTTGGCTTCGTACTCGAAAGTTACGGTTGGAGTAGTAAATAAAAATATTTATAAGGAATTTTCAAGAAAAACCATTCCAAAAACTGGTAATTTTCTTTGTTTCACACATATCATTGAATTATATTTTATACTTGCTTTTCAAGTTTGTATGTAACTACATTATTTACAAATTATAATATCTAATAATCCGAAAATTTAGTAACGTTATGTATAACGTATTTTTTATTTAATAAGCAGTATAGTACTGGCTCCAAATGGAAAACGCATGTTATGACAGTAACAATTTAACACTTTATAATGTCAATATATATGTACTTTTCCTCACACGCAGTCATGTGCCAGTAATATTTCATACAAAAGTGATGTATATTGGGAAAGTGTGATATTCTATCTGAGATTTTTTTTTTTAGCCATCTAAAGATAGATAGATGAGATCAGGAACGTGAATGTACAATGTTTTCTTCGCATAGGTGTATAGAATAGTACTGTATTAGGGGGTATCTGACTAAAGACAGTGATAGAAGCACGACTGAATACTTTAATAATTGGATAGTTTTGATGACAAAATTGATTTGAGTATTAATTTATTTTATTTCATAAAATGAATATAGAGGTGGACCGGTTTTCATTTTCATGTTAAATAATTTGGGACTTTCCTTAGCACCGACTTTTGTGCTAACACAATCAAGAAGAAAAATATTGGACAAGGAAACTCAGCCACGTTGGGCGACCCATTTCTAGATTCATATATATTTATTGGAATTTTTTTCCCCTACTCATAGCAGCATCTCATAGTCCAATAGTATATAACTATATGTATGAACATGTCTATATATGACAAATTAATAACAACTCACTTATTTTAGAACCGTCCATCATACTATTAAACACATTAATTAAATGCCAGCTTACGATAACTTGTTTCATTTATAAATCAGTGATCGCAGAAAACCATTAATGATAGTTGTACCTTAAAAATAAGGGTGATATCAATAGATATCATCAGTTGACCCATAAATTAAGTAAATGGGAAAGAAAAATTGAAAATTAGATATATAGTAAAGAGAATCAAATTTTAAACCAAAAAACTTATTCCCTGTTCAAATTAATTACAACAATGCCATTGACCTGAAAACTCTGTTAGCGACGTAAAATACTTGCCCGACAACACTGTTCACAACCCTTCAGAAAATATTGTTCACATCTGTCTGGAACACTGTTTACACAAATCGATATTGTTATCATGTAATTAACATGTTAAACAAGTTAACAAATTATGAAAATATACATGTTACACCAGTTATCTATTTACATGTTAACCTAATTATCAATTTTAAAACATGCTAAACGAGTTATACAAATAAAATTATCATGCTAATCGTGTTATCGAACTAATATTATCGGGTTAATCGTGTTATCCAACCAATATTATCATGCTAATTAGATTATCATATCAAGAAAAATATAAATTATTGATTATATAAGATCATATCATATCAAAAAAAATATAAGTTATCATATCATGCTAATTCAGTTATCCTCGCCGTCGTAGCCACCACAATTAACGTCGTTAACATTGTCACGACTATAAGCGTAGTCACCATCCTCGTCGTCTATCACCACCGTCGCCACCACCACCGTCGTCCACGCCACCATCATCACACCCCATCACCGACCTTCATCTTCACTGTACTCCACCATTTTTTTCTTCTCCTCCCTTCTTCTTTCTCCTCCTTATTCTTCTTCCTTTTTTTTTTTTTTTCTCACCACCACATTCCACCGTCATCAGCACCACACTTTTGTTCTTCTGTTTTTTTTTATTTTATGTTTTCAGTTTTCATCGGTAAAGTAATTTGAAGAGAGAGAAACAAGAAAAACAAAACTTGTAATTTGTTAGCAAACATGAGGGCATAAGAGACTTTACTATATGTAAAGTATGAAAGAGAAATTGATGAAAAATAAAAACTAAATACGTTATTATAAAATGTCATTCATTGGTATTACCCTAAAAATAACTCACTACTAATTTTTATGCCCCATCAAACACTTTTTGACCATTTTTCTTTAGGACAATTTATTTTTTGAATGGCCACTTTTTCACCATCCAAGTGATTAACTTAATTAATTAGCAAAAGAAAGTCGTTACCCTATTTATTGATCCTTCCTCACTCATCCCTTCGTTTAAGCTGGGAACTTTCAACGATATATATGAATGCTTTCAATTTACTACACCCACACATTTATATTCCGTTTCATAAAGAGTGTCATTTTGACTCTTAATTTTTGCTTCACAAAGAGTGTCACTTAATATTTTCAATGCAATTTTTAAAAGTAAATCTCAGTTTTATCCCTACTATTTTAACATATTAATTAGAGAGATAAACTGATTTTGTGTATTAATAAAGGACATAAAAGAAAGTTACTACCTCTGTTTCACAAAAACTGTCATTCTACTCTTTTTCACACATATTAAGAAACCAAATAAAAAGTCTATTCTATCCCTTATTAATATACAAAACAAATTTCTCTTTCTAATTAACACACTAATATAACAATATTAAAACTGGATTTTTGTTTATAATTTTGCATTGAAAATACAAAATGACACTTTTTGCGAAACAAAAACGAAACCTTAAAACGATACTCTTTGTGAAATGGATGGAGTACAAGTTTTTCTTAATTTGTGTGAAAAATGTCAGAATGACACTTTTTGTGAAACGGAGGGAATATATACTAGTATAGTACTCCCTCTGTTTCACAAAAAATGTCACTTTGAAGGTTTTCACACTTATTAAGAAAACCATAAAAAGTTCTACTTTACCCCTTATTAATACTCTAAATAAATTTATTTCTCTTATTAATACAATAAATGAATAGGGTTAAAACTGGATTTGTATTCAAATTTCTGCATTGGAAATATAAAACGACACTCTTTGTGAAATAAAAACAAAAACAAAATCTTAAAACGACACTCTTTGTGAAACTGAGGAAATATATAATCTTGCATGATTGTAACAGTTCTACGTGACACGTGCTACCTAAAATTCAGTGTCTATTCCAGCATATTTTTAAAATCAAGTTTTGTTTATAGTATAACATAACATGTCAATAATTTTAAATAATATTTCTTTTGATCAATTGTTTAGATAATCATTATTTTAATATTATGCACGCATGGAAGAAACATAATTAACGAGTCACTAACAAACGGAAAGAGTCACTATAATCATTGTAATAAGTTTTTTCTTTTTCTTAATCACAGATAACGACGATACATAACAAGGTGTAAAGGATGTATTTTAACCTAAGAAAATTTCGTCGTGTCTGTTATCTATATACATACATTGACCTAAACAGTGTTATTCAAACGTTAATTAAATGCAGCTGAGTCATATGTTGGCGATAAGTGTGTTTGTTTTGGTTAAGGACAATTCGTCGTCAACGTGGCATCAGCAACATTTAACGTTTGACTTTGATTGTTTACGTAAATGTATGTTTATAACGGATAGTTAATTTGAATTATTATGGGATTTGGTTGAAAAAGACACCGTATAATTATAGAGTTATAAAAAAAGCACTACGCATTTTCTTAGTTAGTTTTATGTGATTTTGTCCCATTTTTCGACGCGAAAAACATGATGCCAATCTATATGGCAACACAAAATGAACCCAATATTTCAATCCTAAGCTTTAGGCCCATTATCCATTTTGGGCTTTTAATCAATTAGCTCGTCTTTCCCTGGCATCAAACACCATACTTGCAATTATTATTTTACGGGGAAAAAGTTAGTTTTATCATGTGATTTTGTTCCATTTTTCAAAAAAACACAATTTTTATTCTTTCGTCAGCATGATTTTTTGTGGTGAAATGAAAAAAGAAAAACTATAAAGATGAACTTTTAAGCACTTGACTACAGACATTTTTTCTCTGTAAACAGTACAAATAGATGATTATCTTTAAAGTGATTTATTAATAATGACAAATGACGATGGATATCTGAATGTTGGTCAAGCGGGCAACAATACATGACAAATGAAACGCAAAACGGTCATCCGAGTTGGACCACGACGCATCATCCTTTAGATGTCAACATTTTAAAATTATTCTAATTCGCATTATTGACTTTGATGGTTACTTCATAAATCCTAACCCGTTCTCTGCCTCTCAAATATATAGCCCACGCCCTGGACAGAAATTATTCAGCTCAAAATTATCATTTCATATAAATTCAACCTTGGAAACCAAAGAGAACGAATCTTTAAAGTCACGAATTCAAATACATGCGATAGAAAAATAACTATTTAGAACCCTTTCGCAAAAAAAAAAAAAAAAAAAAAAAAAATAACAACTATTTAGCATGTTAATTATAATCATCGTTCTAAAAGAAATCGTGGATTTTAAACCCAGGACTTGGTTAAAAAAACATGTTCAACGATCATACTAAGTGATGAAGATCACATATATATATATATATTTTATTTTCTTTTTTGCAACACGTTCGCGATCAAAACATCAATTCCCCACTCTCATGTTAGGTAAAGCCTGAAAAATTCAAATACTACAATATGCATATAAAATTTTAGAGAATTTTTCGGTATATATTAGTCGTTTTTTAGTTTGGTAACGTTAAAATAATTACACTCATAAATATATCAGGGGCAAATGTATATTAGATCAACAGAAGATCAAAAAAAAAAAAAAATGTTCTGACATCTTTTTGGATTGATCTCAATAAGAATTACGAGCAAACATTTTCATAATGATATTATAAAAACAAAGAGGGAACCGTGGGGTTGAGAGTGCACGTGAAACCATACTAAGAGGGAATGGTGGTGGAGCCATTATGTCAATGAGGTAGGGTTAAAACTTAATAATTAACCTCGTGTGCATCTCCATATCTTCTCATTAACTCATCTTTTTTTTTTTTTTGGTTAGTCGTCTATCTTTCTTGCTTTCATTTGTTAGATGTATGTATATATAAAAAAAGATAAAATTATAAGATTGATAGCATCTATAATTGAGAAGAAGAAGAGGAAATATCATGAGAGAAACAAAGGGGGCAAACAAACATATATCAATCAGAGCCTCACAGCATTTGCTGGATATCAGGATTTCTGCATGCATTTGTCATTTTACGAGACGTGGGTGTATATATACATTATATTAAGTCATTCATGAAGATTATAAGTGCTTGAGAATGGCTTGATTATAGAATTAAAAATCAAAAGTCTATTTTTTCCTGCGATTCTTATTCGATTTCAATTATAGTTAGCCATTATAAATATTTTAAATAACAAGAATTATATCCGGCACGACGACATTCTATAAACTCCAAAACTTAACCTGCCTCGATTCGGGATTTGGATCTATAAAAAAAAGAATATATTATTAATGATGTAATATATAAGAGTGTGTCTATTATGTACTCCGAAACTGAAATTCAGACTTTTGGACTGCTATATGAATTTTGCAAACGAATGCTTATATGTTTATCTCGATAAAGTAAATATCAAATGATATTATCATTCAGTGTGTATGTATATTGAATTATATATTAACGGTACCACGAATGGATCCTCGTGACATAGAACCACGAAATATCCATAAATTTAGTAGTACTACGTGCATGCATATATCATATAAAAGTCTAGTTTTTAACAACCACATATTTATTAAAAATATGATCCATAAATTGGTTATATATCTAATTAATCTGGAGAAAAACAAAGTTTATAAAAGTAATTTACAAATGTAGTTCTAATTAGTATGGTCTAAACTGCTAAAACAGTTTGTACTTACATTTGGAAAACGAGAAATAAAGGAAGAAGGGAAAATAGGAAATTTCGCTCGGAGCAGTCCAAACTCATCAACAGAACTAGAGAATCGGACCACTCAGTCAGCAGCTGACTGCGTAATTTGATCAGCTATATGTATTATTCCTCTCAAATTTGTGACAGTCTAGTATGTGAGTAAGGATATTGTGCATGCATGGCCCATGTAATAAGGTTTCCAGTTCAGAATATAGCGGTGGTAGACTCCGACGATATAGTAAATGCTTTCCTCGTTTTACTAAATTAAAAAAAAAAAAAATCGGAGGGTTTTGATTTAAAGCGCAAACAAACTACTCTTATTTTTAATAATAAGAGGGTTTTGAGTAAAGACAAAATAGAGTAATGGATGAAACTAATGAATTTGAGTATCTCAAGAGCAAAATCCCTAAAATTATGGAAAGTAGGAGGAGAAGAGGGAACGGTGCTGGTTCGGAACCGGAGTCGGCACCGAAGCTAGGCCAGATTCTTCTGTGGTGGTTCCGTGGTTGTTGTTGTTAGGTCGGACATTGCGTTCAGTTTTCGCCTTGATCGATCAGCCTCTCTTCAACGGACGTCCACGTGGGTGGTGCTCCCCACGCGCCAATGGCCCCTAAGGATTTCTCAGCTTTCGAAGAGATTACAAAAGCAAAATGGCAGGAGAGGAGTCAAAATTAAGCAGGGACACGCCTACCCAATTTCAGCATCAACTCATACTCGTAGGCCTATAATTATTGATCGCTGATGTATATATATCATCATCTTTTTTCTTTTCTTTTTTGTGCGAAATATATATATCATCATCTAAGATTCAAAGTCAAGGTGATTGCTGATCAGTCTCGGTATCATTAACGCCTTAACGGTATACATAGAATTATATTATGCATCATTGCGTATCAGTTTATTAGTTTCATATACAACTTTGTAGAATCGGGATATATGTATAAGCTAATTTATGTTGTGTATACGATATAGATATATTGTTATTTGAGGATCTACATACATTGTTTTGATTTTATAATGGATTTTTTCCCCCTGCCAATATACCACCGAAATTTATAACTAAATATTCGTAAACACTGTTTGTAACAACCAAAAGTTTTAAATATACAAAAACCGAACATTAAAATTACATCATAACTAGAATTCTCATAATCACGTACAACTTTCTTTCACGATCTCAAAAGAAAAATGCTAAGCTCCTGTCCATAACTAGCACCTGTGTTTACCATATGAAACGCTTCCGAGTCGCTCGACCCGGTGACTCGCTCGAACCTTGCCCTCAAATACAACGTCTCGCCGTTAGGAATCACCCCTGCGCCAACGGAAACAGACTTCATCATCCGGAGAAGTCCTACGTCGTTTTCATTCATCTCTCGCCTCACGGCGAACCCAACTTTCCGGCCATTGCAATACATAGACCAGACCGGCACGTCGAAGATGTTAGACCGCCGGTTGCTTTTGCTCCGGAGAGCGATTCGGAGAAAGCCCTCCTCCATCTCCCGAGCGAGAGCCGCCGTGGGAACGGCTAGCTCGAGGAGGAGGAGAGGCGGAGAGGACGGACGAGCGTCGTCTTGGAGGCAGAAGCTAACGTGGCCATGGCGGTGACCGAAGAAAGTCCCGGTGACGACGACGCCGGTTTTGTCGGAGGAAGAGGAGGAAGAGACGGAGACGGCGTCGTTTTGGTCGGAGGGAGGAGATTGGTACGTGCAACAATATGGGATTAAGCACTCGATGAGTGAACGGAGGGTTCGTCGGAGACGGACTTCACGGGCACAGTCAACGTTCGTCGGAGAGTCAATGATTCGCAGATGGCTGCTTCTTTCTCTTCCCATATCGACAATTGTTCTCATTTTTTTATTTTTTTTTATTTTGTAAACAGAAATAAAGTAAGAAAGGAATGAGTTTGGTGGAGAGAATGAGAGGAAGTTTGATGATATATGTATAGGTGTGAGGCGTAAATGGAGGGGATTTTTAATGTATTTTAGAAAATAATTTTATATTGGTTATGAACTTGTATATAAAGTTATAATAATACATATTACATTCGTGTACTTTTATCTTTTCTGTTTCCGAGTAATTGATAGGTTCTCCCGTAGTTTGTTCACCAAATGGCTGTTAACTTAGCTGAATTAAGTATCACGTTTTTTTTTAGGTAATTGCCAAACTAGATATCCAATATTATGAAAATAATAAATGATCTTGATAAGGAGAAGGGAATAGAGGGAAGGGATGTAATTGGTTGGACTGACAAGAAATGGGGTCACTTGTAATGTAGGACCAGACCGATGCGTTTGTGTTTTTCTTGAACTGTGTTTTTTTTTTTTTTTTTCTACTGTTTCTTTGATTTTTTTTTTCATTTTTTAATGTACTGAAATTTCTTTCATATCCATGGAAAACTGTTCATGTTTAAATCCAAATTGTTGTTGAAACATAATAAAAATGTAACTAATATATAAAGGTCAGAGTTTCCAATGGTATGTGTAAAGTATCCCGCAAGGCTACTTGTAGGCTAATTTAAAGCTCATAATTTGGCAAGTTAGGAAATAAAGTTGAGAAATGATTTTACTTTCTGAATTTCCCGTTGAAGCGCATCATTTGTTGTTCACTTGTCAGGTTCGTTTTAGGTCCACGTCCATGGTTAATGAATTGCCCAACAACAAGCTAAGGGAAGATAATCAAAATCGTAAAATAATTCAAACCTGCGAATAAAAAGCTAACTAGTTCGTGTATGTGTCTCACTGATACAACTAAAAACGGCATGACAAGCAGGTTTGGTAATTGATACTACCAATTAAACCGAACAAGACTAATATTGAAGTGGATCCATATCTTTAGCAACACTGTAGTAGAGAGTTGTGGTAAGGATCTATCTATGTTTTCCTTGACAAGAGAGAAACTAATTGAATTAAATTTTATGTGAGAGTATACTGTACGTATTGGCTATGTGAGTATGTGGCCTGATTATAAATGGGTCAAGAATAGGGATTTTATAATGGGCCACTTGACTCAAGAAGCTACTCAAATGGGCTGATAAAACATCCACTCTATATGTCTATGCAATACAGAGCAGAGAAATGTCTCCAAAATAAACTTGATCTCTCATGCAATACAGAGGCGAGAAATGTGTCAGAATAAACTCACTACTTCTTTAGAATAAATTTACTCTCTCCGTTTCACAAAGAGTATCATTTTGGCTCTTCATTTTTATTTCATAAAGAGTGTCACTTTATGTTTTCAATACAGTTTTTTACACTAAATTTTAGTTTTATCCCTACTATTTTAACCTATTAATTAGAGAGAAAACTGATTTAGTGTATTAATA
Source organism: Alliaria petiolata (assembly GCA_020283515.1). Taxonomy (NCBI): domain Eukaryota; kingdom Viridiplantae; phylum Streptophyta; class Magnoliopsida; order Brassicales; family Brassicaceae; genus Alliaria; species Alliaria petiolata. The sequence continues at coordinate 1,103,695 of JAHZTW010000003.1, read as the reverse complement.
AAAGGCATATAAGAAATTTACAAAAAAATTTTAATTTGTATGAAAATGTCAGAATGACACTATTTGTGAAACAAAAGGAGTATTTATATTATACGATTTCCAATCACTCTTATTTTTTTCGCCCGATTATAACGGAGTATGAACAAGGAGATAGCATAGAAGTCAAATCCTCGTTTATTGTTGTGTCTACAAATTCAAAAACAACTAATTTACTATTAAGCTGACTAAAATGAAAATGATAGTATCATTTAATCAACTAATTAACATGTTGAAAACGTTTCGTTACCGAGACACTGATTGAAAAGCCTCAAACCTTCTATTTGTCAGGCTCTATCTCTCGTTGTTTTTATATTTGATTGGGACATGTAAAGTTGCAAACTCGATAATTTTCAAATCATAATATTACCATGTGATCAATCATCCCGGGTTTAAGCGATGTAGACGTGTTTTAATGTGGGTTGTAGAAGATTAATGATTAACGTTTACGTATTAGGTAAAGAAAGAAGAAAACNTTTTTTTTTTTTTTTTTTTTTTTGTAAACGGAAATAAAGTAAGAAAGGAATGAGTTTGGTGGAGAGAATGAGAGGAAGTTTGATGATATATGTATAGGTGCGAGGCGTAAATGGAGGGGATTTTTTTAAAGTTTTAATGTATTTTAGAAAATAATTTTATATTGGTTATGAACTTATAAAGTTATAATACATATTACATGCGTGTACTTTCATCTTTTCTGTTTCCGAGTAATTGGTAGGTTCTCCGGTAGTTTGTTCACCAAATGGCTGTTAACTTAGCTGAATTAAGTATCACGTTTTTCTTAGGTAATTGCCAAACTAGATATCCAATATTATGAAAATAATAAATGATGTTGATAAGGAGAAGGAAGGGAATAGAGGGAAGGGATGTAATTGGTTGGACTTACAAGAAATGGGGTCACTTGTAATGTAGGACCAAACCGATGCCTTTGTGTTTTTCTTGAACTGTTTTCTTGTGTGTGTGTGTGTGTGTACTGCTTCTTTGATTTTTTAGGTTTTTAATGTACTCAAATCTTTCATATCTATGGAAAACCGTACATGTTTAAATCCAAATTGATGCTGAAACATAATAGAAATGTAACTAAAATATAAAGGTCAGAGTTTCCAATGGTGTGTGTATAGCATTCGGCAAGGCTACTTGTAGGCCAATTTAAAGCTCATAATTTGGCAAGTTAGGAGATATATTGATTTGGGTTGAGCTGGATAAGTTGAGAAATGATTTTACTTTCTGAATTCCCCGACCAAGCGCATCATCATTTGTTTTTCACTTATCAGGTTCGTTTTTAGGTCCCACGTCCATGGTTAATGAATTGCCCAACAACAAGCTAAGGGCGGATAATCAAAATCGTAAAATAATTCAAACCTGCGAATAAAAAGCTAACTAGTTCGTGTATGTGTCTCACTGATACAACTAAAAACGGCATGACAAGCAGGTTTGGTAATTGATACTACCAATTAAACCGAACAAGACTAATATTGAAGTGGATCCATATCTTTAGCAACACTGTAGTAGAGAGTTGTGGTAAGGATCTATCTATGTTTTCCTTGACAAGAGAGAAACTAATTGAATTAAATTTTATGTGAGAGTATACTGTACGTATTGGCTATGTGAGTATGTGGCCTGATTATAAATGGGTCAAGAATAGGGATTTTATAATGGGCCACTTGACTCAAGAAGCTACTCAAATGGGCTGATAAAACATCCACTCTATATGTCTATGCAATACAGAGCAGAGAAATGTCTCCAAAATAAACTTGATCTCTCATGCAATACAGAGGCGAGAAATGTGTCAGAATAAACTCACTACTTCTTTAGAATAAATTTACTCTCTCCGTTTCACAAAGAGTATCATTTTGGCTCTTCATTTTTATTTCATAAAGAGTGTCACTTTATGTTTTCAATACAGTTTTTTACACTAAATTTTAGTTTTATCCCTACTATTTTAACCTATTAATTAGAGAGAAAACTGATTTAGTGTATTAATAAAAGGCATATAAGAAATTTACAAAAAAATTTTAATTTGTATGAAAATGTCAGAATGACACTATTTGTGAAACAAAAGGAGTATTTATATTATACGATTTCCAATCACTCTTATTTTTTTCGCCCGATTATAACGGAGTATGAACAAGGAGATAGCATAGAAGTCAAATCCTCGTTTATTGTTGTGTCTACAAATTCAAAAACAACTAATTTACTATTAAGCTGACTAAAATGAAAATGATAGTATCATTTAATCAACTAATTAACATGTTGAAAACGTTTCGTTACCGAGACACTGATTGAAAAGCCTCAAACCTTCTATTTGTCAGGCTCTATCTCTCGTTGTTTTTATATTTGATTGGGACATGTAAAGTTGCAAACTCGATAATTTTCAAATCATAATATTACCGTGTGATCAATCATCCCGGGTTTAAGCGATGTAGACGTGTTTTAATGTGGGTTGTAGAAGATTAATGATTAACGTTTACGTATTAGGTAAAGAAAGAAGAAAACGAAAGATCGAGACAAGATCGAAGTCTCTCCACGGTACTACGGCAGACGTATTTGTGTGTCTTTAATTTGCGTCATACTTCCTGTTTTTTTTTATAAAAACAAATTTCTTTGATATTGAACACATTCAAATTAAAATGAACAGGAAGTAATTTTCTGTGTGATATGTATACACGTCATAAGTCAATAGGAATAAGAATGTGATAGTTTGTGTTTCCGAGCTCCCACAGAGATTTAAAATGAATGAAAGTTTGGATGGTTAATACTATATAGTAGTTCACTTCTTAATACTCCATTTGTTTAAAAATGATAAATGTTTTAACAATAACTTTTTTTTTCCATCTGAAATTTTACGCAGGGAAAGATACAGATTTTGATACAACAAGGATACATGATTTGATACGAAGACAACTACCTAAACCTGTTAACGAACACAAGAAAATACCATAGACATAAGCGCACAAGAGGGAAACGAAATCCCAAAACCACGGGAAATCTTTAAAAAAAACGATAAGCCAAATTACTGCAGGAATAACTAAAACATTACGATTGCTACGACTTTGTTTCTGACCGATGCACAACAACGACCTTCCAAGAGAACCACAAGACACCAATGCCGAGCCAAGAAACAAAAACTCCAAAATGAACCTAACACGACAGCGCCATCAGTTTTAACAATAACTATACTTATAAAATTGAAAATATCTAACTATTTACAGTAAAAAATAAAATTCCAAAACATCTGTTATTTTGAAACAGATGGAGTATTTTTTAATGACAAAGTAATCATCATGTACCAAGAATTCAATCCAAATATTCAAATCAGTGAGCTATTTTTTAACGGTGTTTTGACATTTGAATTTTTTTTATACAATTTGTTTTATTTCTTCAAAAGGCAAAAGGTCAAATAAGGAAATATGGTTATTAAAAACAAAAAAAAGCAAAAACTTAAAAGAGAATTTAATAGCAATAATAATAATAATCATAATAGTGGTCCGATCTGACGCGGCGACATAGACCTTTTATTTCCATGTGCGCGTACACACACAACACAAAAAATGGAGTTACATTTCTTTAATTACGTTTATTAAATAACCCAACCATGAATATTGAAATTTTGTTTTATGATAATTTTAAGTGCTTATAAACCGCACCAAATTTCACAAATGACAACACCGTAACTAAAATAAGTCTCTGTATTCATCGTGCATTCATACGCATGGTCATGGTCATGGAGTCTTGTACTTAAACAAATTATAGTATTAATTAAAAAAAAATAATAATAATTTAGCCAATGTTGTCGCCGCCAGATACAGTCTGTCATCGTCGGAGACTTGCCGGTCATATCAGAGGCTAGGCTATCCGGAATATATCGACAATTTTTTTCTTAATATATCCAATAGAATAAGTCGAATCTTAATTAGGGTTCACACAAATTTCCAGTTTATTTTTTAAACTTGTTTCATATATCACGAGACTTTTCAATATAGGCCTATTTTGGCTGTGTTACGAGATTGAGACCAATGAGCGCCAGGCAGGAAATATATTAGATGAATTCTCTCGCTGCAGATTACTTGGCCTTGTGAACAAAATTTTATCAGGAAACTGAGTATCGTTTGACCTTTTTTTCGGTGCAACTATTTCATCGTAGTTTAATGGTTAAATCGTTTATCATCATAAAGAGTGGGTACCATGATTCATGAATCGAATCCTTCCACTATAATTTCAATGATGATTGATTACTACAAATATCTTAAATAGTAAAAAAGTTTGACTCCTATACTTTCTACGAACACAAAAACTAGAGAGAAAGTTAGGAATTTGAATGTTAAAAGTTAAAAAATATTCGACTCTTGTAATTGTTACAAAAAATAATTCTTGGTATTCGAACTCCTAACTTTCTCTCCTGGTTGGGCAAATTCACTATGAATTCCACCGGCTAGCGTCATGTCCAATTTTTTTGATTATGCGTTTACCTCTTGTGGTACTGTATCACCAACGTTGATCTAAGACCATATGCATTGGTGCTCTCTCACTAAGTTTCTCAACATAAAATATTAATAAACTTAGAAAAAGAGAATAGAGAGAATGGAGTGAGTCTCTCATTTGAGAGATTATGAGATACCCATGAAAGACTCATTTCTTCATATCATTGGTTTATTTTTTTTTTTTAATTTAAAACTATATAATATAATTAAAATTATTATTATTAAATTAGTGAGAGACTTATGAGAATCGTTCACCAACGCAGATGCTCTAACGTTGCTGAATTTCTTATGGCACATTCACTTGATGATCATGTGCTCGGGGATCGATGAACTTATAACTTCCTCTTCAAGTTTTTTTTCCCCCTACAACAGTACCATTTCTAAGAATCTTCAAGGTTTAATTATAAGCATGAACGTTTGGTAATAATAATATTGATTTATCACCTTTGTGTCCTATAATCATCATTCCTAAAGCAGATTTTGGACCTACCCACGTACGTCTTTAATATATAAAAAAATTGTTTTTTTTTCCCGAAAAAATAGAATCGATCATCGAATCGATGAGACTCGTGACTGGTGAGCTACGGATCAATTTGATCTTACGGTTCGACAAATACTAATTATATACCTTATAAATTTAAAAAATGTAACATTGATCAAATATTAACTATTGTATCAAAAACAAAATATTAACCATTGAAATTTACTAGAAACCAATTAATTAATCACCTTATGGAAATTTTGTTCATTTAAATTATAAAAAATGTCCGAAAACCAGTGTGCAGAACAGTATATAAAATCAACTAGATAATTAATCGATTTTCTATAATTTTGAACATATAGAACTGTAAAATTCAATTAAATATAAATTATAATTAAGTTATGGAACTATGGTACACAAAGTATACATACATAACAAAATGGGATAATATATCACAAAAGCAAAGTGAAAACGTTGTTAATATACAGAGAGTGTTTTCATTTGAAACATTACAATCATTTCCGTAACAACGACAAAAAAAAAATTGTATTTCTTATAAATCTAAAAGACGGTTCCTTCGTAGATGGTTGAGAGTCTTTTAATCGATCGAGCCGCAAGCTTGGCTCGCCCAGACGCATATCTTTTCAATTTCCGAACCGAACCGGACCGGGAATAACCGCTTGTCGTAGTCGTCTTAAACGGCGTCGTTCTATTCGGTAGCTTTCCTTTTTGCATCACCGTTTCGCCTGCAGTTTTGTTGACGGCGACGATCCGATCATTAGGCTGATTTAGCATCATCACCGGAGAAATCCTTCCGCTCCTACGACGGCGATTTTTCTTTCCCGCCGCTTTCTCGATCGCGACGCTGGCTTTCACCGCGAGAGCCGCCATATCCGACGCCGTGAGACGGTACTGTCGTTTAGAGATGGGGAGAACGAAATAGATTTGATCCGCCTGAAGGATCTCCTCCGACTCGATCGCCGGGATGAAATCGTCGTAGTAGAGAGAATCCGAATTACAGAGAAAATAAGAAGAAGGCCGAGAGGAAGACGAGGAGGAAGAAGAAGCCAGCGATTCTGCTTCCAGAACCTGAGACGCTAACACAGGCACGTCGTATTCCCGGAGATCGCCGTTAACCGTCACAATTTTAGCCGTCGGCGAAGAATCGCACTCGCTTCGACCAACAGACACACAGAGACCCATTTGAGTTTCTTCGAATCTTCAGGTAAAATCCAAAATTAAAATTTGAATTCTGATCGCTAGAGAGAGAGAGAGAGAGTAATTGACAACTAAGAGAGAGGTAGAGAGAACGCGTAGAAACAGAGTCGGTTAGAGATGGGATATATATAGAAAAAATAATGGTGACGTAAGCATCAACCTAACCGGACGATAAAAGAGGAAGAAACGAAAACCAATTACGGTTGGTCTTTTTCAAACCGGTAGCTGACGCGTATGCTTAGCTAGTCAGCTGACTCTTGTTTTACAAGGTCATTATTAAATTTAAATACATGCATGTTTTAGGATATGAATTTCAGAATTTGATACTGTGTCACCTATTCATAAGAATTTCACGCTGCCAAAAATAATAATTATGCACCTTCTATATTTAAGTTACAAAATACAGTATTTGACTAATCTAAACCATTCAAACACTATTGTTCGGGTAAGAGCAAGGAAAAAAGGAAAATCGTTAAATGTTTTCTATTTTAATTCATTGTTCAGTTTCTCTTATTTATTCCGCACCAAATTTAGTTATTTTACTACTAACAAATAATTCAAATTGATTTAGGTGGGGTTATTGGTTCTTATATTTTAATGGATTTTTAAATCCTCTTTGGATTTAGAAAATACTCAAATCCAACCAAATAACAAGGTTAAATCTTGGATTTGGGTATTTGTATTTTATTCATGAAAATACTTCTAAATCTATTCAAATCCAATAAAAACTCAAATCTTTATAATACTTGGATTTTAAAATCATAGAACCAATAACACTAGATTTCACTATATATTTTAAAATCATATAACCAATAACACTGGATTTTAATATGAATTTTAAAATCATAGAACCAATAACACTGAATTTGGTTTGGATTTCCAAATCCATTAAAATACAAGAACCAATAACACCCCCTTAGTTATTTTTAATTTTGTTGAGTAGTGCCCAATTAACGACTGGTCCGGACTCAATATATCATTAATTGTTCGTATTCTTTCATGTTGAGTAAATGGAATTTGTGTTGATAAATTATCTTTTACTATTCGTCGAGAGAAGTATTGTAGACTCAAATTTAACGTGTGAATACAACATGGCTATTTTAGATGAATGTAGTGTATAGGTATTTATTTTATACGTAGATGTGCGTTTATATAGACAACCTTTCTTATCCATCTACTCGAAGGTTTACTTTAGAGGCTGGTTTGAAGTAAACGGCGCTTAATTAGCTGTGATTTAACTTATAGGATTTTTTTTTGCCACTGTTGGCCTATTTTTTCATTTTTTATTTCTTTATTAGAATATTTATTTGTTCATATCAATCTCCTTAGATCAATAAATTTGAAATTTTATTATTAAAAAATGACCTAAAAGTCTATTAAATTGTCAACTTCGCCCCAACTATAAGATACGCAATATAAAGCGTCAAAAAAAAAAATTCTTCCTATTCATCTTACAAAAAAATTATTGTTTCATAGAAAACCCTACTAAAAAAGAACAATATGCTGACCGATTGTACGTGTACATGGAAATTATTATCGAAATCAAAGAGGAAGTTTGAATACAATGCATTAAACTAATAAATCAATTTGTGGTTTGGCAAACAGTTTTGGAAATTTAACAGATTCTATTAGCGGTACGGATCGAAGAGAAGAAGGTCAGCAGTGACGTGGCGTCAGCCGTAACACGTGACTAAAAATTAGCGATAAGGAGACCAAAAACAATAAATAAATACGCGTGGGGACTAAGGAAACCGCAGCAACTTTTTTCTTTTTTTTTAATGTGAAAGACCCACCACATCAAGAGCAACTTGTAGTATTTTGACTCTCACCATGCAGTGTTGATAAAAATAAAGAAAATAACAAAAAAATCAATATCCTATGTGAGTGGTACGAAAAATACGATTGATTAAATCCGATAACCTTTTGTAATTTCTTAACAAAAAAACTAAATTTTGTTTGTTTAAAATAAAAAACTAACTTTTTCTAAATTTTAAATTACGGTACTCATGATGTTAATAAAGAGTTCTAAAATATGTATATACATGCATGATACATTTATGTATATATGAATACATGTAATTTTAAGTAATGTGTTTAGTTCAAAAACAAAAATTCTCCCGGTGTTTTACAAAAAGTGTTATATTTTAAAGTTTTAGTCTTGTTTTACAAAAAAATATAGTTTTAGATTTTCGATGCATACTTTTCAATAAAAAATTTAGTTTTAATCATATTGATTTAATGTATTTATTAGAAATATAATTTTATTTAAATAGAAAATAAGATCTTTAAAGAGAAAAATGTAATTTAGTAAAGGTTCAAAAAAAGAAAATTGTACTTTAGTAAAGGTTCAAAACTTTCCCGTACGGAGTCAATCCCATGAATGGTGGTGTTTGGGTAACGATTATGATAAATTTAATAAATCTAGGGTTATACAACCTTAATAATGACTGTAACTATAGCTTTGCTGTCACTTCGCTGTCATAACAATATTTAATTCACAACTACGTGTGTTTGGATTAGATTAATTACGTTGACATTTAACTTGTGTGTTTGAATTTTATATATGCTTCTAAAAATCGCAAAATAAATAAAAATTTAAATTGCTTTAAGAACTTTATCATTTCATATATTTTTTCTTTTGTCAAACATCATTTTATTTCATAAATTACTTATAGTTTCATCACCCAAACAAAAAGGGATTTTTTTAAAAAGTGAACATTTTTTTTTAATATAAATATTCAGTTCATCAAATGCGGTTATTTCAATTAATCTTAGATATTGTTTCGGTTATGTTAAAATTGAATTTGATAAGTACTATGTTTAGAAATATAGACCATTTATGTTATGTGTGTACAAATATTATAATTGTTGATTCCAAATTAAAAAAAAAAAATGAAGTAAAATTTTACAAGCTTTAAAGAAAAAAATAAAGGATTTGTAAAATTATATATTTCAGATTTTCTTATGTTAGTCAGAAGCTATGTATGTCGAGAAAAAACTTAAAGAGTTAAAACTATGGAGTATACGATAACGATAAATAAAAATAAAAATAAAAAATAAAACCACTTTCAGTTATAAGTCTGAACTGAATACATGGAACACCGTACGCATTTAATTATTCCATCGATATAAGTAAAGTCGAGCAAGTCGCAGGCTATGCAAAAAAAAAAAAAACCCCCACAAAGGATTCACGTGTTGAGTCATTGACTTTGCATTGATATTTATCAGTTTCCTAATTAGGATGACCCGAATCTGTAATTCCAACCCGAGTGTTTGACTATATACGGTCAGGTTACTAAACAATCACATCGCGACTCGTGCCATAATATTCATTTGAAGTAGTATTTTTTTTTGGAAAATCGCATAAAAAATCTTCAAAGTGACAGCCACTGACACATTAAACTTCGAAAATATTTTACTACCACAATAAACCTTCAACTGAAATATATTAACACATAAAATTTTAGAACTGGTTTTTTATTGCACGCCGTCAAAATATTTAACAGTTCACTGTTCATTTCCGTTAAAAATGATGAAAATTCATTAAATTTATTTATTTTAATTAAAATATCGTATTAACTATTATTTTATTGTTTATAATAATTAAAATATCTAAAATAATTTTTTGAAAAAGTTGACAAAAGTTACTAAAAATATTTAGAAAATTTTTAAAAACTAAAATAATTTTTTTTCTCAATTAATATATTTGATAAAAAAAAATCTGTTAATAAATATAATATGACTTTAAATTTTTGTTTAACTAAAAAATTACTATTAATTATTTTATTTTATTTATCACAACTAAAAACATTTAAAAATTAATAAATAAAGTTGTTCTTTGCATATTTGAAGTTTAAAAAAACCAAGATTATTTTTTGCACAGTTTTGTAATAAATTATCCTTTGTATATTTGTCATCTTTACTTTATGTATTTTTTTAATAGTTTTTGTATTTCTTAACCATGATAAATAATAAAATTTTAATTTTTTAGTTAAAATAACTTTAAAATCATGTTAATGTTATTAACAGAAAATAAACTTTTTATCAAATATATTAATTGAGGAAATAAAAAAAATATTTTAGTTTTTTTGAAATTTTCTAAATATTTTTAATAACTTTTGTCAACTTTTTAAAAATTATTTTAGATATTTTAATTAATTTTAATTATAATAAACAATAAAACAATAGTTAATATAATATTTTAGTTAAAATAAATAAATTTAATGCATTTTCATCATTTTTAACGGAAATGAACAGTAAACTGTTAAATATTTTGACGCGCGCAGTAAAAAATTAGTTTTAAAGTTTTATGGGTTAATATATTTAATTTGAAGGTTTATTGTGCTAGCAAAATACTCTCGAAGTTTAAAGTGTCAGTGAATGTCACTTTGAAATTTTTTTATGCGATTTTCCCCTATTTTTTTTTGTATGAACAAGAATTAATCAAGCTATGGTTTGCTTATACCGTCTAGCGTTCAATTCAGACACCATATATGCCATTCATATAAGGCTGTGAGCTATTTAACTTATTGTCCATAAGTAATGAGTTTTATTTTGTTTTTGCATATCAAGTTATATATGAGCTAAAAAATACACTTTGTCAAAAAAGTTATGAGTTAAAATTTCATGATGTTGAGATTGTACAAATATGAATAGAAATTTAAAGAACTGTCATATACACATATGTTACAAAATATTGAAAAACTTATAATACATAGTCAAAAGTAGGTACGTTAATTTGGAGATTGAAAAATCCATAATGACCCATATTTATTCACATTCAAATAATTATTTGTTAAGAAATGTATAATTTAGTCCAACGAATAAGGTGATAGATCGGGTCTAGAAATAGGTATCCAGATGATCTTTTCGAATATTTAACTTTTTTAAATTAATTAAAATAATTAAAATATTTTTATAAATCATCAATTTCTTTTAAATTTATGATTTTTTTTTTCCAAAACTATATAAAATACTCATCCTGAAATACATTTTTACCTGAAATACGCGTTTTTTACTTGATAGTTTGAAAAGTGAATTCCTCAAAATTCATGCACCATGTTTTATCATAAATAGTTCATATAATACGTTTAACTATCCTAGTTAGTCTTATCAATTTCTGATTCTTCTGTCATCATGTTTCTATATTATAATATATTTTCTGAGTTTTTATGAATTAAGACAGCTTCTTATTCGTTACGCAATGTTTTTTCGGACTATTGTTTGGAGATGAGACATCTCGTGTTACCATCAATGTTCAAAAAAGTCTTATAATTTTGATATCAAGTTGATGGCAAATACATTTAATTCTTTTGTCATCAACTTGAAGATATCTTTAAATCTTAGCAATGACAGATTTCTGAACGCGTAATTGTCATTTAAGTACTTCAAAGAACGATTAATTTGAGATAATTTCGTAAAAACACGCTTCTTGCAGACTTTTCAGTTTGGCAATTGGTAGAAGTCTACTAAGAACTTTTAGAAAATTGATTTCTTTGCTTCCGTTTTAAGATTTTTGGGGACAAATTACAGTTAACAAAGAAAACTAAGTAAATATTATACGTGTGCGTATTGTCTGAACGGTCACGATATTGCTTCATCATACATTTGTATAACTTCTGTACGGCTCAAAATAATGAACATATATATATATGTTCACATGTTAATCCGGGAAAAAATTGGGGTTTTTAATAGCCATATAAATCTCCAATGATCTAAAAAAACTTCATTAGATAGCTACCAACAAAATAGAGTACCTAAGCCGTTTTGCTTAGATATAACCTCCTTGCACGTCTGCCTTGTTCCTTGCCAGAAATTTTCCTAATTTCTGGTTTTATCTTAGAACGTGGTTTATGTATCTGTTAAAAGTCATGTTAAAAGTCATTTTTTGTGTGTGGGGGTGGTCAAAATATCTGTTAAAAGTCCTAGTTGAATAAATAATAGAGTCAATTTGGCGATTCCAAAAAGGCCTATATTGGGCTATAAAGTAGATTTTTAACTTCGTTATCATTAGTGGGTTTAAAACGTCGCGTTCCATTTAACTAGCCTGTGGGCTTTATCATGACTTTAAGTTTTGAGAGTTGCTCTGTTCAAACTCTTTTTGTCTTCCTTGTTCAACACCTCATCATACAAGTGTGTGTTGTTGGTACGTGAATCCTTTCAATGCTCACGTTATTTAATTTTTATCTATGGTTCTGAGTTCTGACTACCCAACCCAAGATCGTCCTTAATATATCTTTGTTTTTTTCGTTGATAAATCTAGTTTAAAACTGTAAACACGTTGAACTAAGCTTTTTTAATTTGAACAATTTTTTCTTTTTTAAATGGTGGTCCATGTGAGAACAAACCAGCAGACTATAGTATATATGGTTGGTGCCGAGCCGTGATCCGTCCACTGCTGCTGAGAGCGGGTTTATTATACTCTTAACTTTAGTACTCACCTGATAACTTTATATTTATTTATAAAGTTATTGCTGCTTTGTGAAACCAGCCTCACGTATTTATTATACTCTTAACTTTAGTACTCACCTGATCCAAACCTTCGTTCGAACCAGACAAATAACTCTCAGCTTGGACTGGGCAGCTCAGAATTTTGCCACACTAGATTCGACCCTTGGAACCAAACTATTGTTTCACTATCTTATTGTCTCCACTCGGATTACAAGCTCTGGTTACTTTACTTAGCTCGACTCGTTGAACTAATTATCATTTATCTTAATACGTACGGGTTGTTGTTGTTGTTAAATGTGTTATGATTATAATTTCAATAATAAAAACAGATTTCATAATAAACAAAAAAAAAATTGACCACGGATTTTGTATTGGCCTGTTTCTGCCTAACATTTTGTAGTGCCAAGTGCCAACATTCGAATAAAACGTCATCAACTAGTATATTAATTCTTTTTAAAAAAAAAAAAACATAGATGCACGTAGCTAAGGCAGCTAGCAAACCAAGTAACAGAAAAGTTTAATCGAGGAATAACAAAAAAGGAGTCGTATCCCATGTTCTAATTAATGTTACATCCTCTGTTTAAAATGCTTAGCTTTTTGTCATCTTTTTAATTGAACCAAGTGCTTTTTGTAACCCTCATCGCGAATCTAATTATCTAATGATCTTATACTTTGAAACCTATACTTATCTCTCGCGCTGAATATTTAATCTTAACTTGACACAGTCATATCTAAACATTGAAACTTATTATTATATATGCCCAACTAACACATTTCCTACGTCCTTTTGGAGACATTTCTTAAACTAAATAGATACAAATAATCTGAATTAGTAGAGTCCGATGGACAATGAGAGCCATTAGAACTCCGATCCAATCTTCGTTTGGTTCATTCCCGCGCTAACCACATATATACAATAAACCCACAACAATAATACCAGTCATAATGCACAAAAAGTATATTTGCAATTTTATTGAAACGATAATACTATACAAACAACATACCACGACCCATATGTCCCTCCTTTCAAACGTATCTTTACAGCGGAAACCACATGAAACCATGTTTCAATCCCTTGATTACTAAAACCTATTTTCTATATTTATAAACAAAAGAGATACATGTATATGTAGTATATGCTTTCTTATCTATTCCTAGCTTCAAAAGTATATATAAAACAACAATACTAACCATTTACAAAATATAATAATGACCGCATCCTTTAATATGTATGGGTGGTATTTTCTACATACTGTAGTATAATTATAGTTAGTTACTTTTTAGTTAACTTCAGAACGGAGCACGGTGTGGTACGCCCTTCCGTCGGCTTGAATTCCGGTGATTATATATCGGCGGCGTCCCCGGAGAAAGATTAAAACCGCTTTCATCACCAGAGCTCGAAGAGCGTTGATCTCCTGAAAAGTAATCGGACTTAACGGTGGAGATGGAGAGGCCGCTCATCAGGCGGTTGAAAGCACACGTCTTGCGAATCTTAGTCGGTGTGGTCGCCTCATCAGATTCCGACCCACCTTGATACTCCCTCCCATGCTTCCCTTTCAAAGAAAAGGTTAGACTTTGATTCCCTCTCTTCATCCCTCCAAGCTGAATCACCAAAGAAGGGCAATATGGTATTTTAAAACAAGAACAGAGGAAAATTCAGAGATTCGAACACGACGAAGTCCATTTTCTTGGGGAAACATTTTTTAAAAAAAGATGAAAACTTAATGAAATTTGAGAAAAACAGAGAGAGGGGAGAGATTTTTAGTACTTTGCAACCGAGAGAGCAGAAACGGAAAGAGTCGAGGAGGCTTCTGCAGCAGATTTCACAAGTATTGGTGACGCCTTTGCCGATTCTGGGCTGAGGACGTTCGTTCAAGAACACGATCCTTGCGCTGTTTATTATATACGTCTGAACACAAGAGATGTCTATGTACTTCTGTATCTCGTTAACCCTCACAACGTTGTGGTACGATGATCTCCGTATCTGAA